>OX637532.1:52776382-53143882 GCA_951800035.1 Linnaemya tessellans | reverse complement strand
CAGCATTTGATGTTGATTTTGAGCCTGAGGATGATTTGCCATTAAACCTACTAGCCGAAATGGAGAAAAGATGTATTGCAGGGGTCAGTGAGCAAAGCTTAAAAGATTTTTATCAGATCGATGATGATTTACCAATTGAGAGATCACCTTTGGATTTACGAGTACCATTGCAAGATCAAATTTCTGAAGTTCAAGAAATTTCTGATGACTTAACAGAGGAAATTGAACCTTCAGATCATCTAGATGCGAGAAACAACATCCTTACATATAAAGACGCTTTGGAGAAAGCGCATGATCTTATATCGTTTGTGAAATGCCAAGGTGATACAGAAGCTATGAATATACTTTCATCGCTGGACTTACATTTTCAAGATGTTGTTGCCAAGACGAAAACACGTCAAACCGTTCCTCTTGGAACCGTCTCTATTGTTATCACGATAATAAATGAAGTGAAAAATTTTTTTTCATATGAAAACTTTTTGACAGTTGTTTACACAGTTGCATTGAACCAGAATCACCATTGATGTGCAAATATGAAAAAATTTCGTTTCATTCCGCCTGTTTTTTACATCATGAAAACACATTATTGTCCTTACGTTTTTTCATAGTACGCGGATCAGAATTACTATGAAAAGCTGAAAAAACTTTTCATTTCACGTTTTCACAGAACCAGAATCGACCCCCTGCTCACCAACAAGTATTTTTATCATGAATAAAATACAAAAAGCAAAAATTAGCCCGTATGAACGAGTATTCATGTACAGCAAAATTATGTATATACATACATGCATACACCTACATATGTACAAGTGTTTGCTTGGTGTGTATTAAAATAACTTGTGTATTAAACTAAGTCCTCTTTCACACACAT
Organism: Linnaemya tessellans; assembly: GCA_951800035.1. Lineage (NCBI taxonomy): Eukaryota > Metazoa > Arthropoda > Insecta > Diptera > Tachinidae > Linnaemya > Linnaemya tessellans. The sequence continues at coordinate 53,143,011 of OX637532.1, read as the reverse complement.
CAGGGGGTCGATTCTGGTTCTGTGAGAACGTGAAATGAAAAGTTTTTTCAGCTTTTCATAGTAATTCTGATTCGCGTACTATGAAAAAACGTAAGGACAATAATGTGTTTTCAAAATGTAAAAAACAGGCGGAATGAAACGAAATTTTTTCATATTTGCACATTAATGGTGATTCTGGTTCAATGCAACTGTGCAAACAATTGTCAAAAAGTTTTCATATGAAAACAAATGTTTCACTTCATTTATTATCGTGATAACAATGGAGACGGTTCCAAGAGGAAAACGCGCAACAGTTTATGGAAATAATTTTAAAAAAGTGAATTCAACTATTAATAGTTTTCATTCAACTTTTAATATTTTTCATTTACCTTTTAATGCTTTTCTATTCTTTTATATGTATGTATATGCATTATAAATATATATATATATATAAATATATATATATATATATATATATATATATATATATATATATATATATATGCATTATAAATATATATATATATATAAATATACTCGTATATATATACATATATATATATATATATATATATATATATACATACATATATATATATATATATATATATATATATACATATATATATATATATATATATATATATACATGTAGATATATATATTTATATATGTATATATATATATATGTATGTGTGTGTACATGAGTGTGTGTGCACATGTATATATATGTGCACATATATTTATATATATATATATATATATATATATATATATATATATATATATACATATATATATATATATATATATATATATATATATATATAATATATGTATATATATATATATATATATATATATATATATATATATTGTATATATATATATATATATATATATATATATATATATATATATTTTATATGTACGCGCGTTTGTAACAATGTTTACATATGTTTTATTGTTGTTAAATATGTGTATGAAAATAGCTTCCCTTTGCAATGTATTAATACCAGATAGTTGCAATTATACTTAGTGTTTTATATTTTTGTGCCAATATTTGTTTAATAATAACTAAGTTAGACACAAAATGTTTAACATATTCAAAAACTCAACCAACAGTAGATGAACATTAAGGCGGCGGCTCAAGAAATTACCAAATTGTGCATACGGCCTAACGCCGCACTCGAAACTTTTAAACTTCGCCCGCTGTAAGTGACATTGAAAGTTATATAGCATGGTTACAGTATTTTCATGGATACAACTGGAATGAAACAGTTTTTCATAACATGAACGGGAATCGCATTTTGTGTAAATGTGAAAAGTGTTATGAAAAGTTGTTATGAAAACGAAAATGAAAAGTTTTTTTTCATTTCACGTTTTCACAGAACCAGAATTGACCCCCTGATGTGTGTAAAGGGGTCTAACTCCTCTGCTTTGATTTTATTCAACGTCAACCACGGATGAAAAACATGATACATACAATTTTACTTTTTTTGGTACAATTAGACTTTGTTGGTACTGTGCTACTACCACGACTAATTTGGTACAATTTAAATATCTCAATCAAAAGCTTACACCTAGTTCATAAAAACGTTTTATGCTTGAACATTTTTGTTAATTTCTCAGTGAATCAGTTAATAAACATAAAATATTTCTGTGAATTATACGGTTACATAATCAAAGATTTTGTGTCAACTTTTTATTACATACTGTATTCCAGTCAGCACTTCATGAAATTTTTAGATTGTTTCTTACTCCTCTGCTTGTTCTATATATTTATTTTGTCGTCTCTTTTTGAAAATGATTGTTCTTTCGAGAGAAAACGGTTCTTTAGACCCGAATCTTTCAAAATTGTGTCTTATGTCTCATATTTCTAAATTATGGCTCATTTAAGTAACGGACTTACAATTATTTGCTATAATTTTTCGCAAAAGAAACATTTTTCATCGTTAGGCTGCTTAATATTTGTTCAAAAACAATCACGTTGAAAAAGGGAATAATAATTGATTTCCAAATACCGAAAAAGTTTTCAATCAATGTCTCGTTGCCTCAATTTTAAAGTACCAGAAAATTTATTATCTTAAATTGTATGACTTTTTGAATAAAATTTAATCAACTGTTTCCTAGATTTTTATGTATATAATATTTTTGTTGTTGTATACTTGTGTAGAGAAGTTTTTGAATTTCTATTTATAGAAATATAAAAAATATAAAAATGGTACCGTCATGGTATGAAAAGTACATTTTATTTAGTTAATTGGCAGAAAATCAAAATAGCCCTTTTCCATCCCTGAAGTCAACTCTTGTTTGCATAAACACTTGAATAAATCATGTTCGATTACCAGACGGACAATTAAGCAAACGATGCGTTCGCCGGTATGATACTGTTTTCATTCAACAATCTCTTTTGCTGCGTTGTCAAAAGAGAATAAAAACTTTCATGTATGATGTCAGTAAAAGATGTTCGATCTCGAGTCGTCTCACATATACTTGTATCAAGCGTTCATCACTACTTTGTATCGTTCTATTAGAATCATAAAAAAATCATTTATATACATACATGTATATGAAATGTACACAAGTTCACTTGTTTATTGTGCGGATCATTTATATATTAAAATACAGTCGAATCCGCTTTAGCGCAGCACGCCTTATTGAAAAAAATCGGATTATTGAAAGCGATGCAAGTCCCCGCACTGATTTTAAATGCAGCTAGTCTAATTCACTTCACTTTAGCGAAACATCGCTTTATTGAAAATATCGTATTACTGAAAACCAAAAGCTAGCCCACAACTACGTTTTGTACGAAACTTACTTCGCCTTAGTGAAAAAATAAAGAATGACAAATTTAATTATTAGAAATCGATTGCATAACTTAAGGCTGAAAAAATTGTGCATGTTTTGTCCGTAAAAAATTAAATGGCAAAATTGTCCTTTTCGCTCTTACGTACTTTATTGCATTTTTCTATTATATTGTCAATGCAATTGGCTAAACATTTTCGAGAAATTCGTGAAAAATGTAAACAACAATATGCGCACACATGAATGAGTATGTATTAATTTAAGTTTTTTATATTGTTTTACTGAGTTTAAGCAGTACGCTTAACTGAAACAAATTTCTGTAATCCGAACTGGATAACTGGAAAAAAATGGGTTTTGGTTATTTCCAGTAAAGCGGAGTCGACTGTATTGTGATCGATTCGATGTTGCTCTACTTCAATAGGGATACACTTGATTGTAGAATCGAAGGTATTATTATAAAACCCTATAGCTTTAACCATTTGCTCACAATTGGGACTTTATCTTCAAGATTCAATACTATTATTTTTTCCGAGATTGTATTGTTCAGCCTTTCAATATCTGAATTCCCAGTATGGCTATTAAGTTTTGTTGCATGGTACTCTATGTTTTCCTCATGTAAAAACCTTCGGACATTAACAGTACTAAATTCATTGTCGAAAACAATTTTTTTACTTTTCCCTTAATTGCTAGGAATTCCCTTATTTTTTGGACAATAGTTTGATTATTTCTGTCTGGAAGATGGAAATGTATAGCATGCTTCGAAAACTTATCTATAAAAATTATGAATGACTGGCGGCTATTTACGTACATATGTATGTATCTACATGAACTAATTCGTTTGTTGTACGTGGAGTTTCAGTATGATAAAACTTTGCCCCTTCTATCATATTTCGCAGATGAACAAAGATTGCAATTGTTTATTATTTTATGTATAGTAGTTTTTAACTTAGGATTGTATACCCTATGTTTCATACCTTCATAAGTCGGGAAGATACCTGAGTGTCCAACTTCATTCTTAAGAAATAAAGAATTTCCAATTCTTGATTTATTATACATATCTCTGGCAAAATAAGAACATGTTACAAACTTAAGGTCGGATCTGTTTCGAAGCACCATTTTAACCAATTTTTGAAATTCGCCGTAAGTATTTTCGTCTACTATAGAAAAAAGTGCTATACGACCTTTTTAATGCAAACATAGCATATATACTATGATTTTCCGCTATGAAGGGTGACTGTCTTTTTTTAATAGTTTATCAAATCTAGTATAAGAGCTGTTTTTGAAGTATTACAAAAACATGTTTTTGTAAATGCACAATTTAGATTAAATAGCAATTCCTAACAAATAGCAATTCCTAAACAAACGGGAAAAAACATGATCATAATTTTTTTTTTAAAACGCTGTAGATGAAATTGAATTTGTGGAGATTGCTGAGCCTGAAGGCACCAACTAAAATTTGTATATTTAAAGATGAAGTAGTGGACTACATATTGGACGATCTTATTTAAGACATAGTTTTGGTGTGCCATATCGGCTTGGATTTTGGAATTTTGTTCCTAAATCGATAACGTGGTCCGTACACACTTTGACTCAATTTGATGACGAACGATTTTTAAAAATGTTACGAGTAAATCGACTACAATTCAATGCACTTGTGTCCTTCATTTCTGAAGATCCCGAGTTTAACAAACCCCATTCCTGTGAACAATTTCCAATAGAATACCAACTAGCAATAGTGCCATATAGGATTGGATCATCTAGAGAAGGAGGAAGTTTAAAGAAAATTGCATCAATTTTCGGAATCGGAGATGGTGGCACGATTGATAAAATAACGCAACGAGTTTTTAGGTCATTTTTAAACTTGCAGTCCAAATATATATCTTGGCCAAATGAAGATGAGAGAGCATCAATTGTTGCTGAAACCTTTAATGAGTTGCCATTTTGCATTGGATACGTCGATGGTTCTGAAATTCCCCTTTCAGAAGCTCCAGTTATTAATAAGGTATAACTTTCTTCACGAACTCACAAATACTCCATCAAAGTTCAGATGATATGCGATTTTCAATTACGTATAAGACATGTAGTTGTAGGAAATCCCGGAAGTGTACATGACTCAAAAATTATTAAAATTGTGACATTTATAAGGACACAAAAAATATTTTTCAACGCATCAGTGGATAGCTGGTTATTCAGCTTACTCCTTATCAAACAATCTTATTACGCCTTACCGAGTAAATTCTAATCAAATGGACAGCAAAACAAGCAAAAACGTTATATACGACCGGGTCGAATCTTAAATACCCTCCAAATATTTAGTAAGTGAATTTAAAATGTTTAACTTGGTGGGACAGAGTTCCTTTATATAATATCGTACGTCAACGCCCACTAAAGGGGGCGGGGTTCAAAAATAGCCAATATCATGTTTTCCACAGACGAACGTATGGGCATTGCTAGACCGTCTTAGACTTCCTCAATAATCATGAAAATACATATTTACTTTATAGAGTCAAATTCTCTTTGGAGGGTATAAAAACTGTATTTTGGCAGGTTCTCTCTGGCATGGGCTGTGGGGGAAACATATCACCTTTGTCATTAAACTCTAAAAATAAATGGTTGGGATAATTATATACAAAATAAAATTTTATGTATATTTTTATAGGGTCATTTACGTGGCAAAGGGGGGAAAGGAGTAAGACAGAAACAGGCAGTCATAAAACTCAAAAAATAAATGCTTGGGATGATCATGTACAAAATTAAAAATGTTTTTTTTTTATAGGGACATTTAGGGGGCAAAGGGGGAGGAGGGCTGAAATAGGCAGTCATAAAACTCTAAAAATAAATGCTTGGGGTGATTATATACAAAATTCAAATTTTTTTTTTTTTTTTTTGGTAGGGTCATTTAGGGGGTGAAGGGGGAGGAGCAGGTAGAGCAAAGTAGTACCAGGTTTCGTCTCAGCTTCGTCATTAAAGCTTAAAAATTTAATTTTTAAGGAATGTAGGATTAAGTCAAACAAATTGTTAAATTTTTATTCTATTTTTGCCTATGGAACGCGGGTTCCAAAAATAATTTTTTATTTATTTGATGGCTCCAAGTTTAAGGCGTTGGACCGTATTTGACATAAAAATATATCATTTGGTTAACGAAATAACCAAAAAACTCTAAAAATAATGTTGTTTTTTCTGGGTTTGTTTAGTTCTTCTTAGGGGAACTTCTTTCCCTCTTGCCCGATTTAGCCCATCACCGAACTTAACCTGCTCTAAGCAATATAAATTTATACCAAATTTTAAGAGTCTAGCTCTTTTCGTTTGGACTGAATCGTGATTTCCACAGACGGACGGACGGACATGCTCAGTTCGTCTTAGATTTCATCACTGATCAAGAATATACATATATACTTTATGATGTCTGAGATGGATGACCAAGTGAATATACCCTCCAAATTCTTTTTTGGAGGGTATAAAAACATTATTTTGATTTCTTGCAAATGCTATAATCTCAAAAGTTTCTAGTAGGTATAAAACAAACTCTCCCACAAGATCAGCTTCATAATTTGATTCTACGCGACGCTCAACGGCTTTCAGTTTTTCCATACAAATTACATGGAACAATTTCTTTTTTTAAACTAAATTTTCCACAAAAAACTTTTGCACAATTTTTTCGTAAACTTAACGGGTAAAAAGTTTATTAGAGTTTGATAACTAGGAACAAAGTGGACATAAATTGTCCAATGTAGTTTGTGTGGAAAAACTAAAAGTCGTTGAGCGTCGAGAGAACTTTTTTTATACCTACTAGAAACTTTTCAATTATCTTCGTGTTCGTTGAAAATATTTGAAACTTGAATACATATGTACATACGTACATAAAACAAAGGTACATATATAAATACAAGGTAGTGCCACTTGCTTTTATTAAATTCTAATAAGGATTTTTCTGCATCATATTGAATATGACGTTGCCACATTATAAAAAATAATTTTCTTTATTTGGAAATTTTTCAATAAAATCTGTAATACATGTATATATATATATATATATATATATATATATATATATACATATATATTATATATGAAATTTATTTGTTGGTGGTCAAGCAATGTCTATATGCATTTAATTGGTGCTTTACCAAATCATCAGTAGACTTTAACCATGATTTGGTACAGCACCAATGAAATGCATATAGACATTGCTTGACCACCAACAAATAAATTTCATTTAAAATAGTATTGTGACAACAATATGTCAAATAAATAATTTCATATATATATATATATATATATATATATATATATATATATATATATGTATATATATATATATATATATATATATATATATGTATATATACGTATATAAGTTTTTCAATTTGTCTAGCAATTTCGTTAATTAAATTGTATATACTAAACTTCATTCATTGATATCTAAGTTATTTAAATTTCAAGGTGTCCAGTTCAGCAATTTTAAAAATAATGGCCTGTTTTTAGTACCAAGCCACATTTTCATGAAATCACGGACAAACCAAAATTATATTGTATTATACCATGGTATTTAACTATTATTTTATCCCCTCTCTTTTAACCAGTGATGTCAGCCTCATACACAATTGTGGAAGCAAAATTCACATGTACGCTTACGCTCTTTTATTTTGAGAGCGTAAAATATAATTGTTTACTGAAAAACACTCTCATTCAGCGGGAAGTATCGCAAGTCCTGTTTTGAGGCCTCTAAACAGAAATAATATATTTATATAAATATATATACAATACATATAAGATGTTTGAAATAAGTTGGAGCCACTGTATGTAGGTACATCTTTTCGAAAATTTCTTAAAGTAGCTTTTAAATTAATTTATAAGTAAGACTTTTTGTAAAAATTGTTTCTCTTGTAAATAAACTAACCAAGTGTTCAGCTTAAAAACGGAGAAATATTTTAAAATTAAATATCTGAGCACTTGGCAATTTTCGAAACCCTTTTTTACAACTTATAAAATTAGAAGATATTATTGGTAAATAAAAGGAAACTTTTAGAAAAGGCCTAGCAACCGCACATTTCTCCCGCTGGGAATGTAAGAGATAGTAGTGATCTCACCAACACAATAATATTTGACATCACTGCTTTTAACATATTTCATTGTATTACCTCATTTTCAATTTAAACCGGACGTAGGCACAAACACATCAACATTTTGAGTTTGTGTGTGTCTCTCACAATTTTGTAAGCAGACGGGCATTCTCCCCACCCTTAAATAACTTTTTTCAACAAGCGCTCAGACAACCGTCTTGGTTGGAAGCAAGGCGAATTCATACAAGGTGAACTCACTTATGCAACTCTGTATAAAATTTATTGAACTGTCAAATGAAATGCTTTGGAAAAACAATGGCCGCACACAAAAACGAAAAACCAGAAGAACACTTTGACAGTTCAATAATTTTGCCTTGGTGATCAGCTGTTAGATCACCAATTTCTGAACTAAGGCCACCTGGTATGAATTCGCCTTCTTTGGATGCTTGTGATAGACTGAATTGTGAATCACAATTTTTGTGATTTGTGAGTAACTACAAATACGTGTGACTCTCAAGAGCGAATTTATATACATGTGAAGTCCGCTCACCCAAGTTGACTATATCTGATTTAAACATACTGAACCAGGGCGTACTAAACCAGGTGGCATCGTTAGGTATGTAAACAATTTTTTTGCTCCTATTGAATTTTTGTTTGTTGTGAGTTTAAACTGTCAAAGTACGGTGTAATTATATTTATGTTCAGAGCTGATATATGAATAAAAAGTGTTTATTGAAAAATGTATATTTTAAATTATTGTTGTAAAAAAGGTGAACTAAAAGAAAATACTAATAATAACAACAATCTAGATAAAAAACTAGTTAAACACGATAAAAGGTGTTTTATGTTTGCTACAGTTGTTTTTTCTGTTATTTTCAAATTTATTTTTAAAAGTGTTTTCAATATATTTGGAACAAATTCGTTTAATATTGCATTTCATAGTGGAATTATATATTTTTTCTTTAATTGGTCAAAATTAATTATCAAATTTTATAAAAATATGCCTTTTTGTGAGCTGTGCAAAAAAAATATGTTCCTGGTAATGGCGACTCATATATTCGTGTGCCTAAGTGCTCCATAACAATGGAAAAGTGGAGTAGCTTGTGCCAAAAGCAATTCACAAAGCGTTCGCTTATATGCAGTGATCACTTTTTGAAGAATCAGATCATATCATTAGACCCATTTCCGATTTCAGGTTACAAGAAAATATTGTGTTTTTTGTTAAAATAATTTAATAAAAGCTACATAATATGTAAAGAATATAGAAAACTACGAAAAATCCCAGTTTCTATGCATTTCTACATATGCATTTCTAAATAAAAAGTCATTGTCTTGCTTTGCATTGAACCAAAACCATTGAAACCATTACATTGATCAATAAGGCAATTTAAGAAAAAATATGTTTATTCAATATTCACGACAAGATTATTACAATAAATTAATTGGCAAACGGATTTTAATTATTGTTAATTATGACATCGATGCAATTAAAAATTTTAACAACTCAAATCAAAAGAAAAAAAGAGTAATTTAAAATAATATGGTAACTTAGTTTTTATGGGAATGTCAGAATCCTTAAAATTTTCAGAAAGTTAAGAATTTAAATGTAGTAGCTCACAGTGGCAGTACCTTGTTTTATTATACCATGCATAAAACTATTATTAATATTTGCATATTCGAGCAATATTTATATTTCATTTCAATTCTTTCTATTCTCTCCTGCTTTTCTAATTCCAACTTTTTTAAATCGTATTTCTCTTTCCTTTCTTCAACCATCTCAGCAAATCTTTTCACGTTCAAAGTAAATTTAATTTTAAATTTCTCCTTTTCGAAATCTAATTTTTCTTTCAGGTACAAATTTCTTTCACTTTGTATGACGGAAAGCTGTAGCGAATTCATGTACAGCTTTATTTTTTTGGTCTATTTCAAGCGACTGTCCTGAAGTAGACACGTGGGTTGGAAAAGAAGTTGTAGATAGAGTTGGTGGAGTTGATGATGTAGATGGCATATGATCGCAAACTTCAACGGATTCCAGAGCGTCAGATTCCTCATTTTGGACAACAGTTGTTATACAAGGACCTTCAACAGTTTCAAAAATATATAAACCATTTTAGTTTTCTATTGAGTTTTCTGATTTTAGAGTACTGTTAGCAATGTTACTGCTAGTTCCGGTATCAAAAACTTAAAATGGAAACTCTGTCGACTTTTTACGATAAATGTTGTGTAGTTCGTCATCGAAATGACACATTTTTCTTAATTTATACACTCCAACGCCGTCGTTCAAATATTTGTAAAGTAATCATTCGATTCTTGTACATATTTTCTGAACAAACTTGAAATAAAAAAAAAACCCAAAATTAAAAATTCCAAAATTAAAAACATTTCAAAACAAAAAGTCGCCAAAATGAAAAAATCACCAAAAACCGAAAAAAATTCCCAAAAACAAACCTCAAAACAACGACAAATCTAATATAAGTCGCTAAAACTAAAAATATCGTCAAAAAGCGGTAAAAGAAACGTTAAAACAAACAAGTTAAAGTGCTATCTATACTCGGCTATGCCGAATCTTAAATACCCTTCACAGATGTCATTCTTTTCGTTTAAACTTTACGGCTAGGAAGCTAAATGTTTGGCTTTTGTTATTTCTAATACCACTGAACGTCTTTTAAATATATTAAATATGTTTAATTTAAAAACAAAAAATAAAAATCCGTTTCATATACCCCAAAAAGTTCTAATTGTCCAACCGTAGAATCGTCTTTTAGAATTTTTTGGTTTTTAATACCAATTTAACTTTTCCCGAAATATAAAAAAGATTTCATCCAGAAAAAAACCAAAATTAGGAACTTTATTGGTTAATTTTATGTACCAAAAAATTTCGATTTTCCAACCCTGGAACCGAATTTTTAATTTAAAAAATTTTAATACCGATTGAATTCTTCTCGAAGTATAAAATATATATTTAATTCACTGAAAAAAATCATAATTGGGAACTTATAGGTTTCTTTTATGTACCGAAAAATTTCGATTTTCCAACACTGGAACCGAACTTTTAATACCAATTTAATTTTCCCTGAAGTATAAAATAGCCTCAATTCACTAAAAAAAACAAAATTTGAAATTTATGTGGGTACTTTTATGTACCAAAAAATTTCGATTCTCCAACCCTGGAACCGAATTTTTAATTTTTTAATACTAATTTAATTTTTTCTGATATGTAAAATAGGTTTAATTCACTAAAAACACAAACTTTGGAATTTATGTGGGTACTTTTATGTACCAAAAATATTTCGATTTTCCAACTCTGGAAGTGAAGTTTTATTTTCTTACCAATGCAATTCTTAGTGAGGTGTAGCATAATTTAACTTGGAAAAAAATAATTAAAATTTTTCAACTTTTTTTTCATTTTCATGTACCATAAAATATATCATTTGTCCAACACTGGAGTCAAAATTTTGATTTTTTTAAATTTTAATTCCAATTTTGTTCTTCCTGAATTATAAAACAGTTTTAATTAGCAAAAACAAAAACGTCAATTGCGTTTTTGGTTACTTTTATGTAGAGAAAATATATAAATTTCCCAACCCTGGAAACGAAATTTTAATTTTTTTTACCAATTCAACTCTTAATGAGGCATGAAATCGTTTTATTTAAGAAAAACTTAATATTTGTAACCATTTTGGTCACTTTCATGTACTACAAAATATTGCAGTTATCCAACTCTGGAATCTAAATTTTGATTTATTTTTTAATTTGTGTTTCCTGAACTAAAAAATAGTTTTAATTAGTAAAAAGCCGACGTTAGTTGCCTCTTTGGTTACTTTTATGTATAAACAAAATTTAAATTTCACAGCCCTGGAAGCGAAATTTTAATTTTTCTATATTAATCCTAGTCTTCATTAGCTATAAAGTCGTTTTATTTAAGAAAAGCCTAAAATTTGCAAATATTTTGGCCACTTTCATGTATTACAATATATTGCATGTACCAAAAAAAATTTAAACTTCCCAACCCTAAAAGGGAAATTAAACATTTTTTTTTTTAACGGTGCAACTCTTCGTGAGGTATAAAATATTATTATTTAAGAAAAATTAAAAATTTTGAAACATTTTGGCCACCTTCATGAACTATCCTAACCTGGATTCGAAATTTTGAATTTTTTTTGAAGCAATTTTGGTATAATTCAAAATAGTTTTAGTTTGCAAAAAAAAAAACAACGTCAATTGCTTTTTGGCTACCTTTATGCATAAAAACATTTCAATTTCCAACCGCCGGAAGTGAAATTTTAATTTCAAAAATTTTTTTATCAATGCAAATCTTCATGAGGTATAAAATATTTTTGTTTAAGAAAAACTCAAATTTTGTAACCATTTTGGTTACAAATGTACTACAAAATATTGTACCAAAAAAACTTTCATTTTCCCAACCCTGGAAGCGAAATTTTAATTTTTTTGTTTTTTGTTATCAGCGTAACGCTTCATGAGATATAACGTAGTTTTATTTAAGAAAAATTTAAAATTTTTAACCATTTTGGTCAGTTTCATGTACTATAAAATATTGCATTTGTCCAACCCTGGATTCGAAATTTTGATTTTTTTTGGAATATTTGATACCATTTTTGTTCTTCCAAAATTAAAGACAGTTTTAGTTAGCAAACAAAAACAACATAAGTTGTTGTTTGATTACTTTCACGTATAAAAGAAATTCAATTTCCCACCCCCTGCAAGCAAAATTTGAATTTAAATTTTTTTTGCCAATGCAAGTCTTCATGACGTATAAAGAGGTTTTGTCAAAGAAAAACTTAAAATTTTTAATAATTTTAGTTACTACATGTACTACAAAATACGGAATGGCCCGAAAAATAAAATTTTAATTTCCCATCCCTGGTGAATACAAATGGGTTATTGTATATATTATACTATTTCCTTACAGGCTCAAAGGAATGAAATCACTGGGTAAGTTAGCTGTAAGGAAATAGTAATTGTAGTAACTCTGGGTCGAGTTATTACAATTAAGTTTAGAGAATGGAAAGAAGAGTTAGTACAATATCTTTGGGACTGATTAGAGTAGGTATTCTCACTTTTGAGGGTTGGAAAACTAAAGCAGAACAGGTAAGTATCAATTCAACGTATTACGTTTATTAGATGCGATAATTGTGGGTTTATAATGCACAGCTGAGGTAAGTATATAGGTATAAATTTAGATTAGGTATTTACACTTTTAGTTTAAATTCGCCCCTTAGGTTAAGTAATTCAAGGTAATTATGATAATTTTAATTACTCCAGTAGAATTTGGTAAGTATTTGGTTAAAGTTGATTGAAGTTTACAGGTTTTGTTTATCACAATTTTCACAATTGAAATTCAATATATATGTATATTGATTTTAATTTCAAAATATAATCGGGTTTTGTTTAATTTAAATTCACACGTTTCAATTCAGGAGTAAGTATAATAATATTAACTATTCCAATAGAATTTGGTAAGTACATATATGATGTACGGTTGATGGATTATAGATATAAGTATTTGGTTTACACTTGATTGCATTTGAAGGTAAGTATATGAGTTACAGTTTAGATTATAATGAATCACAAGGTTTACAATTGGAAATTTAATATACATATGTATATATAGCGGTATTTAATTGAAGATAAAGAAATTTTTTTTGTATTTTAACGGCTTTGAAGTTTGATATAAGTATATATGGTTGACAATTTTCACTTCTTTTCACGTGGGCCGATAGTTAACGCATGAATATTATTGCTCCCTTTGATCCTTTTATTGTCCTTTTCTTGTGTTGCAGCTTTTAATATTTACTCGTTGTTTTGTGGACGTTGCCAGATGTTTTTCCCTTTTCTGCAAACACGATTATTGTCCAAATACAATTTGGACATGGCGCGGCCTCGGCCAGGTTACTTTTTGGTTTGTGCGCAGATAATGTTGGCTAAGGACCTGATTGCCTCTACAATTACGCCTGTGTCACTTATTGCTGTTGCTTTAGCGGCTTTTCTCCTAATTCTCAGACGTGCAAGGCTTTTCGTTGTGGTCTGGTGATAGGCGAGTTGGCCCCTTTTTCTTAGGATTCCTTTGCTTACGTTGCTTCGGTTTCCGAACCACAGATAGATGTAGCAACGAGTGGTGGTACTGCAGGTATCCGGGGAGGTACAGGCTCTCATATCATGACTTACGCCGAGACAGTTGGTACAGCAGCGATGTCGCTCTACAGCGTCGTGGCGTTCCTTTGCGGTCATAGCTAAGAATTTATTACACACCCTTAGGCCATGAAATCTTTTGCACAATACGCATTTGTACACTTCTGATTCACGACGTTTCCCGTGTCTTGTGTGAAGCTCCACCGGGCGTGTAAATGCTAGCCTACGGTTTAGTCTGACAATAAAGTAAAAAAAAAGAGTAATTAATAAGAGCACCTTGTTGGCGATTTCATAGAATTTCTTTACTTGGCGAATCCATAGAATTCCTATGAACATTTATAGCAATATCACAAGGACATTTGAAGTGAAATGAATATACTGAGCAATTAGGAACTGGTAGAGAATGAATTGTACTGATCGAAAAAAATTATTAGTTTTCTTCCTTCAAAAGGGGAAGGAAGCACAATTTTCCTGAGGAAGTGCGTATGTCGGCAACCCGCACATTTCCATCTGCGCCAGGATAGGTTTTATAAACGCGACCAAGTCGCCATTCTTTAGGTGGTAGCAAGTCATCCTTCACCACAACGAGATCCCCTATCCGGAGATTGGGGATAGAATTTTTCCATTTATAACGCCTGTGAAGTGACCTCAGGTAGTCCTCCTTCCAACGGATGGAAAATTGAAGATGTAGTGCCTTCAGTTTTTCCCACCTATTAATGACAGACACATCTTGAGAATTTGGATCACGAAACGCCATTATTGGAGCACCCCTTAAGAAATGTCCGGGAGTGAGCGCGGTTATGTCACAAGGGTCATCGGACAGCGCGGAGATTGATCGGGAATTGAGAATTCCCTCTATTCGAGCTAAAAGGGTAGAGAACTCCTCGAAATCGAGCTGTTGGGCTCCTGTCACTCTTTTGAAATGGAATTTAAAACTCTTAAGGGCAGCTTCCCATAAGCCGCCCATATGCGGTGCGTGTGGCTGTATAAACTTCCATTCAAACGCCTGGGCTATATATTTTTGGGCAACATCTTCCGCAGCCCTGTTGAGGAATTTAGAAAATTCCCTTTTGAGTTCCCGGCTAGCACCAATAAAATTCCTGCCGTTGTCCGACATAACCCTTTAGGGGAGGCCCCGCCTCCCAACAAACCGACGAAACGCTGCTTGAAAAGCCTTAGAAGTTAAGTCAGAGCATGCCTCTAAGTCAGATATAGGCACAAACACATCAACATTTTCAGTTTGTGTGTGTCTCTCACAATTTTGTAAACAAACTAGCATTCTCCCCACCCTTAAATAATTTTTTTCAACAAGCGCTCAAACAACCGTATTGGTTGGAAGCTTGTAATAGACTGAATTGTGAATAACAAGTTTTGTGAGTAACTAAATACAAACACGTGTGACTCTCAAGAGCGAGTTTATATACACACGGAGACACTTACATAACCCTTCATAGAGCTAGATTTGCATAGAGCTGAGGTTTTGAGTTCAAAGGGTCCAGCGAAATCTATACCGGTCGTGTGAAACGGTAGTGTCAGAGTACATCTCGTTGTGGGTAAGGGCGCCATGATATGCGAGCATAATTGCTGCCTGTAAATTACACAAACCTTACAAAGGCAAATCATCGATTTAATTCTTGGCCTGAGTCTAGAGACGTAAAACTCTGACTGCACCATTCTACATACTTGGGCACAATCTGCATTAGCGAGTGACACATGTATAAAACTGAGATATAACTGGCACAATCATGAGTTTCCAGGTAGTATCATAGGGTATCTTTTGCTATATAGTAGAGACGACTGAGCTAATCGTCCATTTACACGCAAAATTGAATTATTGTCTAGAAAATGGTGTAAGTTCGCCAAAGAGCTTCGGCTGCCGACTGATTGGGAACTACTCAGTAACTGATACTCCTCACTATAAAACCTTTGCTGGGCAAGAGTGATTAGACGGAACTTTACAAATTTCATCTCCCTCTGAGTTAAATTTCTAGGAGCAACTTGGGTAGTATTTCCTGAAGTTCGAGCCTTTGTACACTTATTGACAAACCGAAAGATATAACATATGACACGTAGTGCTCTGCTGTATGAGGAGAATCTGCAAAGAAAGTCGTCCAACTTAACATCTGCATATAGAGCCTGAATCTCCTTTCCTGACCCCTGGATCACTCTTAGCAGATTTCGGGTTGGCCAATCCGAGTTTGAATTTTGTAACCACGAAGGTCCTTGCCACCAGAGTAAGTTGGTAACAAGATTTTGAGGTCTACAGCCCCGTGTGCCAAAATCGGCCGGATTGTCCTGACTGGGGACATGACGCCACACTGCCTCAGAAGTATAAGTGTGAATCTGAGCAATCCGATTCGCTACATAAGTTTCTCAAGAAGTTGGAGGTTTAGAGAGCCAACCTAAAAGTATGGACGAGTCGGTCCACAGGTTAATTTCACTCACAGTAAGCTTAAGGACTGACACTATATAATTAACCAGATTAGCTAGTAATACTGCGCCATTTAACTCTAGGCGCGGGAGACATACAGTCTGTACTGGGGCAACCTTACTTTTCGCCACTAACAAGTGCGTAAAATATTGATGTGAAGCTGTTTCACATCGAATATATACAGCTGCACAATACGCTGCCTTCGAGTATACTGAAACCATCGCGGGATGGAAATTGCTTCTATATGTGAGAAATCATGTATAAGATCATTCCATTTACTTAAGGATTCTGATGATACCTCCTCATCCCAATCTAGACCTTCTAACCATAACTCTTGCGTGAGAATTTTTGCCCTTCATTGGAGCTAGCCATCCAGTTGGGTCAAAGAGTTTTGCAACCGAGGATAGAATTTGTCACTTAGTCAACATATGTTTCATGACGCAAAATAGAAGCTGCATTGGGCTATGTGGATTCGGAATCGATAGAGAGTTGTAATAGGGTCCGAATCGCAAGGTACGGGGCACAGTTCACGCCAAATGTGACCGTCTTTAACTGATAATGTCTTATAGCCCCATCTGTTTGGGCATGGAATAAAATTCGTTGGAAGGGCCTATTAGCCGGGTGCATCATTATTTGACGATACATTTTCTGTATATCGCCATTGAAAACATACTGATATTTTCTCCAATTGGTTATAACGACTATTAAATCGTTCTGTTGAGTTGGGCCAATATATAACACATCATTGAGTGAGAAACGGGATTTCGATTTTCTCGAAGCATTGAACACGACCCTTACCGTTGTCGTTTTATGCTCAGGACGAATGACCGCATGATGCGGTAAGTAGTAACAGCCATATTTCGCGTTCGAAATTATTTCGGACGATTGTGGTCAAGCGCTAAGTATTCGTTTAAAACCTCCTTATATTGCACATCTAGTTCAGGGTTTTTTACTAAATTCCTTTCCAAACTTGAATATTGGGCTAGAGTAGTGAATCGGCATGAGCCAAGGAAAATCTTTTCAGGAAACTCTTATTTGAATGGTAATCTAACTACATATCTTCTATTCACGTCACGGGTAGTAGTTTCCATATACAAATTGTCACAAAATTCGTCCTCTGCCGATATTGCCTTAGGAAGCGGAATCTCTTCTTGCTCCCAAAACCGTCTTAACGTCTTGTTTAGCTCAACAGTGTCCGACAAGAAAATAGAAGTTGTCAATGTTTGTACAGATTTGGTTTCTATGGGGACGCTGAGTACCCATCCGAAGACGGTATTGTAATCTGAAGTCAGAAAACATATATTTTTCTTAATTCCATCAATATTGGGGAAGGTTTCGCAATCATTTCCCAGAATAAGATCTATTTGAGAGGATTTGTTGAAAGTGGGGTCTGCTAAATCTAGTTCTGGTAGTTCCTTTGAGCGAGTAGTTTCGAAACTAAAAACTTGGAGCCTTTTTGTCACTTGGGGTAATACAATTGCCTTCAGTGGCACGCGTAAGTTGTATGTCTTGGCAAATAGAGTAAATTCGCATTCTTTATTCGCAGACTGCGTCCGACCTCCAATCCCTAGAATTTCGTAATGAGATTTCTTATAAGGAAGCTGGAGACGAACTCTAATCCGCTCCGTCAAAAAAGTTCTCTGTGAGCCTGGATCAATCAGAGCTCTGATTGTCAAAAACTCCCCTCTATGCTCAATTTGAGTAAGAGCTGTGCGCAACAGAATATTCCCAGTACTTGTTGAGCAATTTGCCTGAATTTGGTTTGATGTACTATCATGAGGAATGCTATGTCCGAATTGAGCTACATTTATAGCTGATTCCTGTGCGATTAGGGATCCTTGTTGATCTCGCCTTATGCGAATCACCGAAATCATGAGTTGCGATGGACGGGTTTTGTCTCATATACAATAGAGAGTGATGCGTTTTCTTGCAATACATGCATTTGCTGACACAATTCACCTTCAAATGCGACGCCGCTAGACAGTTATTACAAAACTTATTTTTGAAAACGTAATCAACTCTTTGTTGTACACTAAATGCCTTGAACTTGGGGCAAGTTCTCAAAGAGTGATGTTCCGAGCATAACTCGAATCTGTCAACGAGAAATTGCGACATTTGGGTCCACTTGGGAAGCTCTCTAGGGCACGTAAGAGACTGCTCCCAAAGCGACAGAGTAAATGCTGGAAACTTTGTAGAAATCAATCGAATAAGGATTGGGTCCCAACTATCTACTTGCACACCCAGGGCCTTCAGGGTGGTTAACGAGTCATTTACAGCAGACTGTATTCTTCTTATTGATTCGCTATCTTCACCTGTTGCCCCCGATAAGTCGAAAAATATTCTGATCTGGTTGTCTACCAACACTCGTTTGTTCTCATATCGCGTCTTTAAGGCGTTCCAGACTAGTTCAAAATTCTCGTGGAAAAGAGAGTGAGTCTAGAGTGATTTATGTACACAGCGGTAAACATGTCACGAAAGGAGGGCTATTGTTCATAACTTCCCTTAAACACTTCAGTGTCGCAGGGAGGTAGTTTTATGCAGCTACTGGAGTAATCATGCTCTGCATTTTGTCCGTAATGAATATTTGGAACTGAGTACCGAGAGGTTGATTGGAGCGTCGCGCCATCCTGGGCCTCCAGCCGCAATGCCTTCAACAGCTCTCCCATCTGCCCATGGCAGTGGAAGTAGGCTGTTACGTGAGCTGCGTAATCGCTTCTCGCCGTTTGTTTGAATTCGACATCAACTGACCCATCATTCGATAGCATGATCTCCTGATAGGACGCCTCCACCTTCCTATATCTAACCTCTAAGTCCTTTAATTTAATCTCCAGCACTGACTCCGTTTGATCTTCACCTTCCCCTTTACTGGAGTAAATTCTCGCAATCAAATAAGAACAGATCCTGGAGAGGAGTTACTGACGATCTTTCGAAGACTGAGACATTTGATTTGGTAGCGATGGCTGCGTAAAAGTTCAAAGCGGATGTCGGATTCTACTACCTCGAAAAGATAAAATGTGAATTTTCCAAATCTTCTATTTGGGGGGAATACACGAAATCGAGTTTCCGTCCTTTTGGAGACTCCAAAATTGTGAATAGCTTTTCCACAATTTATAAGGGATTGAGTATAAGCATCAACGTAATCGTATAGGGGGCATAGGGTGAGTATAAGACACAGGGTGAGTATAGAAGACACAAGGTGAGTATACGAGACAAGAATGAGTAGAGAGCCAAGGGTGAATATAAAGAGCAAAGAGTAAGTATGACTTCTAATGCCTAGGAAAGTTGTCACAGAGTGAGTATAAGAGACACTGGGTGAGTATGAGAGACAAGAGTGAGTAGAACAAAGGGTAAGTATGACTTCCAATGCCCAGGAAAGACTGTAGAAATATTAAGTATGTTACTTACATCCCAACACGACTCACTATTATCAATTAAGGTACCATATGTAGTTGGTAAAAGGAAATCTCACTTAAGCCAATTTACCCAATATATTAGCTCGTAGTTTTATTTAATTTTGGAGAATTAAATAAAATGTTGTGGGATTGTACAAATCGCATCGGGATTGTGGGGATCTTTCCACAATGGTACTATCTGATTAGGATTAGTGCACCACGGTAACACTTGTGAATATCGTTTGCATCAGAGATGGACAACTATATATTTTCCATTACTGATTTGAAAATATATATATTCTAAGTTGGGTTTAGTGGACTGTAATTTTGTGATATTCCTCCTCATGAACCTATACTGAAATTCATCTATATCCGTCTTCTCGTATACACTTGCACATGTAAGTCGTCCTATGTGTTCATATACCTAAATATTGCTAAACAAAATAGGTAAGCACGTATGTATATTGATCTAGGTTGTCCACAAGTTCTTTATGGAAGATTAAAAATCAATATATTGGGAGAAAAATAAATTTTTTATTCAGTATTCCTTGTTGGAAAACCAAATGCATACAAAGCGATATTATTCTCCAAACAAAAACAAATCTTCATTGGTGATCGATATCGTCAATGTCTACCAGCTAACCCTTCGAAAGTGTTGTTGCTTTTATACAATGAAGAACAACAACAACAAAATTAAGACAAAGTCTTTCTTTTTTGTATTTCGTATTGCTAGTGCTGGGTGCTGTGTGTGAGTATTAAAACAGACAGCCTATAGCGAAGAGCTTTTACAAAACCAAATGAGCATTAAGCGCCTAGGGCTTGGCGCTCCTGATCTAGAGTATGTACTGGTGGTTTGTATCTTTTTTTTCCTTTTTGTTGAATTAGAACTGCAATCTTGAATATAATCTTAATATCATTAACTTATGTTGCTTATAAATTTTTCATGGGCGTTAGACTTTCCAGCAGGGAAAAATTACCTCAAAGTATATCAATATCAAGTAGTCGCAAGAGTACAACAACAAAATCCACCGTACATTTTGTTTGTGTAAAATTAATATCTTATGTCAGATATTTTCTTTTATTTTATTTTGTTTTGTTCACAATTATTTCCAAAAATTTAAATACTTTTCGCATAGAACTTTTTTAAAACAATTTCTTTTTGTTACTTTTCTTAAACAATACACTTTTTCACAAAAATCTTTTCCACAACAATTCTTTTTTGCTACTTTTGTTGAATTAATAATGTTTTTCACAATTTTACAAAATTATTTTTTCAACGAATAAACAAATATGGCTCGCTACAAAAGTAAACAAATTTTGACATACGTTCATGTAAAAACTGAAAAAAATTTTAGTCAGCTGGGCTCTTGCATATACTTGATATAGATATACTTTGAATTACCTAATCATGTCTGGTGGTAAATTTATATTTTTAAATACGATTATTTCAAAAAGTAATAAACGTGGCGGAGGGAGGGTGGCGCCTTTGGAATTATCGATTGTGCGGATTTATCAGTCACGATGCCGCAGTGGTCCAGTGTGTATCGCGCATTCGCTGTGGAGACATTTTTTTAAGAGTAATAAGTTTTACGTAATTGCTCGTAGACAATTTGGTTCAAAGTTCTGTATTCTGTATTGGACCGAGTGTAAATTTAATTCGTTCGTGGGTGCAGAGATTCCGTGCAACTGCTTCGGGTATGAATGTCCCACGGCCAGGGTCGATCTTCAAGGATTCCCGAAAATATTGAACTGGTTGGAAGCAGTTTACGTGAAAATCCGCGACTTTCAATACGAAAAAGAGCGATTATTCATGACATTTTAAAAAAGGATCTGAAATTCCATCCTTTTGAAATTCAAATCGTTCAAGAACTAAAAGAAAGCGCCTTTGATTTACGCAAAAAATTTGTGAAACGGGTTAGAGCGTTTTCGCACTGTAATTCCCATTTTTTGGATCGATGATGCTCTTTTTCACTTAAACGGCCACGTTAACAAGCAAAACTGCCGTTACTGGTCTCCTGGAAACCGCAACCCTCGATTGAAACATCAAAAACCATTGCATTGCCCCATGGTAGCTGTTTGGTGTGCCTTATCTACACATGAGATAATTGGACCATTTTTTTTAAATTCTCGAGGCCAGGCGACGAATGTCAACGGTGAAAGTTATCGACGCATGATTACGAAATTCTTTTTGGCAAACCTGCGAGCTCATCCATTGTATTCTTCACACACGTGGTTTCAACAGGATGGGGCAACTTCACACACAGCCAGAGCTTCGGGAAAATTTCCACCAAAAACTAATCAGTCGTTTTGGGGACATCCTATGGCCACCGAGGTCGCACGATCTAACTCCCATGGATTTTTTTTATGGTGCTACCTCAAAAAGAGGGTTTATAATGACAATCCTCAATCTCTTGTGGCTTTTAAGGAATATATTCGTCGAGAAATCAGCTCAATTGAACCAAGTCTAGCACAGCGTGTGGCGCAGAACCCAAGGTTCCGTTTTGAACAGTATGTTCACCTCGACGTAAGACATCTGGATGACATACTCTTTAAAAAATAAAATCCGCATTTCCATTCTGTCGTTCAATACTCTTAATAAAACTTTGTGTCAATTATTACGTTTTTTATTTAAGTTTGAAAATATAAATTTGCTTACCAGACACCCTGTATAATGCAGAAACGCAACTTAGGTACGTGAGGCGCAAAATAGAAAGGGACCTAAGGGTAAAAACCGGTTTTGTTCAGGAGAGCCATTTTAAAGATTTAAATACGTGTATCTTTGCTGTACCATCACCACCATAAAACGCGCATATCTCTGGGAGGGAACACTATTGGGGCATGGGATCGGTCTCATTCGATGTTCAGATGTTGTCCACATCAAAACAAAAAAAGTGAAAATTGATTTTTTTTACATATATGTATGTATTATACATATAAATAAGTAAACGAATGGGTTAATGAATGGATTTTTTTATACCCTTCACAAATAAGTGAAAGGGTATATATATAGGTTTGTCATTCCGTGTGTAATATCTTCGATATCAATATAGGACCCTATAAAGTATATATATTCTTAATCCTTATGAATAGCGATGACGATTGAGCGATGTCCGTCTGCTCCTCTGTCCGTCTGTCGCTCTGTCCGTCTGTACGGTTTTCCCAAGCCCCCAGAAGAGCTAGAGACTTCGTTCTTGGACCGTTGGATTGGAAATGAACTTAAATAAAGTGCTATTGAAAGTTCCGAAGTACGGTTCCAGAGCTGGGAAGCTTATACCTATTTCCCGACGCAAAATTTATACCAAAAATCAATTATATATAAATGAAATTTATTTGTTGGTGGTTAAGCAATGTCTATATGCATTTCATTGGTGCTTTACCAAATCGTCAGTAGACTTTAACCACAGTTTTGAAAAGTTAAAAACCTATTATCTTATGCATATACTTCCGAAAAAAAAGTCTACTGACGATTTGGTAAAGCACCAATGAAATGCATATAGACATAGCTTAACCACCAACAAATAAATTTCATATATATATATATATATATATATATATATATATATATATAAATATATATATATATATATATATATATATATATATATAAATATATATATATATATATATATATATATATATATATATATATATATATATAATAGTATTGTGACAACAATGTGTCAAATAAAAAATTTTCATAAAAATCAATTATTTTTTTAATGTTTGTAAATAAAACCTATTTCGTGCTCTGGGAATCCTCAATGGTCTATTAAAAAAATAAATTTTTTTTTCCAGGGATGGGAAATTAAAATTTTATTTTTCGGTCCATTCCGTATCATGTAGTACATTCAAATTTTGCTTCCAGGGGTGTGAAATTGAATTTTTTTTATACGTGAAAGTAATCAAACAGGCAACTTATGTTGTTTTTTTGCTAACTAAAACAGTCTTATAATTTTGGAAAATTGGTATCGAAAATTTCCAAAAAATCAAAATTTCGAATCCAAGTGCAATATTTTATAGTTCATGAAGGTGACCAAAATGGTTCAAAATTGTTAATTTTTCTTGAATAATACTACTTTACCTCATGAAAAGTTGCATTGGTAAAAAATAAACAAAAACAAGTAAAAGTGCTATATTCGGCTATGCCGAATCTTAAATACCCTTCACAGATGTAATTCTTTTCTTTTAAATTTTTCGGCTAGGAAGCTAACTGTTTGGTTTTTCTTATTACTAATACCTCTGAACGTCTTTGCTATATATTTAACATGTTTAATTTAAAAACAAAAAGTAAAAATCCGTTTCATGTAACCCAAAAAGTTCTAATTGTCCAACCGTAGAATAGTCTTTTAGATTTCGTTGGTTTTTAATACCAGTTTACCTCTTTATGATATATACAGTAGGTATAATTCATCATAAAAATCAAAAATAACAAATAAAATGGCTGCTTTTATGAATCAGAAAATGTCGATTTTCCAACCCTGGAACCGAATTTTTAATTTTTTATTACTAATTTAATTTTTTCTGATATATAAAATAGGTTTAATTCACTAAAAACACAAAATTTGGAATTTATGTATGTACTTTTAGGTACCAAAAATATTTCGATTTTCCAACCCTATAACCGAATTTCTAATTTTAAAAATTTTTAATACCAATTTAATTCTTAGCAAAGTATAAAATAGGTTTAAGTCACTGAAAAAACCAAAATTGGGAACTTATATGGTTACCTTTATGTACCAAAAAATTTCGATTTTCCAACCCTGGACCCGAATTTATAATTTTCTGATACTACTTTAATATTTTCTGAAATATCTATTAGCACAAAATTTGGAATTTATGTATGTACTATTATGTACGAAAAATATTTCGATTTTCCAACTCTGGAAACGAATTTTTATTTTTTTATCAATGCAATTCTTAGTGAGGTGTAACATAGTTTTACTTGACAAAAAAATTTTAATTTTTAATCTTTTTGGTCACTTTCATGTACCATAAAATATATTATTTTTCCAACCCTGCGGTCGAAATTTTGATTTTTTAAGATTTTACTACCAATTTTGTTCTTCCTGAATTATAAAACAGCTTTAATTAGCAAAAAGAAACAACGCCAATTGCCTTTTTGGTTACTTTTATGCAGAATAAATATTTCAATTTCCCAACCCTGGAAACTAAATTAAAATTTTTTTACAAATGCAACTCTTAATGGGGCATGAAATAGTTTTATTTAAGAAAAACTTAATATTTGTAACCATTTAGGTCATTTTTATGTACCACAAAATATTGCAGTTATCCAACTCTGGAATCAACATTTTTATTTATTTATTTTAATTCTTGATACCCACTTTGTTTTTCTAGAACTAAAAAATAGTTTTAATTAGTAAAAAAAACAACGTCAATTGTCTTTTTGGTTACTTTTATGTATAAAAAATAATTTCAATTTCCCAACCCTGGAAGCGAAACTTAAATTTTTTTTAAATTTTCTTTATCAATGTAAATCTTCATGATCTATAAGGTAGTTTTGTTTAAGAAAAACTCGAATTTTGCAAACATTTTGGTAATTACATGTACTACAAAATATTGCATGTACCAAAAAAAATTAATTTTTCCAACCCTGGAAACGAAATTTTCATTTTCTTTTTGTTTATTTTAATTAGTGACACGCTTCTTGAGGTATAAAGTAGTTTTACTTAAGAAATATTGCAAATTTTTTACCATTTTTGTAACTTTCATGTACCATAAAATATTGCACTTGTCCATCCCTGGATTCGAAATTTTATTTTATATTTTTGAATTTTTGATACCAATTTTGTTCTTCCTAATAATAAGACAGTTTTAGTTAGAAAAAAACAAAAAAAACAACATCAGTTGCCTGTTTGATTACTTTCATGTATAATTCAATATCCCACCCCTGGAAGCAAAATTTGAATTTAAAAAAATTTTTTTTTGGCCAATGCAAATCTTCATGACGTATAAAAAGGTTTTGTTAAAGAAAAACTTGAAATTTTTAACAATTTTAGTTACTACATGTACTACAAAATACGGAATAGGCCGAAAAAAAAAAATTTTAATTTCCCATCCCTGGAAAAAAATGTTTATTTTTTTAGTTCTTAATAGACCATTGAAGTTCTAAACACATAGACGACAGCAAGCAGCAATATGTCAAAAATAAAATCCAGGTGTATGTTAAGCGCGGGCTCGTTTGCCTTGCTTAACCTTATAAAATGGGATAACTTGGTGATTCACCAAGTTATTAGAATGTTTAGTGGTTTATTATCCTAGTAGTTCACCAGGATAATGCAATGTCCAATTCAGTCGTTCAAGTGGTACACAAGAATAACAAAAAATTGGCTTGTTGAAGATTAAGTAACAAGTTAATTTTAATGTTGACTGGATGAATGACAATAGTTCAATCACACATTTTATTAAAACCTTATTGTATTTAAAGAAAAATTACAAATACAAATAATAACAGAATATAAAATTTACAATACAAAATAAAATTAAGAAGTAAAAAAATTGGTTTCATAATAAATCAAAAAATTGCAATGTAACCAATAACATTTTAAAGTGTTAAAATGTAAAATGATACAAAGAATTTTTTAGGCCAGAGACCGTTCACTCTTCTGCTGCACTAATTACTTTCCCACCGTTGGCAGAAAACAGATATTGGATTTCATAACCGTATGGCTGGTGAATTAAGTAAACGAATTATTTTCCCAGTAAAAGCCAAACATATATTATATTTCTCCAATATCTGACTTGTTCTTTGCTTTAGCCCGTGTACGAGTAAATAAATATTTTGTTTTAATTTAGAACTGAATTGTGCAAACGCGGTAATTCTCACGACAAAGTGTGGGAAAATAAAACGTAAAAAGAGGTACGGATTTTGTTCAAATATTATTAATTCTATTGAGAGTTTTTTTTTTATTTTTATTTTTAATACGAAACAAAAAAAAGAAAAAAACTCAAAGGAATTAACATATTGCAGCCCCAAGGGGATTGAAAAGTGCGAATGAGCGATCTCCGGCAATTGATTTTGAAGTGCGTTAAGGTGTTGGTTCCAATGAAACATTCCAGTTGGATCGTGGAGACGGTTGTGGTGCTTCGGGGAGCGGTTCACGACTTCTCTTCATCCTTTGTTTTGCTATCAGGGTAATTATCACTGTTAAAATCAAGGTCAGTCCAACATAGCTAATTGTTAAGCTATGCACTTTATGGGTTGTTGCTAGTGGAACTTCTTGTCGTTGTGCCCTGACCTCTTCCTGCAGATGGGTTATCTTTTCAATTGTCAAAGTATATGACAGGGGTTGTGTCGTGTTGTTTACGTTTTCTTGGAGATGAAGGAATGATATCCCATTGCTTGTATATGATGAATGCAAGTTAGATGAGATGGTTCGATGCCCGTAGATGGTAATAACATCATTTTTCATTGCACATCCTGCTGGAAGCTTGAGCAACCCGGTACCTTCCAGCAATTGAGAACTGCTTTCACCCTTGCATACTGTGCTCAATTTGAGTTGCTGTTGAGTTGCAAGCAGCCACTGGTTCTTGTTATAAAGTTGGTACCATACATGATTGCTGCTTATCAACTCTATATTGCAGCTTGAGTCGGATTCATTGTTGAATAAATGTATCTCACAGCGACAAATTGGAGAGCCTCTATGATATGCAGCTTGAATGTGTGGGCATAAGAAAATGTTATGCTCAAGCTTATTGCAGGTACTTAGTCATCTAGAGGGAAATATTCGTCACGATGAGCGTTGAGAGCCATCATTTTAGTTGTTGGTATGACAGCCATTAAAGAGTTGTTCATTAGCTGTGGTACTGGAGTAATATAGCATAGGTCATATTGCCCTTGATGAGCTAGCGGAATAAACAAAGTGCAAATAATGTGCTGAGTTGAACTTGCTGCCTGAACGGTGACTACACCGTATAAATGAATAATGTCTGCAACTGGTAGTGTTAGATCCGTGGGAAGGTTCGCTTTTATTTTATCGAATTCACCCGAAAATTGTTGTGGGGTCAGTAGAACCGGACTAATTCGACCATGGTAAGTGTCCGCTAACAACGTGATCATAGATGTATGCATTTTTTGCAAATTGTTAGCAATTGCAAGTAACTGGACACTCAGTGATAAGATGATTTCCGATCGATGGTAGCTGTCATTGTTTGTGAGGTAGAGTAGTTTGTTTGTTTTATCGTTCATTTTTTCGAAGTTATCTTGCGAGCGTTGTTCAGACTGCTTCATGAGATTGAGGGTCGAATCGAGAAACGATGTTTGATTCCGCTGAAGGCTCTGCAAGTGGGCTTCGTTGTTTTTTATACTATTAATAGTATCGGTCATTTCTGCTGCATATTTGGAGTCTAGAACGCCAAACAAGGAACTTGCTATATTTCCAACAACGTCTATTGCTCCTCGTCGCTTCCTTCTTATGAAATTTTCCAAACCGTGCTCCATTTCATCCCTGAGATTTTGAAAATGGGATAGAAGTCCGTTGCATTGATGATTAAGGGATGAGTAATCGCATGCCCTTTTCAGCGCAGATGTACCATTCCTTAAAAGCTTTAATTCGTTATAGAACGGAGTCAGTTCGAAATAAATGAGGAGCTTCCATTCAGAGATGACAGGTTTAACTTGGCCAATGTTTTCAAAATGTAATCCAGGGGTACTGATGATTTGGGTGTACGTCACTTGTTGACATAGTATTACAGGGAGAACTAACGCTACGAGCATTAGAAAACCTGTCGTGTTTAGAGTACACCGTTTTGAGGGTGGCTCATTTATGGTTTTGCTCTTGGGTGAATTGTCTCTTTTTCGTGTTGGTTTCTCATCTGTTGTTTCATCGTTAACATTTGTTCCTTGTGGCTCCACAGGAAGAGGAGCCAGCAAGTGAATCGCTCGCTTAACGATACCACCAGATGTTTTTACATCAGCTGCTCTGACGAATCCGTCTTGACCGGGGTATATTTCAGTTACTTTTCCAAGACGCCATTTCATAACTGGTGTGTTCTCCTTAATTATAACTATGGTACCCCGTTGCAAATTTTGAGCCCGGGTTTGCCACTTGTTCCGTTGCTGGAGTTCACTGAGGTATTCCTGCGACCATCGTTTCCAAAATTGATGTTTTATTTGTGACACTAACTCCCATCGCTTTGTAAGAGTGGTTGAAGGTGAACTGGCAGTTGCATCCACTTGTGCTGTAAGAGGTTCACCAATCAAAAAGTGGCCTGGTGTTAGTGCAGCCTCATCATTCGGATTACCCGGCAACGGTGCAATCTGTCTCGAATTAAGGATTGCTTCGACTTCTACGATCACGGTTTCCATTTCTTCATAGGTCAGAGACGCGTTTGCCATTTCTTTCACAAGTAATCTTTTAGCAGATTTGACTGCAGCCTCCCATAGTCCGCCGAAGTGCGGGGCTCGTGGAGGTATGAAATGAAAACTGATGCCTTTGCTGACAGACTCTTGTTGAATTTTTTCTTGAGCAGCTGTGGCGAAAAGAGCAGGTGACAACTCTTCTAATTGATTGCGAGCTCCCACAAAGTTTGTTGCGTTGTCACAGTAGAGATGCTGACAGTGACCCCTTCGGCCGATGAATCTTTTGAGCGCTCCAATGAAGGCGTCAGTTGTAAGGTCTGTTACAAGCTCCAGATGCACTGCCTTTGTCGAGAAGCAACAGAATACTGCGATATACACCTTTTGGGGTCGCTTTCCTCGTGTTTTGAAGTGAACCCAGATTGGACCACAGTAGTCAACTCCTGCGTTAATAAAGGGTCTTGCTGGTATTACTCTTGCTTCTGGCAAGTTTCCCATAATTTGCTGCAGAAGTTTTGGTTTCGCTCGTGCACATTGCACACATTTGTGCACAGTTTCCCGAGCCAAATGTTTACCTTTAATGGGCCAAAAACGTTGTCTTACGATTGCTAGAAGTGCTCCAGGGCCACAATGTTTGTTTTCCCTATGTATCGATTCAAATATTACTTTACTTATTGTATCGTTATAAGGAAGCAACATTGGATGTTTGGCATTGAACGATAACGTGGATGCTTCTAATCTACCTCCGACTCTTAGTATGTTATGTTCGTCTAAAAATGGGGATAAGCTTTTTATTTGACTCGATCCTTTAAGTTCCTTTTTCTGTTGCAGCTGTTTAATGTCTTCTGTGAACGTACATCGTTGGGTGGTTCGAACAATGATGGCAAGCGCTTCGTGAAGTTCAAGAGGCGTCAGAGTTTGTTGGGTTTCTCTCTCGGGCTTGCAAGTTCTGGCGGTTTTGATGAATCTTAAAATGTATCCTATGATACGTTGGAGCCTTTTTAGTGAATTTCGATGGTTGATGCTGTGCAAAAAGTTTTCACCATTGACAGCAATGAGTGAGTTGTAGGATCTTTGCTTCTGTTCAGGGGTGGGCAAATTAGGATCCAGGCCAAATCTGGGAGGCCAGTTCTTCTCGTCTCCATGCAGAAAAAATGGCCCATACATCCATTGGGGTGTATGCTGTAACTGTTGTGGATCCAATCCTCTTGATATGATGTCCGCTGGGTTATCTTTAGAACTCACATGTCGCCATTGCTCAGGTAGCGTGTTTTCTTGAATTGAAGCGATTCGATTTGCCACAAATGTGTGAAATGAAGAAGATCTTGAATGTATCCATGATAATACTATTTTTGAGTCGGACCAATAGAATGTTGGCGTTGTATTCATATCTAAGTCTAGTTTCACTTTTGCAGCTAAGTTAGCACCCAATTGTGCGGCACATAGCTCCAGTCTAGGCAGCGTTTGCTGCTTGAGTGGAGTTATACGTGATTTCGCACATAACAAGTATACTCTTATTGTTTTGTTTGGTAGTATTGTTCTCACAGAAATTGCAGCGCCATACGCCCTTTCGGAGGCGTCGGAAAAAACATGAAGTTGAGTCTTGTTAGGAAGAACTCCTTTATAGATATGCCGATGCACTTGAAAGCTTTCAAGTTCAATTAGGTTGCTTCGAAAGGTTCGCCAGCGTGAGTCAAATTCTGAAGGAACTGCCTCGTCCCATGCAAGATTCAAGGTCCATAATTCCTGGATGAACATTTTGGCTCTGGCAATTACTGGCGACAGTATTCCTAGTGGATCAAAGATACGCGCCAAGTCTGACGTGACTGTTCTTTTAGTCACGGCTTTAATTGTTTGAATGTTGACCTTGATTTTAAGAAGGTCATCTTTAGGTACCCATACCAATCCCAGTGTTTTCGTGTAATCAGTTTCGTCGGAGAAGTCAAGACTGACTTCTTGGTCATAACTGGGAATGTTCCGGAGCAGCTGGGCATGATTAGCGCACCATTTTCGTAGATGGAACCCGTACTTAGCCAAGACGTCTCGCAGCTGGCGCTGAGTTTCCAGGGCTGTATTCAAGCTATCGGCTCCACCTAGCCCATCATCGACATAAAAGTTCTTTTCCAAGAAACAGGCTGC
The DNA here is from genome assembly GCA_951800035.1 of Linnaemya tessellans. NCBI lineage: Eukaryota > Metazoa > Arthropoda > Insecta > Diptera > Tachinidae > Linnaemya > Linnaemya tessellans. The sequence goes on along the minus strand of OX637532.1, from coordinate 53,111,733 downwards.
TAAAGGAGCTTGCATCTTATTATCCTTGACTATTTCCTTCACACATTTGATTGCCAGATATGGTGCTGGTCTAGTACCATAGGTAACGGTATTTAATTGGAAAAAACTAATGGGCTCAGAGGAGTGATTTCGCCAGAGGACAATCTGGTACTGCCGGTCCTTGGGGTGGATATAGATTTGACGGTACATTTTCTCGATATCTGTTGTGAATACGAAACGCGGCAGCCGAAATCGCAATAGAACCGTAAATAGATCATTTTGTAGTGGTGGTCCAGTGTGCAGAATATCATTTAAGGATTTTCCTGAGGACGTTTTTGCTGACGCATCGAAGACGACTCTGAGTTTAGTTGTACTACTTTCGGGTCGCAAAACGCAGTGGTGAGGAATAAAGTATTTATGCCCCATTATTTCGTCTATATTGATTTTCGACATGTGCCCCATTGTTTCGTAGTCTTTCATAAATATCGCATATTGTTCCTTCAATGAAGCGTCTTTAGATAATCGACGTTCTAGTGCGAGGAACCGGTTGAATGCAATACTGTGTGAGGACCCTAATAACGATGTTTCAGCACAAAACGGCAATCGTGCTATGAATCGACCTTCATTGTCGCGTGTGGTATGCTGATTGAAATGTGCTTCGCACTGTGTATCATTCGGTGATAAATTTTGCTCTCTTCCTTCAACCTGCTCGAGTTTCCAAAATCGCTCAATAGCTGTATTAATTTTATCCTCTTCAGTTAATACTCCGCAAATTGCTGTTGAGAGTTGTTCACTAGATACCTTTCCCGATACGATCCATCCAAAAGTTGTATTTTGCAGCAGTGGAAGGTCCTTGCCTAATTTAATTTGTCCGATCGTGAGTAGTTGATGATAATATTCCGCCCCTAACAAAATATCGATTTTTTCTGGACGGTTGAAGGTTGGATCCGCTAATGCTACATTGCTGGGAATTGACCACCTGTCGATTGTAAGCGATTGAGCGGGTTGAGGGGAAATAATTTGCGGCAATGCGAATGCTTCAAGCAGTGTTGAAAAATTGTTGAGCCGAGATTGTAGCGTAATGTTGACTCGGTGTTGAACCTTGGTGAGGCTTTTTCCAATACCGTTAATTGAAACAGAAGTAGTCCTTGCTGGGAGTCCAAGACGGTTGACTAATCGTTCTGTGATCAAATTGACTTGTGATCCTGAATCAAGGATTGCCTTGCATTCAGTTTCCAAACCATTAGCCTTGACCTTTACCAACGCTGTACCCAGTAGAACATATGGTCTTTTGTTAATGTAACTTCCCGACATGATTTCAACTTCTGTTGGTGTGCTGACTAGAGATGTCGCGTGTTGTGTCGAGGAGTTATTCCTGATAACTGCTTCATTGGTTGACTCTGTTTCCCCCTTTGATTTGTTACGCTTCCTGGATATTGAATTCTTTTGCGGGGCCTGTTCCAAGTGTAGCAGGGTGTTGTGCATTTTTCCACATTTTTGACAGCGGCCTGAAATTGTACACTGTTTGGTCAAATGACTGTGACTAAAACAATTAACACATAGTTTATGTTTCTGTATCAAATTTAGTCTGTTTGCGGGGCTTAGCTGGATGAATTCTCTGCATCTATACAATGGGTGGCATTCTTGCTTGCAAACTAGGCATCGTTGGTTCTCATGGCGGGGATACGCCGTAAGCGTGCATGTTTTGCTAGCAGGAGAAAATGTCTTCTTTTTGTGTCCCATTGCCTCCAGAGTATGGAAGTAGTTCTCCAGAAAGGTAAGAAATTGGCTGACTGGTTGCATTTCCTTTGGGTTGGTGATCGATTGCTCATATTGAGTGTAGACAGGTTTGTCCAACTTTTTTACCAGAAGGTGTAGTAGGAGTGGATCCCATGTTGAGACTTCGATCCCCATATTAGAAAGAGCTGCCAGACATTCTTTCGTTGTATCGTGCAATCGCTTAACGGCCATTAATGTCGACGCACCCGATGGTTGATCTAGCAGTCTCTGAACCGCTGTTGCCACTATTAGTCGTTTATTATCGTAACGATCCTGTAGTAACTGCCACGCGGCTTTATAATTGTCTGCAGTAACAGCGAGATGATTAATAAGCTTCGCTGCTTCACTAGTAACGTTGGTCTTTAGATAATACATTTTGTGAGCGTCTGACATCCGTTGCTCATGAACAGTTTTCTTAAATAAGTCAGAAAACGATGTCCATTTCATATAATCACCTTCAAATTTAGAGATAGTGATTGTGGGTAAAGGTAGGGTAGATGGTCTAGCCTAGTCTCTGTGGATGAGTGGTGGTTGTTGTTAGCCGTGGTAAGCTGGATGATCGCTAACTGAGCGGCTTGTTCGAGGTGGATGTATCTGCTTGTGTCATAACCAGCGAGGTCTGGATCGGGATATTTATCCAACAATTCATCATTAAGTAGTTCTAGCTGCTGCCATAGTTTGGTGATGGTGGTCTTTTTAACATCGTAATAAGGCCCATCCTGACCTGACTGCAACTGGAGGCCGTCTAGCTGTCTAGCCAGAGCTGCCATCTTTCCAAGGGAGCGGCTGATTAAACCATCGTGGCCACTTGTAGGTTGTGGGGGGTTGCTAATGACTTTGGGCTCGTCGCCCACCTTTGACGGTAGGTCATTAGGGTTTTTGGCGATTGCTCCATTGCCTTGGTAAGTGAGCTCGTGTTCCAATTGAGCTATATATTTGGATGCCATTGACTGGATTTGATTATAGCGGTCTGCAGTGAAGTATTCATCTTCCATATGAATATCCTTCAGAGTCCGTAATTTGGTATCTGCCTCATCAAATTCTGTCCAAGCTGTAGTCAGCCGCGACAATCGTTCTTTGTAGTACGTTGGGGTTTTGCGGCTAGCTGAGTCCTTGGTAAAGTTGCGGATGATTGTGGCGATATGCTCGCCGGTCTCCTTCAGTTGGTGAAGAAGCTGCTCTGCGGATTCCATATTGCTTTGTTGATGCCTTTTGGGAGGTTATTTAAGAGTTGTAGTAGGCTGCTTGTTGCTTGTGATGCAACGTTGTCTGTGATTGGGCGCCTGTAGTTTGTGGTTGGTCACTGAAGTAATGGTTGTGAATTGTTCACTTGAAGGACTTTTTGGTTTTCCTAACCTCGTGTCCTGTCACGGTCGCCAAAATGTTAAGCGCGGGCTCGTTTGCCTTGCTTAACCTTATAAAATGGGATAACTTGGTGATTCACCAAGTTATTAGAATGTTTAGTGGTTTATTATCCTAGTAGTTCACCAGGATAATGCAATGTCCAATTCAGTCGTTCAAGTGGTACACAAGAATAACAAAAAATTGGCTTGTTGAAGATTAAGTAACAAGTTAATTTTAATGTTGACTGGATGAATGACAATAGTTCAATCACACATTTTATTAAAACCTTATTGTATTTAAAGAAAAATTACAAATACAAATAATAACAGAATATAAAATTTACAATACAAAATAAAATTAAGAAGTAAAAAAATTGGTTTCATAATAAATCAAAAAATTGCAATGTAACCAATAACATTTTAAAGTGTTAAAATGTAAAATGATACAAAGAATTTTTTAGGCCAGAGACCGTTCACTCTTCTGCTGCACTAATTACTTTCCCACCGTGGGCAGAAAACAGATATTGGATTTCATAACCGTATGGCTGGTGAATTAAGTAAACGAATTATTTTCCCAGTAAAAGCCAAACATATATTATATTTCTCCAATATCTGACTTGTTCTTTGCTTTAGCCCGTGTACGAGTAAATAAATATTTTGTTTTAATTTGGAACTGAATTGTGCAAACGCGGTAATTCTCACGGCAAAGTGTGGGAAAATAAAACGTAAAAAAAGGTACGGATTTTGTTCAAATATTATTAATTCTATTGAGAGGTTTTTTTTTATTTTTATTTTTAATACGAAACAAAAAAAAGAAAAAAACTCAAAGGAATGAAAACGATTATTTTGAGGGCAGCACAGCAGCAGGACTGCACAACAGCATTTGCTGCTGCTGCCAACTTAGGCTATTTCCTATTTTGACGGGCAGCGATATGCCATTATGTATATAAATTGGAAAAATAAGAACAACAACGTTTTTTTTAATATTAAACATAAAAGAACATTACAAATATACAATATAGAAATTAATTTATGTATTTTTATAGTTTTTCGTGATATTATTACATTTTTTGTCAATAACTTTAATTTTGTTCATTATACAATATACATATATGCGGCGTCCCTGTTGTTGTTGTTGCTGTCTTCAAAATAATTATGAAGCTGACTTCATAGCAGCATTTGAAGTTGGCAGCATTTGAAGCTGTGAAGTTGTGAAGTCTGCTGTCGTCTATGTGTTTAGAGCTTGAGGCTCCTCAAACCGCGAAATAGATTTAATTTACAAACATTAAAAAAATTATTGATTTTTGGTATAAATTTTACGTCGAGAAATAGGTGTAAACTTCCCAGCTCTGGAACCATACTTCGGATCTTTCTGAATTCTAACGGTCCAAGAACGAAGTCTCTAGCTCTTCTGGGGGCTTGGGAAAACCGATTTCACGTACAGACGGACGGACAGACGGACATCGCTCAATCGTCATCGCTATTCATAAGGATCCAGAATATATATACTTTACCCTTCACAAAAAAGTGAAAGGGTATATATAGGTTTGTCATGCCGTGTGTAATTTCTTCGATATGCAAATGGGACCCCGTAAAGTATATATATTCTGGATCCTTATGAATAGCGATGACGATTGAGCGATGTCCGCCTGTCCGTCCGTCTGTACGTGAAATCGGTTTTTCATGACCAAAATGGTTACAAATATTAGGTTTTCTTAAAAAGTTTTCTTAGAAGTATTAAAAATTCGGTTCCAGGGTTGGAAAATCGAAATTTGTTGGTACATGAAAGTACTCACATAAATTCCCAATTTTGGTTTTATTTCAATAAATTAAACATATTTTATACTTCCCTTAGAATTAAATTGGTATTAAAAATTTTAAAAACTAAAAATTCGGTTCCAAGGTTGGAACATCGACATTTTTTTGTACATAAAATTAACCATATAAGTTTCTAATTTTGGTTTTTTGTGGATGGAATTTTTTTATGCTTCGGGAAGATTTAAATTGTTATTAAAAACCAAAAATATCTAAAAGACCATTCTACGGTTGGACAATTAGAACTTTTTGGGGTACATGAAACGGACTTTTACTTTTTGTTTTTAAATCAAACATATTTAATATTTTCGAAAGGCGTTCAGAGGTATTAGAAATAACAAAAGCTAAACATTTGGCTTCTTAGCCGAAAAATTTAGACGTTTTAAATATAAAAGTAACCGATAACATCATATTGATTTTTTAATTAAACCTACTTTCTGTTTTGGCAACAAAGAAAGAAAGAAGAATTACATCTGTGAAAGGTATTTAAGATTCGGCACAGTCGAATATAGCACTTTTACTTGTTTTAATTTATTTGTGTCTCGCTATGCAAACCAATTCTAAAATTATTTAATTGATCTTCCCTCCTTACTATGTCAGCGATATTAAATTATTTTGTCTCTTTTTTTCTTTTCATATATATGTATGTATGTCACTACGCAATTAAAAAATTTTTTCATTGATATTTTATTTAAATTATTTGTGTCCCTTTTGTCGTTTAGTAGTAAAAATATTGATTGATATTTTTCTGTTGTAAAAAGTAAATTCAGTTTGATAAGTGGACTGTTCCTTAAAAGAAGTTCTCGAAAATTATAAACAATTCTACATAGTTAGAAAAAATTAAAAACTTAACTAAGGATATTTAATTGAAAATTTTGAAATTAATACCTGCTAGAATTGTTTTATAAGAAAAATAAGTGAAAACATCAAAATTGTGAAGAAATATTTAAATTAAAATTGTAAATTCTACATTGAAAATTTAAATTAATAAAACTATTAAAATTTAGTAGATAAATAAAATTTATTTATTGGTGGTCAAGCAATGTCTATATGAACTTCATTGGTGCTTTACCAAATCATCAGTAGAGTCTGGTAAAGCACCAATGAAATGCATTGTGACAACAATATGTCAAATACAAATTTCATAACTATTAAAATTTAAATTAATAAAATCATTAATATTATAAACTAAACTCAACATAGCGTTAGGAATTTTATTCAATAAAAAAAAATAATAATAAAACGCTAAAATTTTAAATCAAAATATTTTAAATTATGTATGAATTTTTGTTAGTTGAACTTTTTCTTTATGTAAATTGTTAATTTTCAATGGGAATATTAATCGTCAGGGTTGGGGAATTTCGTACTAACCAAAATGTAATAACTTAATAATATGAATGTGATAACTTCTCATATTCAATTTTCGTTAAAAATATTGGTTAAATAGTTGATATTCCTACTAACTAGCACCACTTGCGAAAGTGGAAAAATTGAACAAAGAACGCTGATGAGATGGCGTAGCGGCCTCGAAATCAGTACTGATCCGTTCTGCTGGTTTGATGATTAATGAAAATATTCTTAATATTCCAATCTTAATATAAAATAATAAATAGAATTTAAAAACAAATTCATTTATTAATAAAAAAATAACAAAAAATAATTTGCAGTCATGCAGATTCGAACTTAAGCCCGTTGAAAAATTAACAATTTGCAAAATATTTTGTTTAAAAATTAAATTAAAAACTTTAAATATGAATTGGAAAAGATTTAAGTTCGAACTACACTTCCACATAGTAGAAAACTAAAAACTAAATTTAACCTATATATTATCTATACATTATTCTTTCAACATACTCCAATGCAAGATATGTATTGAAATTATAACCATAGTTGTTAAATAAACATTACTCATCTTAATGACTAAAACTGGATTTGAAAAAAAGGAAATTAAATAAAACTACTTAAATAACAGAGTGTAAATTGTAACTATTGGAATTAATAGTAAATTGAATCAAAAATAAATATATTGATAGCTATCAAAAAATTTAAGAATTTCTATTTCCTATACTTTTGGGGAAACAACTAAAATAACTTATACATATGTATGTATATAGGTATAAATGTCTTGATTTTTACTAGTGTTATCATTGAATTCATTGATACATGTGTATATGTACATATTTTTTAAATTAAAAAATGTTATATAAATTTATATATCGCTCATTTACCGTAATAGTGTCGTAGCTCAAAAAAAAAAATAGTTTTGCAGAAAACGGCTTTAAAATGTTAACTTTACTAATAACTTAATGGAAGTCAAAATGTAATATTTTTCTCAAAAGGAAAATATATAGGATAAATAATATACAATGACGAGAGCGATTGAAAAATTCTACGAAAACATGTTTTTTGAGTTATGACACTATTTCAGTAAATAATCCATACAAAGCAACACATATTTTAAAAAGTTGCTAAACGATAAAATAAACAGAATTAACTGAAAGTGTTATTATTCGCTGTGCTGAATCGTAACTACCCTTCACAAATGTATTTCTTCTCTCTTTCTAAAACAGAAAATAGGTTTAATTACCAAAAAACCAAATATTGTTATTCAGTTACTTTCATATTTAATTATCCACCTCGGAAGCTGTATTTGTGGCTTCTCTTATTTCTATTCAGCCTGAAGTATAAAATAGGTTTGAATCACAGAACAAGCCACTGTTATAAAAAAATATTCAAGGGTCCAACCCTGGAGAACACTTTTTTTAGAATGTTAATTCTTTTGTGTACCAAGCGAATTTCGATTTTTCACCATTTGAATTCAATTTTTTATCTTTATAATTTTTTGCACGAATGTTATTCTTCCTGAAGTATAAGATAGGTTTAATTTACTGAAAACACCAAAATAATGATTTTCCAACATTGGAAAGGATGCAAATATTGGTATTAAAATAAAAAAAATGGTGTCGGGTATTGGACCACTGAATATGTTTTTGATATATAAAACCTATTCTATACTTCTTTAACTTAATGTAAGTAGTAAGTATTTTATTTATTTATTTTTTTATTTATTTATAATTCAGTCTATGGATACAATAATCCTTACAGACTAGCACATTAAATAATAAATAACTACAATATAAGACTATTCTTTGATTATATTATTTTAACGAATATTCATATTGCTGTATTAAATTGAATTAAGATTTATAGGCTTATTGTTCGAAATTTTTTGTTTTAAATTCAGAAAGACATGATACATATTCCAAGGCACAAAGGAAAGTCTACATCAGTTTTTTGTTATTCAACTTACACAGCAGAGCAGAACAGCTGTTTTCGAAAGTGACAACTTTCAACAGCCTTGTGTTTGCCACCACTTATTAGGTGGCTTAGTTGAATATGACAACAATTCTTATTTAAACAAATTTTGTTAGGAAATTGAATACGAGAAATATATCATCCTGATGTTAACACATTATTGTTTTAATACCCGTGTTACCATTTGATTATTTTCTTCATGTCCCATTTTCTGAATTTTTTGTTCCATCATACCTAAGTCAAACTTTTTGGTTTGAATTTATTTGTACTTAATTACATGTGAACATTTTTCATTTTTATTGTTAGTTCAAGCCACAGCTTAAATTTGTATGTAGTTAGTATTTTAACTATACATATATTAAAGTCTATTTTATACTTCAGCATGAGTAGAATTAGTATTAAAAATTGTACATAAAATTGGATGCTTTGAAACGTTTTTCGGTTTGTTTATAAATTAAGCATATTTAATAATTTGAAAGAAGTTTATTGTTATGAGAAATCATAAAACCCAAAAATACAGCTCCAGAGCTGAAAATTTCAAACATTTATTTAAAAATAAAAGTAACTACGTAATAAAATTTTGTTTCTTTGGTAATTAAATCCATTTTATATATATTAGAAAGAAGATATACACCTGTGAAGGGTATTTAAATTAGGCACAGCTGATTATAGTACTTTTGCTTATTATTAAACACATCTTAAAATTACACACAAATACATACATGCAACTTTGCTACGGCAACATTTACACATGAATTTAATAAATTTTTATCATGCACTGTCCTCTGTCTTTTAGGGTTTAACGCTACGTTGAATTTGTAAAATGTAACGCTATAAAATTCATTCTGTGAAAATGTTACTTGATTTTGCTTCCTTACGCGACATATGAACACTTCTGCGTTAAATAATAGGATAAGTTCTAAATAGTAATTGGCCAGCTGTGCCGAACAAATGCCACCGAAAGGAGCATTTGTGTTTAACAAATTATGAAATCAATAGCATTTTATTTTGTTTGAAAAAAGAAATATTTCTAGCCGTATATACGTATGCCATATAATATAGTGTCATACCTTAACTATTTGTCCTAAAGAAATATTTTTCTCTTTCATCGTGTAAATTTATTTAACAAGGACTGTTTTTATGTTCGAATATACCAACATAAAATGTATGTGTTAAAAAGAATCACATTTTAAAAATATAAAATACAAACCATATAAATGTATACATAAATACATACTTGTTTAAAGCATATGAATTCGGATAGGTAACCCGAAGTTGCAAAATGTACCAGGAGTTCTGCAAACATATACAATTGCTTTCATATTTTAAAAGGATAAAAACTAACTAATTCTTTTACAAAATAGTTTTATGGTACAACACTTTTTCACATATGTATGCATGTGTACCCTTAAGCTTATAGCTAAATAAATGTAGTTGAATACATGCATACACATGTACATATTTTTCTTTCTGTACGTATAATCTTCCCGCCAATAAAAACTTTTTTTGCAGCTCATGCATGCGTATATGTTTTTGTAAAAAATTTATGGAGGTATATCTATACGGATTTATACATAGAAGGTTGAAAATAGTTTGTTGATAAGCTTTTTAAAGTTACGTTTCGTTAAACCAAAATGTGTTAAAAATCATATTCAACTACAATATTTGTTCTGGATATCAAATACAGGAACTCCAAGCATAAAAGCAAATTGTGAACGAGTTTTCAATGTATGTATATTAATTGTTCATATTACACTGGGAATTCTTCCTGTTCGGCTAAGATATCTCATCGTACACACATTTTCTTAAAACGATGTTTAGTTTCAAGTATCAAAGAAACTATGAAAGTATCTTTATAAATATTTAAGCTATTTCCCTGAAATAAAATGACCTTTATAAAGTGTGAAGGCACTCTATTTTAGTAAAGCACAACTTTAAAACTGTTAATAAAATCCGTGTTTAATACCGCTAAAATAGAAGGTATCCGTATATACGGAAGGAAATCATTTATTGGATTATAAAAACTTAAATTCTTTGAGTTTTTATACAGCAAATAATTTTATTATAATAACGTTTTCTTGGAATTCATACAAAACAAAACCACGTGAAATAAGTTGAAAAATTCAAGAGGTAACTTGTATTTACAAAATATCGATAAGAAAATTATGTGTAAGCCTTAGGTAGAATTTAAATAGATTATCTTTACAGTTTGAAAGTAAGTTCTAGAGTTATACAAAACAGCTCTTTTGAGTGAGCGCTCTTTCCCGCTCCGCTCAATTTACTGAATTAATTCATCCACTAGCTCAGTTGATTCTTTAGTTCAGTTGATTGTTTAACTCAGTCATAATTCATGAAATGAAAATGTCATTAGAGAAAATGAAAGAATCAGACTAGCTAATACAACAACCACTTATGCCTTTTTTTTGTTAATATGTAATATAAAACACATTAATTCAACATAAGTAATAATTGCGCGTATATAAAAATTATAAATTAGCATATATATTTAAATGATCTTTAGCTTTACCACAATAATAGAAATCAACCCGATTTGTGACTTTAAAATAAATACATATACAAAATAGTGCACCGAGTTAATAAGTACTAAAATATGTATCATGGCAGTGCTATTTAAAAGTTGTTCATTTGACAACTCTGATAATATAAAGAACCACACCAAGTGTGTATCTGCACATATGAGTGAATTAATTCCTTTTTCTCATATAGATTTTGACATACACACATTGAAACAAGTAACAACGTTATATTCGACCGGGTCGAATCTTAAATCCCCTCCAAATATTTAGTAAGTGAATTTAAAATGTTTAAGTTGGTGGGACAGAGATCCTTTATATAATATCGTACGACAATATCATGTTTTCCACAGACGAACGTATGGGCATTGCTAGACCGTCTTAGACTTCATCACTAATCAAGAATATACATATTTACTTTATAGGGTCCAATTCTCTTTCGAGGGTTTAAAAACTGTATTTTGGAGAGGTCGCTCTGGCAATGGCTGTGGGGGAAACATTTCACCTTTGTCATAAAATTCTTAAAATAAGTGTTTGGGATAATTATACCTATACAATATAATTTTTTTTATTTTTTTGTTATAGGGTCATTTACAGGGCAAAGGGGGGAAGATGGTAGGGCAGAAATAGGCAGTCATAAAACTCTAAAAATAAATGCTTGGGATAATTTTACACAAAATTAAATTTTTTTTTTTTGGTAGGGTCATTTAGTGGGAAAAGAGGGAGGAGGGGGTTGGGCAGAAATCGCCAGTCATAAAACTCTAAAAATAAATGCTTGGGATAATTGTATACAAAATTAAAATGTTTTTTTTTGGTAGGGTCATTTAGGGGGAAAAGGGGGAGGAAGGGGTTGGGCAGAAATCGGCAGTCATAAAACTCTAAAAATAAATGCATGGGATAATTGTATACAAAATTAAATTTTGTTTTTTTTTTTGTAGGGTCATTTAGAGTGTGAAGGGGGAGGAGGGGGTAGGGCACACTAGTACCAGTTTTCGTCTCAGCTTCGTCATTAAACCTTAAAAATTGCTATTTTTAAGGAATGTAGGCTTAAGTAAAACAATTTATTAAATTGTTATGCTATTTTTGCATATAATAACGCCCACAAAAGTGGGCGGGGTCCAAAAATAATTTTTTTTAATTTTATGGCTCCAAGTTTAAGGTGTTGGACCGTATTTGACATAAATATATATCATTTGCTTGACAAAATAACCAAAAAACTTTAAAAATTATGTTGTATTTTCTGGGTTGGTTTAGTTCTTCTTAGGGAAACTTTTTTCCCTCTTGCCCGATTTAGCCCATCTCCAAACTTAACCTGCTCCAATCTTTAAAATATATTTATACCTAAGTTCAAGAGTCTAGCTCTGTTCGTTTGGACAGAATCGTGATTTCCACAGACGGACGGACGAACATGCTCAGATCGTCTTAGATTTCATCGCTGATCAAGAATATATATACTTTATGGGGTCTGAGATGGATATTTCGATGCGTTACAAACGGAATGACAAAGTGAATATACCCTCCAAATTCTTTTTTGGAGGGTATAAAAAGCTACTGAAAGAGACAGATCCAATGAAAGAACTGAAATCACTGAAAGAAGTCAAAGAACTGAAAGAAGTGAAACAGCTGAAAGAAGTGAAACAGCTGAAAGAAGTGAAACAACTGAAAGATCTGAGCTGAAAACGCTCAGTAAAGTGAATGATTCAATTGACTTAATTCATTCCGGAGCCATACAACTCAAGTAAATTCTGTAATAAAATAATGTGCTATATACATACTTAGCAATAGATGCATACTAAGTTACTTTTAATCCAGTATAAGGATATACATTTTCAACAAACTCTTCCTCAAGCCGTATGCATGTGTAAAATAGTTTTAACATACAAAAGAAATCAATATAAGAAAGGTTAACAATTTAGTTTTAAAAGATTGCAGGCATTAATATGTTTGTATATTTGTTCAAATATTAGCAGAGTTATCATCAGAAGGAACGTATTCAATATCTATAATCGTTTTTTAAAATTGTTCACGGATGAAATCATACCTTATGAGGTTGTTCTTTATTTGGCCCTGTTTGCGTTATCGTTGTTGTTGACACTGTATGTCTTTAGCTACTACGGCCTAACTTTTTCTTTATGTCAATAAAAATCTTTTTATTACATATTTTACCCGACGTTTCGTCAATTTTTTGTTGACTTTTTCAAGGGTTTGTCTATTTGAAATTAAAATTAAAAACTTAAATAATTACAATATATACACACCAACGTCATTTTATATATGTAGATACTTACAATTTTAAAAATTATATTAAAAACATAAATAAGATTACAAATTAAAAATGACTTAGATCATGTTTAGACATTGCACTGTTTGTGACATTTATTTATTGCTTAAAGCTACTCTGTAACTTGTGCTGATGTTATCTGTGTCCTCTTTCAAGTTCATAGTGTTGTTGATATTTTGTTGTATACGAAGACTCTCTATGGTGTATCTTTTTCTTCCCTTTTCTTCTTTATCCAATATCTTGACATTGTTTAAATCAGGTATATGACCACTTTCTAGAGAATGTTTGGCTAATGCTGTTGTTTCTTTTTTCTTTAAAATATCATTGTTGTGCTCTCTCATTCTCATCTCTAAAGCTCTTTTTGTTGTTCCAATATATATTAGGTTGCAGTTTTGTGTATCATTCCCTTTACATTTAATTTCATAAACTACATTGCTTTGCTGTTTTTTGTCTACTTTGTCTTTAATTTTCGTAAATATTGTGTTCAATGTAGAGTTAGGTTTATATCAGTGATGTCAGCCTCATACACAATTGTGGAAGCAAAACTCACATGTACGCTTACGCTCTTTTATTTTGAGAGCGTAAAATATAATTGTTTACTGAAAAATACTCTCATTCAGCGGGAAGTATCGCAAGTCCTGTTTTGAGGCAGAAATAATATATTTATATAAATATATATATACAATACATATAAGAGGTTTGAAATAAGTTGGATCCACCATATGTAGGTACATCTTTTCGAAAATTTCTTAAAGTAGCTTTTAAATTAATTCATAAGTAAGACTTTTTGTAAAAATTGTTTCTCTTGTATATAAACTAACCAAATGTTCAGCTTAAAAATGGAGAAACATTTTAAAATTAAATATCTGAGCACTTGGCAATTTTCGAAACCCTTTTTTACAACTTATAAAATTAGAAGATATTATTGGTAAATAAAAGGATACCCTTAGAAAAGGCCACTAGTTAGGCCTCGCAACCGCACATTTCTCCCGCTGGGAATGTAAGAGATAAGAGTGATCTTACCAACACAATCACATTTGACATCACTGGTTTATATGCAAATTGTACATTATTTGTTGTTGTTGTTGTTTGTAATATTGTTTTCAAGCTTTGACTGTCTGTTAAACCTGGTATGAAAGTTACACTGTGAAAATTTTTTGTTGCTGTTGTATCCTTTTCACTGTTGCTGTTTATTTTTATCTGTTTTGCTTCGTATATTAATTTGTTGATAAGTTTGAGTGGGAAACTATTGTTTTTAAGTATGGTTATGATATTGTTGATGTTGTTGGTGTGAAATTGTTCGTCACTAATATTTAGAACTCTAAAAATGAAACTTCTGGCTGTGTTTATTATTTGTGACTTAGGTTGTGTGGCATAAAAATTCATGAGTCTGCCCGATTCAATGTCCTTAGTGTACCAATCTAATACTATGTCGTCTTTTTTTTTTCCTAATAATGTGTCCAAGTAAGCAATCTTTTTGTTGTTTTCTGTCTCCACTGTAAACTGGATTTTGGGATGGTAATTGTTGAGCGCTTTTAGAATTTCATCTTTGTCGTCAGATTTAATAAAATATGTAATAAAAAGATTTTTATTGACATAAAGAAAAAGTTAGGCCGTAGTAGCTAAAGACATACAGTGTCAACAACAACGAAATCATACCTTATTTCAACGTGCTTCTTCCTTTTATGCACAGTAGGGTTTTTATCCATAAAGGTGGCACTTTAGTCAAGGCAAAAAATTTTCATTGGATTGGCAAGCAGTTTTTCAAAACCAAGCTCATTTGGTCAGGTGAAAAAATATATTTTGCCGTCTTGGGGGGAGTTCTTGCCAGTAGTCCAGCTAAAATGTTATACATCTATATATATAAAAAAAATTAAAAATACCAGCTTAAGGTGTCTGATGTCGTGACACTGGATAATTTTTTTTTTTTAAATTGGACCCCGAAAACCGACGTTTCACTCCCTGATGTTGTACACATACTTACTCTGAACCCAAGAAACCCTCTGGCGGTGGTTTTGCCAGGTAAACCCACCCCTTAGGAGTCTTTCGGCTCCTCCATGACATCCAGTATGGATCTGGATGTCCCATAAACGATCCCTTTCTCTTCGCCTTACTTACCGCATGCTGAAAAAAACTAAGCCTTCATGGCTAAATCTCAAGAAATTTTCACATTACAATCAATATAAACATGTTTATTTATAAAAAAGGTACAAAATTAAAAAAATTTAAATTAAACAAATGAATTTTAATTAACAAAAAGAAATAATTAATATGATCAACTAAAAAAATTAAAAAGAAAAAATTTTAGATCGAAATATATAAAACAAGTGAATTAATAAAAAATTTAATTTACGCCCATGTAAAAAAACAAAAGAAATAAATGTACAAAAGATGCAATTTCAAAAATTATTTCGTGGAATAAAAAAAATCAAACGCCTATGAAAAACTTCAACGGTATGTTGGTACGGCCGTCCTTCCGTGGCGTGTCCTGTTAACGCTCCGTACGTCGTCGCCGGTAACAAAACACCGGCGGGTTTTGAAAAACCCGTGGACAAAATAAACAAAACTTTCGCGTGGCCCTAGATGAGCTCACCTAACTCACACAAAAGGTATATAAACATCAAACGCGGTAGATTCCCTACTGACTTAAAGCGGCTAAAATCTATATATATATATATATATATATATATATATATATATATATATATATACATATATATATATACATATATACATATTAAAAAAACACGTACGTCACCGTTCGTCCAGTAACGTCCTGGTCTAAACTTTTGGCACGATACCTGACAATTTTGTGTCGGCTGCTGGCTACTTCCTGGCCGGTTTACTGCTGCCACTTCCTCTCTCTCCACTCGTACTATGGCTTGGCCCTCCTCGTTGTGTTGTGTATTTGTTGATGTATATTGATGATGTGTTTTTAAAGGTTTTGCTTAATGTTTCTTTTTTTTCGTTGTGTGACTATGTTTATGTACATTAGCACTGTAAGTTTATGTAATATTTGTTTTACAAACTTTTCTTTATATTTTTGTTCCGGACCTTCTTTTTTAATTTATGTCTAAACGTATTTAGCTCTAAGTTCACTATTAACTTAGGGTAAAACAAAACTAGTTTCAAAAAAAACCAAACTGAAAGAAACTGCACACAGGAAAAATTACGTCCTTTTTCCTGCTGACTCAAACCGTAAGTAAAAATTATTTTCTTCAACGGACCATAAGTTACCTATCTTTTTTTTTCTTCCCGCTAACATTCCTTTCTTCCAGGAATTTCTGTTTACCTTTACTCCTCTTCTCTCTACAAAAAAAACCCCGCCAAAACATATATGTATAACCCAACAGAAATTCCAAACTAATAGCTGATTACAACTGTCTTATCTCATAACAGGGTGCACATGACAGCTTCCATTATACTCAGTGCAACAATTGACTGCTTATGGGATTCGCAAGAAACAGGTCCACATGCTAAAAATTGCACATCACCAGAATAAATATTCAAATGGATTAAAGTTAGAAGTTAGAAAAATATATTTTATTATCAAGATGCATTTTTCAAATATCTTAAAACATGCTTAGCATCCCGGAAAGCTTGATATAGCCGTGATACGAAATGAACGAGATCTCGTGACCACACCCCTTCGGTCCAAAATTCTGTGTATTTATTTGGCTGTATTGCCAATTCAGCCATGTTAACTTCCATTCCTAGGCAAAACGATGTGGACGGAATCAACATGTTTGTTGACTTCAACGATAGTATTGTTCATTTCGGATATGCTAACAGCATATCGTCCACGTAAATGGCTATAATATTAAGAGCAGAATATTAAGGAAGTGAATAAATTTCATTTTTAGTAAAGTGTCATTTGCTTCCATGTTCTATTCGCGCCTCGCTTGCTTTAATCCATATAAAGCTTTTGTTAATTTACAAACTTTGTTTGGATGCTTTTGATCCTTAAACATGAACAGTTTCAACATATAGACTTCTTTTTCAATGTTCCCATGGAAGTATGTTGCACACTGAAAAAACTATTTTTCATAAAACCAATGTATGAAGTTCATTGACGAAGATTCATTAATAGTTTTACAAAAATACGTTGACTCAATTTATTTATACATTGTTTCAATGAAAATGTTCATTGAGATTCAGTATGAACTTTAATGTACGTATGAACGGTACATTGAAAGCATTCATTAAAGAAAAATACAAAAAATTTTAACGATCAAGTTCCTTGAATCAACGTACAAGTACACAAATTTTTTTACATACAGAAACACAAACATAAAAAAGTGTGCAAAAGCAAAACAAAATATGGGTATAAAAAAGTATAAAGAATGAGTATATTGATTCAAGGAACTTTTTTCATTGAATCAACGTACTTATTCATTTTTGATTAACGGGAATTAAAGTAGAAACAAAAAACGAACAAAAGAGAAACATAAAGATAACTAGTTTGCAGTTGTCATTTAACAAGGAGTGTTGTGCTTGATAGATCTAAACAAGTGGTAAATTATATTATATATGTACCTATTTTTATTTAAAAAAATTAAATAAAAAATATATGTAAAATTTTGTAACTCCAAACTGAATCGAAAAGATTTAAAAAGAAAGGTTGATGCTAATGTACCTGAAAAAGGGGCTGCTATTTTCGAAGGTAAAGTTCTCTGTAAGTATCTATTGTAATACACATACATATGTACATTTGTATGCATATATTTTTTAACTTCTTAACTTATGAACATGTTTTCAAAAATTACATTAGAATAAGCATTGTGATTAGATCTATCAATACACTATAAATTGTTTTTTTCTTATTATTAAAGGTTCAGAAAGTAACGCAGTTGAATGCGTGAGAAGTTTAAGATATGATAATTTGAACCCGCAGGATTTTGAAATATGTTGGCAAGCATGCTGTCATTTTAGAATAAATGAAATAAAAAAAGCTTCGTCTTCAGCTGAAATATTCAACCAATGGCCTGAATATAAAAAGCCAGTAGGATTTCGATATGTAAGAATAATTATATTGTAGTTATATATTTGAATAATTGCTTATTAAATAAATGTGTTTCAGATTGATAACGATTTTGGTGTTCTTTTTGGCAATCGTCCAGGCGTTCTTGAGAACTGGCGCGAACATTTTGTGAAGATAAAAGAGTTCCTTCTAAACAACTTACGAGACAAGGCCATGAAAGATATTTTAAATGAGATGGACGATTCACACAGCAAGAATGGTAAAAAGAATTTATTATTAATTTTAAAGGAATAACTTTTTCTGTGTATATAAGAAAATAAATATTAAGCAAAAGCTACGTTCACATCTATCAAATATTTGACGAAATAAGCGTAACCACTATTTTTTTAAGAAAGATTTCTAGTGTTTATGCCCGACAAAGGAAACGATAAAAGGCATTAAATACTAGGCACATACTGATTTGAAAAATTAAACCACAAATTAGTTGTTACGCTTATTTCGTCAAATATTTGATAAATGTGAACGTACCTTAAGTATATTTAGTTAAGTTTTAAAATAGATAACTAAATTTTAATTTACTATTGGACATATTGTTGCAATAATCTTATGTTAATGAAATTTATTTCCTGGTGGTTAAATCTATATTCATTTCATTGGTGCTTTGCCAAATCACAATGCTTATTCTAATGTAATTTTTGAAAACATGTTCATAAGTTAAGAAGTTCGTAACTTTTCAAAACTGTGACTGAAGTCTACTGATGATTTGGTAAAGCACCAATTAAATGCATATAGACATGATTTAACCACCAGCAAATAAATTTCATATAAATAACATTTAAATACAATACATTATTTTCTTGTTTTTAGACAATGACGCTGTTAAACTTATGTGGTGTATCCATGGCTACTTCATTCCATCTCTTAGTGTCGTAAAAGAAAACAACAAAAAGTCGTTTATAAAATATACAGTGAGAAACTCACAGGATGCTTTTTTGTTTATAGGGAATAGCACACAGCACGTACTTGATCACATACATAAGCTAGCGTCTCAGACTGGATATGTCCAACGATTCATATTGGCTATTGGAAGAGAGGACTTAACATCATTTGAAAACTTCTTTGTTTATTTAGATGGAATATCTTTTCAGTTTCCTAGTTTCTTAAGAGCTTTAGATATTTGCTTTAAATGTTTTTATTTATTTAATTTAAAATATCCTCTAGCTTGTGTACAATTTTGGAATTTTATTGAATCTTATTTTTATCAGATGAAAGGTACAAGTAAGACTTCTTCAAAAGTACGCATAATGACCGAGCAACTACGCGATAAAAAATAAATACATAGCAAAAGTGCCAAATATAATTATATATAATCTTATAATGAATTTGTATGTTTCTTTTTAAGTTCAATTTGTACATCACAACTAAACTTTAAATTCAAATTATAAAATAAAGGCTTGTACAAAAGTTCACTGAAACAATGTATTGGTTCATTGGGGCAACGTATGGGTTCATTGAATTCAATGAAAAAGATCACTGAAACAATGTATGAGTTGATTGGGTTAATGTATATGTTCATTAAACTCAATGTAAAAGTTCATTGAATCAATATATTGGTTCATTTGGTCAAACTATAGCGTCACTCAATTCAATGAAAAAGTTCATTGAAACAATGTATCAGTTCATTGAATCAAAATCGGAGTTCATTGAAATTAATGAATTTTTTCATTAAATTTTTATAACGGAGTCAATGTACAAGTTCATTGAGACAATGAACGGTTTCATTTTGCCAATGAACTCATACATTGATTTTAAATATCGTATATTTTTCAATGGATGGTAGTTCATTGATTCAATGTACCTGTGTCTTAGGTCAAAATTAAGGAAAAAATACATTGAAACAATGAACTTTTTCCTTGTTTTTATGTACTTTTTTGGTTCAGTGCAGTAATGCAATGTGATTTACCACAAGATTGTAACTAGCTGAAATAATTATCTTGTTGTTGAATGACGCACGACTGGCGGAAAAGTGCCATTGAAATCGATATTTGGTTTTTGACATGAACCCTTAGCAACCAATCTGGCTCCGTATTTTTCGACAGAATCATCTGACCTACGCTTGAGGGCATATACACATTTGTAGGCAATGATGTTTTTATTTTCTCTTTCTCAACAAGTTTCCAAGTTTTGTTTTTCACCATTTCTAACATTTCTAAACCACCTTTGGTTCTATAAATTTTTGTGGGTTGGAATTTTCACCACTATGAAGCTTTGACCTTCCTTACCATCTTTTCTTTTCGACAATAGCATTTGAATTTCATTTTCAGTTTCGTTACTACTACACTCATATTGTTCTTCTTCTTCAAGTTGTTTCAAAGAAAAATTCTCTTAAAGATTTTGAAAAAGAAAATCCTCTTCTTCTTCCCTCGGATATGAAATTAAACTTTTTTCAAACGATTTCCTTGAAATAATAATTTGCCTATTTCTAGGATTATATAACTGATATCCTTTACTTGTCGATTGATATCCTACAAATTACTGCATCACACCCAAATAGTTTCAAATGGGAAACCGATGGTTTTTACCGGCCCATTTCCCAATTTTTGTACATAGAATTTGTTAATTCCTTACTATTGTGACTACGCATGACAAAGGCATCTGACTTATTTTTAAGGAAATATCTACATTGTTGTGTAACACGAGAAATCATAAAGGTGATGAAATAAGACGCACCACTAATGTTTTCATTGTACGCACAAGTTCTAGTTTGTACGTTTGCATAATATTGACAAGAATTTGCAGAAACTTTACAAATAGCACATATCATGAACACTAATGATTTTGGTTTCTTATTATACCCTTCACAAAAAAATCAAAGGGTATAGCTAGTTATACCCTTCACAAAAAAGTGAAAACGTATATCTAGGTTTGTCATTCCGTGTGTAATTTCTTCGATATTCACATGGGATCCCCCCAAAAGTATATATATTCTGAATCCTTGTGAATTCGATGACGATTGAGCGATGTCCGTCTGTCTGTACAGTTTTACCAAGCCGCCAGAAGAACGAAGTCATTGGACCGTGGGATTGGAAATGATATTAAATAGGCTGGCATTGTAATTCAGAAAAATCCGAAGTATGTTCCCAGAGCTGGGAAGCTAACACCTATTTCTTAACGCAAAATGAATACCAACAACCAATTATTTATTTGGTTGTTTGTAAATTGAACCTATTTCATGCTTTGGGAAGCCTCAATGATCTATTAAAAACTAAATATATAAAAAAAATTTCCAGGGCTGGGAATGTAAAAGTTTTTTTTGTACATGCAGTATTTTGTAGTACATGTAATAACTAAACTGGTTTAAAATCTTAAGCTTTTCTTAAATAAAACGGCTTTACACATCATTAAGACTTGCATTGGTCAAAAAAAAGTTTTTTAAATTAAAATTTCGCTTCCAGGGGTGGAAAATTTAAAATTTTTTTTATACTTAAAAGTAACCAAGAAGGCAACTGACGTTGTTTTTTTTGTTAGCTAAAACTCTTTTAGAATTTAGGAAGCACAAAATTGGTATCAAAAATTAAAAAAAGGCAAAATTTGGAATGCAGGGTCGGAAAAGTGCAATATTTTGTAGTACATGAAAGTGTCCAAAATGGTTAAATATTTCAAATTTTTCTTAAATAAAACTACTTTCTACCTCAAGAAGAATTGCACTGATAAAAAAGAAAAAAAAAACAAAATAAAATTTTGCTTTCAGGGTTGGGCAAATGAAATTTTTTTTGGTACATGCAATATTTTATAGTACATGTAATAACCAAAATGGTTACAAATATTGAGTTTTTCTTAAATTAAACCACTTTATTCGTTGATAAAAAAAATTTTAAAAATTTAAATTTCGCTTCCAGGGTTAGGAAAATGAATTTTTTTATACATAAAAGTAACCAAAATAATTAAAAATTTAAAATTTTTCTTAAACAAAAGTATTTTATACCTCATTGATAAAAATGCAAAAAAAAATATTAAAATTTCAATTCCAGGGTTGGGAAATTGAAAGTTATTTTGGTACATGCAATGTATTGTAGTACATGAATGTGAACTAGATGGTTGAAAATTTTAGGTTTTTCTTAAAGAAAAGGACTTTATAACTAATGCAGACTAGCATTGGTAAAAAAATAAACAAAAATTAAAATTTCGCTTCCAGGGATGGGAATTTGATATTTCTTTTACATAAAAGTAGCCAAAAAGGTAACTAACGTCGGTTTTTTACTAATTAAAACTATTTTTTAATTCAGGAAAAACTAAATTGGTATCAAGTATTAAAAAAAATCGAAATTTCGATTCAAGGGTTGGATAACTGCAATATTTTTTAGTACATGATGGTGACCAAAATAGTTACAACTTTTAAGTTTTTCTTAAATAAAACTATTTCATGCCTCGTTATTAAGAGTTGCATTGACAAAAAAAACAAACAAAAATTAAAATTTAATTTCTAGGAATAAAAGTTGTGGTTTTTGTTAATTAAAACTAAGGGTGTTTTTATAAGAGCTTGCTGATTTGAAATTTAAATAAAACACATGCCAAATTATGAAATGGCCAAAAAAAACTTTTAATTTTTTGTCAAGTAAAACTGCGTTACACCTCCCTAAGAATTTCATTGGTAAAAAAATAAAAATTATCTTACAGAGTTGGAAAATCGAAATATTTCTGGTACATAATTTTCCAAATTTTGTGTTTTTAGTGAATTCAATCAATTTTTTACATCACTAAGAATTAAATTGGTATTAAAAATTCGCTGCCAGGGTTGGAAAATCGAGATTTTTTAGGGCATAAAACTAACCATATACGAGTAAGTTTCTTTTGGCTTTTTGTGAATGAAATCTTTTTTATACTTCGGGAAGATTTAAATTGGTATTAAAAACCAAAAAAAATTAGAAATCCAACTTCAGGGTTGGAATATCGACATATTCTGATTCATAAAGGTAACCATATAATTTGCTATTTTTAATTTTTATGATGAATTATACCTACTTTATATATCAGGAAGAAATAAATTGGTATTAGAAAAGAGACAGATTTTTCCTTTTTGTTTGTAAATTAATCATAATTAATGTTTTTGAAAGACGTTCAGAGGTATTAGAAATAAGAAGAGTCAAGCATTTAGCTTCCTAGCAAAAAAATTTAAATGTTTTCTTAAATATAAAAGTAACTGATAATAATTGTTTTTAATTAAACCTACTTCCTGTTTTAGCAAGAAAGAAAGAAAGAAGAATTTCATCTGTGAAGGGTATTTACTTGTTTTTTATCTTAGACCAGCACTCAGGGAATGACCCCTTCATATGCAATGTATTGCGCCGAAACTGGAAAAGAGGGGTTAGTATTGAGGGGACAGATGAGAAGATAGAGATTTTTTTTGCAGAAATTTCAGCTTTTTTACTTCACCGGGTAATTTTTTGTTACAGGACCGACGATGGAGGATGATGCTGTTACTCCGCTTTTTAGTACAAGATCGTGCCAGTCGCTGCCAATTATGTTCAGTGACCAGAGTGCTATGCCTTCATCATTGAAACAGGCCTGAAACAACTAACACAACCATGCACTAATAGCTTATCAGGAGAATTCAACACAATAATTTCATGACACAGAGCAGGGTTGAACTCAGGACCCTCCGTCTCATAGTCTGGTGTTCCACTACTTCAGCCAACAGCACACACATTTAGCTTTAAGACCTTTAAAAAACAATATGCTTGTTTTCACTGAGTTTTATCATATGCCTTATTATGCAGTAAACACATTCACGACAGGCTACCGACTACAACCTATCAGAAATAGAATACATGTGTTTATATGGGAACGATTATTTTCATAGCTACACGGCAGGTTCTTGTCCGTGCTACTTTTGTAGTTGTAGTCAAAATAAACTAATTTCTATTTTCGTAGGCGACAATAAATAAATTAGTGCTGCTAACACAGTGAAACATCTTAAATAAATAAGCGTTTGAAAATATGTTCAAATTGGTCAAGAATATGAAAATTGTTAAAAATATTCTTTGTGTGTATTGTTCGGCTATAGGTCATGTTTTCATAAAATTAATAAACATTAAACATTTTGGTATTATTTGATCTTTATTGAACCTTAATAAACGTTGATGTCATCCCAGTATTTCGAAATGCTTGGCTATTCATCTTCAGGGGAAATACTGTTAGGTACAAAACAATATATAATAAAAATAATTTTCTTTTAAATATTATTTAAAAACTGGTCAACGATTCAACATGAATATATATACAATTGTTAAAAATAAAAAATGTAACAGCTCTTTCAAGAAAAAAAATTATTTTGTAGTTTTTATTTCTTTGGAGATCTCTCTCAGCTTTGATTTTGTATTTATTTATATTATGTATGAATTTCTATATTATTAGTTGAACTTTCTTATGTAAATTATATTACAGGATGTTCATTTTTTCAACAGGCTCTAAGTTCAAATCACGAAATTGCAAATCATTTTTATACCTTACGAAAAAGAATATGAACTGTAACTCACTTTGTCATTCCGTTTGTAACGCAGTGAAATATCCATCTGAGACCCCATAAAGTATATATATTCTTGATCAGTGATGATATCTAAGACGATCTGAGCATGTCCGCCAGTCCGTCCATCTGTGGAAATCAGTTCAAACGAAAAATTTGGTATAAATATATCTTGAAAGATAGCACAGGTTAATTCGGTGATGGACTAAATCGGGCAAGATTGAAAAAAGTTCCCCTAAGAAGAACTACACCAACCTCTAAAAAACAACATAATTTTTAAAGTTTTTTTGTAATATTGTTAAGCAAATGATATATTTTTTATATTAAAGAAGGTCCAACGCGTTAAACTTGGAGCCATAAAATAAAAATAAATAATTTTTGGACCCCGCCTCCTTTAGTGGGCGTTAATATATGCAAAAATAGTGTAAAAATTTAACAAATTGTTTTACTTAAGCCCACATTCCTTGAAAATAACATTTTTAAACTTTAAGGACGAAGGTGAGACGAAACCTGGTACTACTCCGATATTATATTCTTGATCAGTGACGAAGTCTGTGACGATCTAGCAATGCCGATACGTTCGTCTGTGGAAAACATGATACAGTCTATTTTAGGCCCTCGCTCCCTTTCGTAAGCGTTGACGTACGATATTATATGCAAAAATTGTGCAAATATTGATAATTTTTATTCCTTAAGATGTTCTCTGATCTTGCAGAGATGAAACGTCTCACCCACGGCCCTTCCCGGAATGACTCTGTCCAAATAGAGATTTAAAATTGGGAACTCTGT
Source organism: Linnaemya tessellans (assembly GCA_951800035.1). Taxonomy (NCBI): domain Eukaryota; kingdom Metazoa; phylum Arthropoda; class Insecta; order Diptera; family Tachinidae; genus Linnaemya; species Linnaemya tessellans. The sequence continues at coordinate 53,086,394 of OX637532.1, read as the reverse complement.
CCCACCAAGTTAAACATTTTAAATTCACTTACTAAATATTTGGAGAGTATTTAGATGCGAACCGGTCGAATATAACGTTTTTACTTGTTATAGTTCAAGTAAAAGGAGTAAAATGGTCTAACCAAACTTTAAAAACTAAAGTTTGTGACATTGACGGAAGAAATGTAATTATGTAATTACAACAATTTTTTGTGGATATGGTGTTCTGTGATATATGTACATACATACATATGTATATATGGAAATACTTTTGTTTAGAATAAATATGCACATTGTAAAAATTAAACTCGAAGCTTTGATCACAGTACTATTTCTTCTACTTTTGCATGTGGTGTCTTGGATTCATAGGGCACTATATATATACATATTTATTCTTTTATATAACACAAACCATAAAATTTGCTTTCATGGTAAAACGATATTTTCACAATGCATAGATAAACATTTTTGTGTGCATAAACTTAAATATTTACGCCGCCGAACACGTGATTTTGTGTAAAGCTACATACACACAAATATGTAGTTTGTTACTATTCCTGTAATATTAAGTTCGCAAATATTGGTTTTGGAATTTTGGGTCGGTAAATATTTGCTATCACTGAGTTCAAAAGTGAATATTCGAAATTTAAGAAACTTTAATATTACCAAATTTAAATATGCATTTTTATACCTTCACACAAATGTGAAAAGGTATATCGATGGCTTAATATAAAAAAGCCCTAACTCGAATTTCTGTTACTCCACAGGAAAAGGAAAAAATAAAATCCGTGTAATACTAATATGAGACCCTTGAGTATATATATATATATATATATATATATATATATATATATATATATATGTATATATATATATATATATATATATATATATATATATATATATACATATATATATATATATATATATATATAAATATATATATATATATATATATATATATATACATATATACTTATATATATATACATATATACTTATATATATATATATATATATATATATATAAATATATATATATATATATATATATATATATATATATATATATATGTATATATATATATATATATATATATATATATATACTTATATATATATATATATATATATATATATATTCTGGATCTAGTGATGACCAATGAGCGATGTCCGTCTGCCTGTACGCACAATCTGGTTTCCAAAGCCCCCAGAAGAGCTAGAATCTTGGACTGATGGATTGGAAATTACCTTAAATAGAGTGGTATTGAAGTTCAAAACAAATTCGATATGCGATTTCAGAGATGGGAAGCTAATATCTATTTCTCGACGCAAGATTACCTAGAAAAAACCAATTATATATTTATTTTTTGTTAACTAAACCTATTTCATACTTTGGGAAGAATAAAATTTGTATTAAAGACTTAAAAAAATGTTTTAATATTCTAATATTTTTGAGCAAAGAGATCCACTTTATTTTTATACAAAAAAAATAAAAACTTTTTTATTATTTTTCCAATGAGATCTCCAGTTTCTCTAATTATGGCAGATATTGTTATGGAACAACTATTATATAATTGTAAATCAATTAGGTTTTTGTAACTTTTGCCTCCAAATTTAGTTAATAATGTACCTATGTATATATGTATTCGTACATAAAAATAATAAAAAACTTATAATTATTAAGCAGAAAAAGAAAAATCTTGAACTCTTAACCATGTAAATTATACCTAAAAGGAAATGTAAAATGATATTGTATATAAAGAAATTTAATTGAATTATATAATTGTATTGAAAAACTTATTATTAAACCAAAAATTATCACAAAATATGTTGATGATCTTTTTTGTATTACTTCGAAAAATTCAATTAATAACATTTTATAAATTTTTAATTAATTTCATATTGATATAAAATTTAAAATTGAAAGTGAATGCAATTCAAAGATTTCATATTTAGATAAATTAGTACATAGTAATAACAAGTTAAAACGTTATATTCGTTATATATTGTTTCTTTTGTATTTAAACTAACGAAATGTTGAGGTGAAAAGTGGATATATATTTTAAAATTAAATATCTATTTTTGCTGCATAAAATTAGCTGTAAGCCCCTGTATGTTGACTTTATTTGGCTATTGTAAACTTCCAATTATATTTATTCATCATTTAGACAATAACGGTTAAGTAAAATTTATTTAATAATCGTGTAGACTGCGATGTTTCTACATGAAAATGAAATGGTCATTAATTAGGCCTAGCAACCGACATATCTCCTGCTGGGAATGTTAGAGATAAGAGTAATCTCACCAAACAATCGTAATTGACTTCACTGCCATCATGGCGTAATAAAACCAGGTGGCAGCGTAAGGGCTACAACTACAACAACACAACAATGAAGTTTTGAATGTCTAAACATGAGTGAAACACAAATGGAAAACATGCTACAATTGTACTTTTTATGGTACCATGGTACTACCGCGAATTAGTTGGTACAATTTATATATCTGCATCAATCTATAATCGGACTAATCCATAAAAATTATTTTACGTTTGTTATAAGCTTATTTGAAAAATGTATACAGACATTTTTTAAATAATCAGTTAATAAAAGTAAAATATTTTTTATGATTTATAATAATTAATTTACTGTATGACAATATTCTAGCCAGCATTATTGAAATTATGGAGTCTTTTTTTTACACCTCTACTCGATCAAAGTAACTGATAAAATAGAACTAATTTTCGAGACAGTCTTGCTATTAGTATAATGTTTTTTCACAACTAAAATGTTTTTCAATGTCATCTTACCTAGATCCAAACAATTTGTAAAGTTTGTTTTTGTTTTTTAGTTACTTTCTAAGCATGGGGCTAATTACTTTCGAGTTTTGTGTTAATGTCAGAACTGATCAACCTCCATTTGATCATCTAGACTTGTTTTAGAACATCCATCTCCCTTGAACTGAGTGGGACTATTCTTGTCTATGTATTTATTTTTATGAGTGTGAATTTGCAATGAATATATTAATAATATATTTCTATAATAACAAAATTTGTATATTAAAACAGTTTTTTAAACAAAATTTATGGATCTAAAATATTTTGCTATATACTTGTGAATTTGTAAAAATATTTATTTTTGTCATATATAAAAAAATGGTACCGCCATGATGTGAAAAGTACAATTTGCTTATTAAGTTGGTACAAAATCAAAATAGTAATTTTCCATCCCTGTTGTGAAAAGCATAAGAAAAAGAAAGCTCTGAACATATATAGAATTAACCGTTATGTCTGCGGCAAAAAAAAAACCACATTATTAGTATTATTCTAAACATTTAAAACTGGATTAAATACAACATTTCATTGATTGATAAACTTAATCTGGTTATAAATTTTTTATAATGGTTTGAAATATATATCAGATCATTATATACTACAAATTTTGCTTTTAGTAACGAGACGGCTTTATGTTCCCATGTGCCAAAAAAGAAAAAGGCAGTTATTATGTTATCTACTATGCACGCCAAACCTAATGTTGAACCCAATACTTGTGCAAAACCGGATATTATAATGTATTATAATAAAACAAGAGGAAGAGTAGATAATATGGACAAACTAAAACAAGCCGATGGCCATTGTCACTTTTTTAATGCTATTGATATAGCAGCAATAGCAACATCTTCCATACTGTACTGGCTGCTCCAAGCCAATCTGCAGTCAACACTCTATTAGTCGCGCAATATGTTCAAACTGTTTGATAGATTTACTCTAAAATGTTACTTCTCTTTTTGATTTTTTTATGTTTCTGTTTTCAAATTAGATCAAATAAATTGTTTTTGTTTTAACTTATGCAGATTTTTATTTATTCATGCAAAGCTACTAACAGCTTCAAATAATATACTTGCAACGGCCGCTTTCTCACATAAAACCCGTACAGGTACCTGGGTACCTTGATGCGCAGTAAAGACTGTTTAATATAAAATGGTCTCCCAGGCATATTACAACAACGAAAATTTGACTCGCGTCTGCTCAATAACTCCATAGTTTGAAAGTTAGTAGTTATCAAAAAGTGTCAAATACGCAAGTTATCAATTTAAATGACAAAACTTTGATTGAAGACGCCAAAGGCACCCGGGTACCTTGGTGGGCACATAAGGGTTAAGCAATCTTTGACAGTGCAAACTCACAACAAACAAAAAACCAATAAGAGCAAAAAATTGTATGTCCGTGAACTTAACAAACTCTTTAACAAACTTTTTTTTCCATTCCTCTTTGATCCCCATTCCGCTCAATGAGAGCTGAAAAAATCCTCTCTTGAGCACAAATAAATGAGTATATCTGTTAATGCTGCCAAGTTAATGAATGCGATTGGTTGCTTATTTAAGGAAGATTTCATAAATTGGTTGGTTATTTAAGGAATTATTTACGAATATGACCATCAACAAAGAAGCAAAAACAAAATTTCAACAAACTTTTTGCTTAGTTGTAAACAATTGAATATCCAACAAACTATTTGGTTAGTTTTTTTAAAATAAAAGTTAAACCAAATAAAATTCAATTAAAAAATGTTCTACAAAGTGAAAGGTGGTCTAAAATAACATAAGTGACTATCATTGTTTTTTCTCAAACAGTTGTTTTTTCATATAAAATTTTTAATAAAGTTTTTTTAAAAAACACTTTTTGACCTATAACTTTGATATCTGACTTTGAGCCAAAAATTGAATTATACCATCTTAAAGGGCATGAAAAGGGCTACAATTTGGCATCATTAGATTTTTGATTTACAGTTACTACTTCGAACAAATTTTTCAAAAAACTGTTCACTAACATGAATTTTTTGAGTTTTTCACCTATAACTCCCATACCTGACTTTGAGCCAAAAATAGTAATATACCATCTTAAAGGACATGAAAAGGGCTACAATTTGGCATCATTAGATTTTTGATTTACAGTTACTACTTCGAACAAATTTTTCAAAAAACTGTTTTTACTAACATTCTCACTAACATGAATTTTTGGAGTTTTTCACCTATAAATCCCATACCTGACTTTGAGCCAAAAATTGCAATATACCATCTTAAAGGGCATGAAAAGGGCTATAATTTGGCATCATTAGATTTTTGATTTACAGTTACTACTTCGAACAAATTTTTCAAAAAACTGTTCACTAACATGAATTTTTTGAGTTTTTCACCTATAACTCCCATACCTGACTTTGAGCCAAAAATAGTAATATACCATCTTAAAGGGCATGAAAAGGGCTACAATTTGGCATCATTAGATTTTTGATTTACAGTTACTACTTCGAACAAATTTTTCAAAAAACTGTTTTTACTAACATTCTCTCTAACATGAATTTTTTGAGTTTTTCACCTATAACTCCCATACCTGACTTTGAGCCAAAAATTGCAATATACCATCTTAAAGGGCATGAAAAGGGCTACAATTTAGCATCATTAGATTTTTGATTTACAGTTACTACTTCGAACAAATTTTTCAAAAAACTGTTCACTAACATGAATTTTTTGAGTTTTTCACCTATAACTCCCATACCTGACTTTGAGCCAAAAATAGTAATATACCATCTTAAAGGGCATGAAAAGGGCTACAATTTGGCATCATTAGATTTTTGATTTACAGTTACTACTTCGAACAAATTTTTCAAAAAACTGTTTTTACTAACATTCTCTCTAACATGAATTTTTTGAGTTTTTCACCTATAACTCCCATACCTGACTTTGAGCCAAAAATTGCAATATACCATCTTAAAGGGCATGAAAAGGGCTATAATTTGGCATCATTAGATTTTTGATTTACAGTTACTACTTCGAACAAATTTTTCAAAAAACTGTTCACTAACATAATTTTTTTTTAGTTTTTCGCCTAATATATAACTTTTCGAATACAGGTTTAGATCTGTTATTGGAAGCTTTGGGTATTCCAAATGCAGTTTTAGATTTACCTGAAAATGAAGGATTAGATCTGTTATTGAAAGCTTTAGATATGCCAAATTCAGGTTTAGATTTGCCTGAAAATGAAGTTTCAATGGAAACTTCAAACATCACCAATACAGGCTTAGATCTGTTATTGGGAGCCTTAGATATGCCAAATTCAGGTTTAGATTTGCCTGAAAATGAAGTTTCAATGGAAACTTCAAACATCACCAATACAGGCTTAGATCTGTTATTGGGAGCCTTAGATATGCCAAATTCAGGTTTAGATTTGCCTGAAAATGAAGTTTCAATGGAAACTTCAAACATCACCAATACAGGCTTAGATCTGTTATTGGAAGCCTTAGATATGCCAAAGTCAGGTTTAGATTTGCCTGAAAATGAAGTTTCAATGGAAACTTCAAACATCACCAATACAGGCTTAGATCTGTTATTGGAAGCCTTAGATATGCCAAATTCAGGTTTAGATTTGCCTGAAAATGAAGTTTCAATGGAAACTTCAAACATCACCAATACAGGCTTAGATCTGTTATTGGAAGCTCTAGAGATCAGAAATGGAAACTTAGATGTACCAAAATCAAATATTACCTCAGAAATGCTTCAAAGCTCAATCGATAATATAACTTATAAAGAAAATCTTGAAAGTTGCCCCAAAGAGCAAACTTTTATAAAAGAAGTCACATCTAGTTTTAAAAAATCTGAACACAATAATGAGCACAATGTTCAATTAGAAAATTTAAATATATGTTCTAAATTTGTAGTCAGCAGTTCAGAATTGATAAAAATATTAAAGGATAATACTGATAACATTTCTAAATTAAATATAAAGCTAGTCAATGACTTGAAAGATGCTATAAAAGAAAATTTAATGAAAAATGAATGTAACCTTAAGACCTATTTGAAAGGAATTTTAGATAAGAGTACATTTGAAAAGAACACAAATATTGAAAACACTGCAGATAATACACATTGCAGTGAAAATAATATGTTAGAAAGTTCTCCAAAAGCTCTCCAACCCGATATAATAAATCGTGATCATACCCTTGGTCCATTCGATAAAACAGATGATGATCAAAATGTTTCCGATTTTATAAAATACAGAAAGATACCAAATCCGAACGAAAAATGTAATAGATATGTTAAACGTGAGAAGTCAGAAAACACAAAACTTAATAGAAAATTTAAGGCAAATATTAAAGACTGTAGTTTTCACGTCAATTTAAGTAACAAAGACATACATATAGACAAGGTTACAAAAAAAAAAAATTCTTGAAGATTTAGTAAGAGAAAAATATTTGATATACAACAATGTTTGCATTTTATGTTTCTACAACATTAAACATGGCATTAAAAATACATTGTTATATATATATATATATATATATATCAATATATATATATATATATATATATATATATATATATATATATATATATATATATATATATTTATACTTAAGTATATATACTCATCATATACTTACCATTGTTTTAGCAAAGCAAACCGTATGTCCCGGCAAACGTGGTAAGATGTACGCAAATAAAAGGCACCTGAATTAAAAAATAATATATGTTACATATAATAATTATACATAATTATATATTACTTACTTGATTTCAGCAAAGCAAACCGTATGTCCCGGCAAACGTGGTAAGATGTACGCAAATAAAATGCACCTGAAATAAAAAATAATATATGTTAAATATAATAATTATACATAATTATATATTACTTACTTGATTTCAGCAAAGCAAACCGTATGTCCCGGCAAACGTGGTAAGATGTACGCAAATAAAATGCACCTGAAATAAAAAATAATATATGTTAAATATAATAATTATACATAATTATATATTACTTACTTGATTTCAGCAAAGCAAACCGTATGTCCCGGCAAACGTGGTAAGAAAGGCGGAAATTAGGTAGCATCGTCTTAGTGCTACCAAATTCGCGATATACCATTAATATTATTAAGTGCTACCAATTTATTCAGTGGTACCAAATCAAAAGCCAGGGCTGCTATATATAAACATTTTCGCAATTTGGCTATTTTGTTGATATCATATATTAAGGTAACTAATGCTAATGCTGTAAGTCGAAAAGTTATATATTAGGCGAAAAACTAAAAAAAAATTATGTTAGTGAACAGTTTTTTGAAAAATTTGTTCGAAGTAGTAACTGTAAATCAAAAATCTAATGATGCCAAATTATAGCCCTTTTCATGCCCTTTAAGATGGTATATTGCAATTTTTGGCTCAAAGTCAGGTATGGGAGTTATAGGTGAAAAACTCAAAAAATTCATGTTAGAGAGAATGTTAGTAAAAACAGTTTTTTGAAAAATTTGTTCGAAGTAGTAACTGTAAATCAAAAATCTAATGATGGCAAATTGTAGCCCTTTTCATGCCCTTTAAGATGGTATATTGCAATTTTTGGCTCAAAGTCAGGTATGGGAGTTATAGGTGAAAAACTCAAAAAAATTCATGTTAGAGAATGTTAGTAAAAACAGTTTTTTGAAAAATTTGTTCGAAGTAGTAACTGTAAATCAAAAATCTAATGATGCCAAATTATAGCCCTTTTCATGGCCTTTAAGATGGTATATTGGAATTTTTGGCTCAAAGTCAGGTATGGGAGTTATAGGTGAAAAACTCAAAAAATTCATGTTAGTGAGAATGTTAGTAAAAACAGTTTTTTGAAAAATTTGTTCGAAGTAGTAACTGTAAATCAAAAATCTAATGATGCCAAATTGTAGCCCTTTTCATGGCCTTTCAGATGGTATATTGGAATTTTTGGCTCAAAGTCAGGTATGGGAGTTATAGGTGAAAAACTAAAAAAAATTCATGTTAGTGTACAGTTTTTTGAAAAATTTGTTCGAAGTAGTAACTGTAAATCAAAAATCTAATGATGCCAAATTGTAGCCCTTTTCATGCCCTTTAAGATGGTATATTGCAATTTTTGGCTCAAAGTCAGGTATGGGAGTTATGGGTGAAAAACTCAAAAAATTCATGTTAGTAAGAATTTTAGTAAAAACAGTTTTTTGAAAAATTTGTTCGAAGTAGTAACTGTAAATCAAAAATCTAATGATGCCAAATTGTAGCCCTTTTCATGCCCTTTAAGATGGTATATTGAAATTTTTGGCTCAAAGTCAGGTATGGGAGTTATAGGTCGAAAGCTAAAAAAAATTAATTTGAGTGAAAACAGTTTTTTGAAAAATTTGTTCGAAGTAGTAACTGTAAATCAAAAATCGAATGATGCCAAATTGTAGCCCTTTTCATGCCCTTTAAGATGGTATAATTCAATTTTTGGCTCAAAGTCAGGTATGGGAGTTATAGTTCAAAAAGTGTTTTTTGAAAAAATTTTATTCAAAATTTTGACCAAAAAATATACTGTCGGAGAAAAACTAATGATGGCCGATTATGTAATTTTAGCTAATCTTTCAGATTGTTTAATATTTGTTTTTTGTATTTTGCCTGGTTTTAGTGTTATTCCTCAAAAACTAAGCAAAAAGTTTGTTGAAAATGCAAAAAGTTTGTTGAAGTGCTAAAATTCTACCAAAATGTGCCTTTAGTAATCAACCAAGTAATTTTGTTGCCGTATTCCTTTGATTTATTGTGCATGCAATATTTGGCATCACTTTTATGTTTTATCTGCATAACATAACATATATGTTTCGTGGCAATTGTGTAAAAGTGTTGAATAATAATATATATATACATATATATATATATAAATAATTGAAAGAAATACTTATTATATGAACATTTTTAAAAGATAGATATTTAGTTTAGAAAATATTACAAAAAATATGTTGATCACTTCAACACTAATATAAAAGTAGTTAAGTGCTGCCATTTTACATATATTTGAGTCTGGCAACTCACTTTCTCAAACTCAAGAGAGCGCAACTCTGTTTTTAAAAATAACTCACTCAATTTGCATTCTGGGAAAAAAGTTTGTTGAAAAGTTTGTTATCTTCTCGCGGGTAAAAATTGTTTACATTCTTAACGCTGCCACCTGGTTAAGTACGCCCTGACTGCCATAGAGCAGTGATGTCAGCCTCATACACAATTGTGGAAGCAAAACTCACATGTACGCTTACGCTCTTTTATTTTGAGAGCGTAAAATATAATTGTTTACTGAAAAACACTCTCATTCAGCGGGAAGTATCGCAAGTCCTGTTTTGAGGCCTCTAAACAGAAATAATATATTTATATAAATATATATATATATATATACATATAATAGGTTTGAAATAAGTTGGAGCCACTGTATGTAGGTACATCTTTTCGAAAATTTGTTAAAGTAACTTTTAAATTAATTCATAGGTAAGACTTTTTTGTAAAAATTGTTTCTCTTGTATATAAACTAACCAAGTGTTCAGCTTAAAAATGGAGAAATATTTTAAAATTAAATATCTGAGCACTTGCCAATTTTCGAAACCCTTTTTTACAACTTATAAAATTAGAAGATATTATTGGTAAATAAAAGGATACTCTTAGAAAAGTTAGGCCTCGCAACCGCACATTTCTCCCGCTGGGAATGTAAGAGATAAGAGTGATCTCACCAACACAATCATATTTGACATCACTGCCATAGAGACACAAACCCATATATGTATAGCAGCGTTGTCAACTGTGAAATTTTGAAAAGCACTAAAGCCGGACAAAAAATGCGTAATTTTTTAAAAAAGCACTATATATAAATATTTTTTTATTTTAATTGCCTTTTATTTAACATATTCTATACATTTATTAACAAACAAATTTATAAAATAAGAGATCATTTATTACTACTGCACTCTATTATTTTTAAGCTTAAGGTCTCTTTATATATATATATATATATATATATATATATATATATATATATATACATACATATATATATATATATATATATATATGTATATATATATATATATATATATATGTATATATATCTATAAAATATCTTATTTTTCAATATTTCGTCACTCCTTTGGGTGACTTATTCAGGAAATTAATTATTTAAAAATAATTAGTTTCCTGAAGAAGTCACACAAAGAAGTGACGAAATATTGAAATATAACATATTTTAAATAAAAATAAAGAAACCTAAAGCTTTAATATAATAGAGTACAATAATAATTATAAAGAGGTCAAAAAACCAAAAGAATTTTAGATCATGTATTACAATTTTTAATAATTCATATATTACACAAAAAAAAACTCAACATATTGTAAATATCGCCATCGAAAATTGGAATAAATTTTACATTGTTTTTTACTCTCCTGTAAACTTTTAAAGTGATGCACTTTCTCTGCGACATTTTATTTCTTTTGAGGTGACAAAAGTAAAATAACGTTGAAAACAACAAAATATATTCATATAATAATGTATGAATTTTAATTTGTATTTGTTAAAGGTCAATATCAAAGTCCGTGATTTCCTCATCACTGTCATCCGCCCATAATACCGTTTTTATTTCATATTCCGACGTTTTATAAACCATATTTGTATTAATATGAATATTTACCGCATCTGGAATTTCGTACGTTTCGCAACAAAAATTTTCCGTTTTAAGTCCGTTTTTAATTTGTAAGGCCGCATTAACCGAATGCAGCGACATTGAGCTAACAACTCGTTCTACTTCAGCACTGGAATATGGTAAATATAAAAGTTTAAAAGCAAAATTTGTTATTGTCTGGTGCCACCGAATGAAAAAAAAACACTCAAAACCAAAAAGCACTGAAGCCAAAATATTTCGCCTAATAAACTAAAACACTAAAAACAGTGCTAAAAGCACAGTGGACCATTTCGCGAGAAGGCGGTCAAAAATCTATAACTTTTGAATGGATTGGAATTTTGATGCGCGGTTTTCTTTGTTTACTAGGTGAATAATTACAATACACCATTAAAATCGATTACTTAGAAAAATAGTTATGATGGATTTAAAACGCATTTTAAGTTTTAGCTGTTTTTGGTACAAAAGTGAAGTATTAAAACTTGTTATAAAAGTTTGTTTACTTATACTTATTAAGAATTTAAAATTTTGTCAGAAAGTGTCAAGCTTTGGCTCCTGTGAAATTTTTAATAGTCAAAGGATAGTTTTTTCAAAAAATTTAAGTTAAAATTTAGTTCATTAAGTAGCATAAACAATACAAACATTGGTTAAATTTACTTTAGATAAAAAGGTTTTAATGAAGAAAGCGTAGGTTTCTATTTAAGTTCAAAATGGACATTATATGTAAACTTTTCTTATAAATTTAAAATTGTTAATACTAATTTAATTTTTTCTGATATATAAAATAGGTTTAATTCACTAAAAACACAAAATTTGAAATTTATGTACCAAAAATATTTCGATTTTTCAACTCTGGAAGCAAATTTTTATTTTTTTACCAATGCAATTCTAAGTGAGGTGTAACATAGATTTACTTGACAAAAAAATTAAAATTTTTAAACTTTTTGGTCATTTTCATGTACCATAAAATATTTCATTTGTCCAAGCCTGAAGTCGAAATTTTGATTTTTTAAGATTTTAATACCAATTTTTTTCTTCCTGAACTATAAACCAGTTTTAATTAGCAAAAAAAACAACGTCCATTGTCATTTTGGTTACTTTTATGCAGAAAAAATATTTCAAAATTGAAATTTTAATTATTTTACCAATGCAACTCTTAATGACGCATGAAATAGCTTTATTTAAGAAAAACTTAATATTTGTAAGCATTAGGGTCAGTTTCATGTACTTCAAAATATTGCAGTTATCCAACTCTGGAATCTAAATTTTGATTTTTTTTCTGAACTAAAAAATAGTTTTAATTAGTAAAAAACCGACGTTAGTTGCCTTTTTGGTTACTTTTATGTATAAAAAAATTTTAATTTCCCAGCCCTGGAAGCGAAATTTTAATTTAAATTTTTTTTTGATGTATAAAGAGGTTTTGTTAAAGAAAAACTTAAAACTTTTAACAATTTTAGTTACTACATGTACTACAAAATACGGAATGGGCCGAAAAAAAATTTTTAAGTTCCCATCTCTAGAAAATTTATTTTTTATTTTTTTAGTTTTTAATAGACCATTGAGGCCTCCCAAAGCACGAAATAGGTTTAATTTACAAACATTAAAAATAAATTGATTGTTGGTATAAATTTTGCGGTGAGAAATAGGTGTAAGCTTTACAGCTCTGGAACCGTACTTCGTGTTTCTGAATGTCAATACCACTCTATTTAAGTTCATTTCCAATCCAACGCTCCAAGAACGAAGTCACTAGCTCTTCTGGGTGCTTGGGAAAACCGATTTCACGTACAGACAGACAGCGCTCAATCATCATCGCTATTCATAAGGATCCAGAATATATACTTTATGGGGTCCCATGTGAATATCGAAGAAATTACACACGGAATGACAAACCTATATATCGTTACCTGAAACGCAAAACGCCCTAACTAACATTTTAGTAATTTTACAGGAGAAGCAAAAAACATTTGTAAACGAAAAGTATTAAGGTTTTTAACACGAGTTCCATAAATGAAATAAAAAGTACCACGAAGAACTAGTTTCCGCATGAACTTTGTATAAACGTGCAATATTTAAAGAGTGAAATCACTTAGGGCTTTTTGCATCGCATTTTTCTGAAACTAAATGCCCTATCTACAATAAATGTTTAAAATCTTTTACTTTAATAGTGTGTAAATATTTATTAACGTTTAAACTTCTGATTTAAACATTGGAAATAAAACTGTTTCTAATTAAAAAATCATGTTTATTATACCAAATTTATATAGAATTTGATAAATGACAAGATTAATGCATTTTACTCAAAAAGTATATTATTTTTAATAAGATACATATTGACTATTCAAAAAGAATGCTGTCATAAAAATAATGACAGTCAGCAGGTAGCAGTTTTTTAAGATCCTGTAGGTTTTGCCATTTCTTTTTTGAAACTTTCAACCTGTTGTCGTGTAATTTGAAGGGTTCTACTATCTTGAAATTTTTTCCACATCTTTGTGGAAGCTCTTCGTAGTTGTCATTGACATTGATTTTAAAATAAATAATTCCTGTTTGGTCGTATCCTAGTGCACGTATCATGTTAACAGTTGGTTCGCCCGCTTTTTTTCCTAAAAATATCACCAAATCTTGATAATTATGGATTCCTTTGGGACATACATTATACATTACCTGGGGCCAAATTACCGCATTCGATTCGAAACGAAATTTCATTACAATTTATATATAAATTTCGATCGATATCGAATGCCGTAATTTGGCCCCTGGTCTTATAGATGTATATCTCTTATCAACTGATTCATAATCAAGAAAATACTCGTGGTTTAGATAGTAAACTTGTAGAGGCGAGGGGACTTTACGAGCAGATTTCATTAAATTAACCAATTCGAATGGCAAGTTTATTTGCTTATTGCGGATTTTTCTCTCAATTAGTGAGTGAGTTGAGTATCATTCCCACTGTGTGACCCACTACCAAATACTTCTGTTCAGTGGTAATTGTTTTCTCCATACACAAAAAAAGTAAAGCGTTGGAAAGCACAACGTTTTTATTTTGATAGACACAACTATCCGAGTATATAATAATGTGGTGAGTATTAGGAAATTTCTGGATATAACTTCTCAAATATTTTATAATTATTGTGGCAAAGGTACTTGATTCAAGACTCCCCTCGGTTTCATCCCAAATGTAATTGTTGTATACACAAACAAGAAGTTAAGTCTTTTTGCGTTTTACATTTATTCAGTATTGTAGTAAGGGCTTTATTTATTTTCTCAATAAAATTGCTATTTGTGTACGTGGAAGTATGATTTGTTTGGTGGTGATGTATTTTGATTAGATTCATCGGAATTTGTAAAAAAGTCGATTTTGAATTTTTTGTTAGTTAGGGCGTTTTGCGTTTTAGCTAACGATATACCCTTTCACTTTTTTGTGAAGGGTACAAAAATACTTCAAACGTGAGCACAAAAGAAAACACATTTTTTACTCAAAAAATACTTGATCTTGTTTCAGAAAAATTGCTCTGGTGCTCACGGTCGGATCGTGCCGGGTATACGATGGGGTATGAGAGTGTCGAGGAGAGTTTGTACTATAAGATAGTACTAGTCTCTTTACGAACTTTAGAAGTTATACCATATTAAGTGGGAGGATTTAGGAAAATTTTAACTTAAAAAAAAATTATAATAATAATCTCTAAAAGTTATAAAAAATGTTATGAAATTTTTTTATTTGACACATTGCTGTCACAATACTATTATATATAAATAAAATTTATTTGTTGGTGGTTAAGCAATGTCTATATGCATTTCATTGGTGCTTTACCAAATCGTCAGTAGACTTTAACCACAGTTTTGAAAAGTTAAAAACCTCTTATCTTATGCATATACTTCCGAAAACCATTTGAGAATTCACAACTTGTAAATTACAAATTATTTTCAAAAATAACAACAGAACAAGAATAGTAGGCCTTGAAACTCATACAAAACTAAACCAACAAATAAAGTATATTTGATATGAATCTATTTTATTTTTCTACACCTTTATACAATCAGAAATCCATTGGATAACAAGAAAAGTATTTATAAGGCAAAATGAAAAATAAAATCTAAATCAAACTGTTATGAAATTTTTTTATTTGACACATTGTTGTCACAATGCTATTATATATAAATGGAATTTATTTGTTGGTGGTTAAGCAATGTCTATATGCATTTCATTGGTGCTTTACCAAATCGTCAGTAGACTGTAACCACAGTTTTGAAAAGTTAAAAACCTCTTATCTTATGCATATACTTCCGAAAACCATCTGAGAATTCACAACTTGTAAATTACAAATTATTTTCAAAAATAACAACAGAACAAGAATAGTAGGCCTTGAAACTCATACAAAACTAAACCAACAAATAAGGTATATTTGATATGAATCTATTTTATTTTTTTACACCTTTATACAATCAGAAATCCATTGGATAACAAGAAAAGTATTTATAAGGCAAAATGAAAAATAATATCTAAATCAAACTGTTATGAAATTTTTTTATTTGACACATTGTTGTCACAATGCTATTATATATAAATGGAATTTATTTGTTGGTGGTTAAGCAATGTCTATATGCATTTCATTGGTGCTTTACCAAATCGTCAGTAGACTTTAACCACAGTTTTGAAAAGTTAAAAACCTCTTATCTTATGCATATACTTCCGAAAACCATCTGAGAATTCACAACTTGTAAATTACAAATTATTTTCAAAAATAACAACAGAACAAGAATAGTAGGCCTTGAAACTCATACAAAACTAAACCAACAAATAAAGTATATTTGATATGAATCTATTTTATTTTTCTACACCTTTATACAATATAGGTGTTAAAAATCAAAAATTTACTAAGAAATATTTCATTTTAGCAAAATACTGAGAATGTCAATTTTGAATCACCCTGTTCACTGGGATATAGTTAAAATCAGAGTACGAAGAATGCTCGAATTGATTTCTCTCGCAAACGAATTTAATTAGAACGAATTTTATTTTTCCTACTGTAAAGAATTTTTCTTTTTTATTAGCGAATTTTATAAATAGAATTCGCTGGAGAAATTTATTTTTAATTCTTCAAGTTGGTTTTCCGCTCCTGAATTTTATAAATAAAATTCGTAAGGAAAAAAATAAATACCTCTTACGAATTCTATTTATAAAATTCCCAAATATAATAAAATAAAATTCGCGAGAGGAAGAAGAATGGAAAATATAAAAAAGAATATTTTGGGAATAGTATTCTTGGGTATACAAGTTAATACATTCAACGTTTAAAATTCATAAGTCATAAAATTCATTAGAACAAAGCCAGACGGAAACCCGATACTCTCGCTATTTGGCAACATTAAAATATTTATAAAAAATATTCTGTTTTGATGACAGTGCACACGCGCACAGAAAATAATTTCTATACCTGTGAGAAAATGTTGAGTGTGCAGTTTGATTGTAACGTTGCTAATCGTATTGAAGAAAACAATTTTGTAAAAGTTTAGTTTTTAGTTGAACGTTAAATAAAGAAGGAGCTTTTAGCTCCAAAAAAATATTTTTTTTAAAAATTAGATAAAACAAAAGATTAATTTACATATGTTTTCATTGACAAAAGAAATGTATGTACATACATATGTATTGCAAGTATAGATGTGTATGCATATGCTGTGTTACTGCTTTTTGATAGTTATGTATTTATGTTTATGTATATTTTGTTTTATGAAGTATAAGAAAAAAGCAGTTACATACATATGCACACAGATTTTTTTAGCATATATAAAATCGTACATGTGTGTTCTTGGCTTTTGTTGCTATTGTTGAAAAATAATTAGTAATTGTGTTTTGAAAGTATGTATGTATGTATGTACGTAGGTATTTATGATATATACATACAAGGATTAAATTAAATCAGGGAAAGGCAAATGCAGGGCGCGGCGCCCTCTCATTTACTCTTCTGTTACGTACGTGTGTACACGCATTGCAGAGCTATAAACAACTTTAATCAGTCTAGAGCAGTGCCCAATAAGCATTTTGGCTGGAATTCAATTGGAATTACATTTGAAATGCAGTCACAATTTCCAATTTCCAGTGTTGAATTACAGTTGAAACACAGTTAAATTCAATAGCGAATCCAGCAAAATTAACCATTGAATTACAGTCGAACAAAACAGTACCTTTACAGTGTAATTCCAGCCTTGAATGTGAGTGTGATTCAAGTTGAACCGAACCTGTTTTTACACTTGAAGTCAAGCAAGGAATTGCAGTGGAATTCAAGTAGAACCGAACCTGTTTTTACCGTTGAATTCCAGCATGCTTTTGGCTTTGAATACATACCTTTAAATATATTTATTCCAAATTTCTTTATATTGTTTAATTTTGTATTCTTTATTTTCTTTTTGCTTATTTTCACTTTTATTTCTTTATTTTCACTTTAAAAACTTTGCGACTTTCGCGATGTAAAATTGTTCAACATTAATATTTTATTATTGACATTTAGAGTAAATAGCTGACTCGATTTGATTTTGTTTTTTAACAAAACTTCAAACAGACTGGAAAGAGGATGGATTTCAAATGTAATTCAAGCTTGCATTCACACTGGAATTCCAACATTGGAATTCACAAAAAATTTGTGCTTATTGGGTGGTGTTCAAAAATTTAAGTGAAGATGTATTGGTGAGAGACTTTACCCAGCAAACATAATGTCAAACACTTAAAATAAGAAAAAAAGACAGAGTTTTCGTCAACTTATTAAGTGAATGTAATTTTAATTTTGAGAAAACAAATATCGGGGACCGTAAATAGCAGTTACAAATATTAAAAAATAGAACAGTTATATTGAGAAAAAACAAAAATAAATCTTTTTAAACCAGTTTTTTATGTGTCATTCCTCATTATAATTTTTAAAATCGCAATGAAAATTTTAAATTAAACTTTCCATGTTAATAATTGCTTGACAATTGCGAATTAGTAAAATATTTTTTAAGTTCAAAGAAGTTATTTTATTTCGCTGCTTAGAACAAACATTTTTCATGTTTGAAAAAATTTGTTCACATAAGTAAGTAGTGGAAAAAAATTATATATATGTACATATATATATATATATATATATATATATATATATATATATATATATATATATATATATATATATATATATATTTTAAATAAATTTTTTTGAGCTGGGGACATATTGCAACATCTAAATTTTTCCAAAATCTGGACTACTAATTTTATCGAAATCTTTTACTTCAGATCTAATTCAATTTCGACTTTAACTTTCGTGTTCAATTGTAATTGAATCGCTTGTGTTTGCTATGCTTCGTCCAACAAGAAGCAACAACAATGCTTAATAAATTTCTGAAATAAAATGACAATGGCCATCCGCATGTGTTCTCATCGCTTGCTCAACGACGACTGAATGAAAATTTTTATAAGAGCATAACAAATGTGTGTAAATTTTTTAAACAATTGTTCTATGGGCTGAACACCACTGGTCTAGACTCTAGAGCAGTGGTGTTCAAAAATAAAAGTGAAGATGTATTGGTGAGAGATTTTGCACAGAAAACAATGCCAAACGCTTAAAATAACAAAAAAAAAGACAGAGTTTTTGCCATATATAAACAACTTATTAAGTGAATGTAATTTTAATTTTAAGAAAAAAAAAATATCGATTAAAATAGTGAAATAAATTTCTTCTTTTCATTAAGAAGTGTCTCCTTCTCTTTACAATTAATTTTATTAATTTCATCATCATAAAAATAAAAATGTATTTTCAAAACATTTTCATTTCCCGCTTTAAATGTTTTGTAACATGAAAGGCATTGAATGTTATGAAAAGCATAATTTATCATAAAGTACTTTTCACATTTCATTTCGTGGACGTGTATGCTTTTATTCAATTTCGACTTTAATTTTCGTGTTCAATTGTAATTGAATCGCTTGTGTTTGCTATGCTTCGTCCAACAAGAAGCAACAACAATGCTTAATAAATTTCTGAAATAAAATGACAATGACCATCCGCATGCGTTCTCATCGCTTGCTCAACGACGACAGAATGAAAATTTTTATAAGAGCATAAGAAATGTGTGTAAATTTTTTAAACAAATGTTGTATGCAGGGCTGCCAGAAATGCCGATTTATCGGCATTTTGACGATTTTTTACTCCAAAAATTTCAATATGCCGATTTGCCGATTTTACCCATAAAAAATGCCGATTTTTTAATAATAGTGTGGAACATCTTTTATTATATAATTCTTCTTTTATTTCCTTAGAAAATAAAACTTTAAAAGAAGGAATTCTTTATTCTAAAGATTATTTGAAAATGAAAAACTCTAATTGCGAAATAAATAACGATTTAATAAAAATGTCAAAATCTAATATATATGATTGATTTATGAAAACCACATTATTTCCAATTTTTGTATTATATTTACGAATTTTGTTCAAAAATTTTAGGATAATATTCTAAATTTTTAATTGTATATTGTAACTCCTATATTAGAACCTACGAGTAGAGTTAATTTTTAGGAAATTCTGAAATATAATAGCAAAATTTTGAAATACTATTGGAAAAGACGTATATATATATTTTAATTGGAACGAAGTTCCTTATGAGACGTTGCGGAGGGGTACCCTAACCGAGAAGAAACGTCCGTAACGTAAGATATTTTGTTTCTAACTCAATGTTTAAGACGTATGAGTAATACAATTCCATACAAACAAATATTAATCATACGCAGCCGGGCCGTGACAGAATTCAATTTCGTTTGGGAACAAAACTGATTCTGTATTTTCGTTGATCGGCGAAAAGAAAAATCCTAATAAAAAATGTATACCCGAATAATTATTTTCTTTATACCTCGAATAGAACTTAAAATTAATATTTTTATAATAAGGAACTGCGTTCCTATCCGGTGTCCCACGACACCACACATCTTTTTTAATTATTTTATACTGTTTTATAAAAAGCAAGTTGATCTTATGTATTTATTTTAAGTAAAAGTCATTCTAAATGAATAAAATAATAAATCCTTTCTTTTAAATTGCCAATTGGGAGATTAAACGAAACCCCAAAATAATTTCAAAACTTGTGAGGTGCAAATTTATTGATCTATACATGCTGTTTTATGTATAATATTTAATAAATTATATTGAATTGTTTTTGTTTATATGTCAAAATAAGTTTTTTAATTAATGCCGATTTTTTGCGGATTTTAAGAAATGAAAGTGCCGATAATGCCGATTTTTTTTGGGAAATTTGCTGATTTTTCACGAAAAATTTCTGGCAGCCCTGGTTGTATGGGCTGAACGCCACTGGTCTAGACTCTAGAGTTGTGCTTTTCAGCTCTTTTGAGTGAGCGCTCTTTTCATCTCAGTTCACTTTACTGAATTGGACGCTCTTTTAGTTCAGTTAGTTCAATAGCTCAGTTTACGTATGTTAGAAGAAATGGCTATACATATCCATCTTTGAACACACGTTTTACAATTTTAAGCAAACAATGGTGGTTGAAAATAAAACACAAATTTTCTTTTAGGGGAAAAATATGTAATAATTCATACAAATAAGTGTTAAGTGTTTTTAAAAATATATTAAACTGTTTCTAAACAGTAAACAAAGATTCTAAAAGATCTAAATAGTGGCTGGGGGTCAATGATGTAAAGAAATCAACATAAAAACGTGCCCAGATTTCCAATGAATTGGAATTGAAACAGGTATTACTTTTGTTTTTAATAAAGTAGACTGAAATACCTAAATCAAAGAAAATCGTTGCAATGACCACCACTTACTCAGGTTGGATATATGAAATGTGGCTAACTTGTAGAAGTTGCAGGCACAACAAAGGCTCTTAATGGTGATTAGGAATAAGAAATATGTGAAGAAACATATTAGTCTTTAGTGAATCCTAATGGGCGGATAGGCTGCTTAATGAACTTATCGAAACAAAAAATGAATTCCAAATCAGGGGTACAATTTAAGTTAATCTAAACGCAGTTATTGAACTGCATATTGGAGAACTAAAAGGGCTGAATTTGGAAAAGCAAACGTATATAAAAATGTAAGTATTTCACTGTGTTTATTACAATTTTTATAAAAGTGTTCATCAAAATTTGTATAACTTTCAGAGTCAGGGTACCTACAAAGAATTTGCTGATGAAAAAGAGTTCTTTGAAGTCATCTTCAGTGATGTGCCAATTGTGATGATTTCTCAACCGACATGCTTGAATGGAGAATAGCAAAGTGTTAAAAGGTGTATCAATCGTCCCAGAAAATCTATACGTGGTGGCTGATTCAGATGACTTCAATATTTAATTTCATGGTTAATTTGCATTACACTTACTAAGAGTAAATATACAAGTGCTTTGGTTATTGTGTGGTAAAGTACATATAATGTCATATGCATTTGAAGTGAATGTGTAATTCTGAAAAATCATTGGCAAAGCTAAGACAAGTGGTAAAGCAGCAAAGTTATGCCATCTACATTTACAAAGTTTTGAAACAAGTACATCCGGGTACTGGCATCTCATCAAAGGTCATGAATAGTTTATGAATGGTATTTTTGAACGCATTGCTGGCGAAGCATCACGTTTATCTCACTACAAGCGTTCAACAGTTATCAGTCGTGAAATTGAATTTGTTGTCCGTCTACTGTTGCCTGGTGAATTGGCTAAGCATGCTGTCAGTGAATATACTAAAGGCGTAACCATATACCAGTACCAAGTAAATGCCAATGAATGTTTATTTTAACAAAAACACGGAGAGAAAACACAAACAGCCCTTTTCAGAGCTACAAAATTAGTTTCAAAAAGAGGTAGCCGATTTTGTGTCTACAAATAATAAAAAATTTTATATTGTGAAATGTGTGAATAAAGTTTTGTTATAAAAAATAAAACAAATTCGAATCTTGTAATTTTTGTTGCTTATTCTTTTCCGATGGCGGCAGTATGGGTATAGCATTTGTAGGTCTTCTTTGGGGTAAAGAAACTGGTCGTGAAGAATCCTGTGTGTAAGGTGGTACAAGGTAGTTCCACCTACAGTATTATAATTTGGTATCCACCTGAATTTGCTGAGCCAACTTGGGGTTGTGTTGCGAAATCTACTTGACCAGTTGGACTGTAATTTATAGCAGTGGCTACCGTTTGTTGTGAGTATCAATAGGATTATTATAAAATAAGCTGCCCGCGACAGTAGATTGCTGTTGAGCCAAATGTGCTTGAGCAGCGTAATTGGGTGGTTAGGAGGACTTGCATTTGGGCCTGCGGATTTTCTTTGATACATCTGCATAAGATTTGCTTCAAGCATAGCTTGATCTGTTGGCATCAGCATGGATGGAGGAGCCTGATTTTGTTGCTGCTGCTATTGCATCTGCAGCTGTTGGTGGTGATCAGCTATATGCTGGGCGTCCTGTTGAGAACGCCGCAGACTTTAGTATTTCTTGGGTGGACTCCTCTGTTCAATTGGTTTTCTATTTTGTGGCTGCTGTTGTGGTGTCACCGCCATTACCATATTAGCAGTACCTAATGATTCTAGAAAGAATACAAATGTGTAAAATAATAATTTTATATATTATTATTGGTTATTGGGCACACAAATATAATAAATATATATACTTTACCATTTTCTTACTGAGTTTCTGTGTTGTTTACAAAATACATGTAGTTTCTGCAGGGTTGCAAATCGAGTTCACCTAGTAGTGAATTCCCCTTGGTAGGGTATATTACAAAATCTTACCTGCTTTTTGTGCGAGTGAGCGAAAAGGAATTATGAGCTGAAAAGACACATGAAAGAAATATGAGCGTAAAAGAAACATGAACTAAGGAGCTGAAAATAGCTCATTGATATGAGCAGCTCACTTAGTTCAGTTGTGTGAGTAGTTCAATTGAACTAGTACGTTCATAACCTACCCAACTCTAAATCAGTCTAGTTTCAGCATTCAAACAGACAACTTGTGTGTATCGCATACTTTAAAAATCAGCGTTGCCAGAAATTGTTTTTTGTAGGTACAATAACAAATCGATAAGAAAAGATGTCTGATGAACGATATGAATTAAATTTTTTATTTTCTTTAAATGATTTTGGCAAACCAGAATGTTTGGTTTGCCAACGTACGTTATCACGCACTAAGCAATATGATATGCAAAGGCATTTTCTCGCATATCACAAGGAATACTAAAGTATTACTGGTGATGCAAGAGGAGCCCTCCTTATTAACCTTAAGAAAACTTTTTATGAAAAAATGCTAGTACATCAAACTCTGAAGAAACTGCAGAGTTTTGTTTAAAAAGAAAGGCATCTTTTGTTGTTGCTACGTCTCTTGCTAAACGTTGCCGTCCTTTTGACGATGCCGAGTTTTTCAAAGAGCTTAGCAATGATGTTTTAAAATGCTTTGGCGAAAAGTATGAAGAGGTGCGGAAAATTATAAATGGCATTCCCCTATCCGCTCGAACAATTATTCGACGGACTGAACATATCAGTGCATTTATCTTTTCAAACATTAAGAAAAGAGTGCTTAATTGCCAATTTTTTTCTATATGCCTAGATGAATGCACTGATCTGAACGATATATCTCAGCTAATTATTTGTGTAAGAACTGTTAATGAAAATTTTGAGGTCCACGAAGAAATGTTTTCCCTATATGGCTTGCACAACAATGTGAAAGGAAAGCTTATTTTTGATATAGTAAATGAAAATGTTCTTTCTTTTACTGATAAGAGTAAGCTTTGCTCTGTATGCACTGATGGTGCCAATGTAATGCTGGGTAAAAAAGAAGGTTTAGTAGGACATTTGCTGAAAAGTAATTTAAATATATATGTTTTTCATTGCATTATTCACCAACAGGCATTATTTGCAAAAAGTTTGAATGTAATGAGTACAATGAAAATTGTGGTTCAAATTATTAACAAAATACGAGGTGGTCATAACGCCTTAAATCATAGAAAATTCAAAGACTTTCTTGAGCTCCTAAATGCCGAATATGGTGATTTGGTTATGCATACAGAAGTAAGGTGGTTAAGCAAAGGTCGTTGTCTTCAAAGACTTTTTAGCCTTCGGGCAGAAGTGATTTCCTTTTTGGACGAAAATGCAACAAATGAAACCAAAGCATTGTCGGAGCATTTGAAAGACAAAGCCTTTTTATTAGATTTTGCGTTTTTGACAGACATTACTGAATTTGTAAATCAACTTAACATCCAGTTGCAAGGAAACTGTTTTTGACTTGTTCTCTGCAGTAAAGCAATTTATTAGAAAAATTGAAATTTTAATGCAAAACCTTAAAGATAATAATTTGATAAGTTTAAAAAGAACATTTGAAATTCATAGTGAAGTTCCAAATATCAATAGCAAACTAAACGAGTATATCAATGTGCTTCAATCTTTAGTAATTAATTACAACAATCGTTTTCATGATTTTAAAAAAATTTAAGATTTGATTGAAATGCACAACAATCCTTCGTTGTGTAATATAGAGCACCAAAGTCCCGATGTTAAAGCAGAATTAATTAAAATGAGGGAAGATCTAGCTTTACCATTTACTAATGGGATAGAGTTCTGGAGAAGTATTTCTGCAGATATATACCCAAAGGCAAAAAATGAAATTTTAAAATTATATTCAATGTTTGGTTCCACCTATATTTGTGAGTCAACATTTTCCATATTAAAACATATTCAAACTAAAAGTCGAAACCGTTTAACAGATAAACATTTAGAAAATTTAATACGCATAAAATGTTGCCCATATGAATTAAATATTGAAGATATAATGCAATACCAAGAGTGATTTCCTATTTATTTATTTTTTTCAATTGCTATTCTTATTTGGAACTTCGCTTTGAGTTTTGTATTAAAATTAAAATGTTTCTAATACATTCCTTAATTGCAGAATATAACTCAAAAATTGATTTGGTTTTTCTTTGCTCAAAAAATTAATAGCCAAATCACCATATTCGGCATGTACGAGATCAATCAAATCGTTGAATTTTCTAGATTTAAAGCACGTATTTTGTTAACAATTTGAACCGCAATTTTCATTGTGTTCATTACATTCAAACTTTTTTCAAATAATGCCTTTTAGTGAATAATGCAATAAAAAACATATACATATGTGTATTTGTATTACTCTTTGTCAAGTGTCCTACAAAACTTTCTTTTTTACACACCATCAGTGCATATAGAGCCACAAAATACATCATTTTGCCCCAATGTGCATTTTAGTGCCATGCTGATACTAATTTTCTAAGATATTGCAAATACCCATAATAAAATTAAGTTAGTTTTTGGAGATTTTAAAATTTTAATTGGGGGGAAGTGACGAAAGTTGATTGGCAATCGTGGTGAGAGCGCAGAGAGCAGAGGTTGCCTTTCCCTGAATTAAATAAACAATTACAAGAAGTGAAAATAAGCATCGATTGAAAGACAATAATAATGTATGTATGTGCGTATGTATATTAGGAGGGTACTTTACTGTACGCAGAAATTTTTATAATAACTACCTACTATGAAACATTTTTATAATATATTTTGCATACATATGGGTAATTCCATGTCAAATCGACCAGTATATAGCCACGACGCCTTTCTATTTTCATGAACTTAATTTAATAATGCTAGAGAATAAAAATTCTACGGCGTTGAAATGTAAACGCATAAAAAAAATTTTATTTAATATGTACATGAACATGAAAATGATAGTGTGTTGAATGTAGATTTTGATTAACGTACAGCATGCATATGGAAAAGAATAAAGTAAGAACACGTGTAATCTTACTTTGTGCACTTGTAGAATAATGATATGTTGAATTATAGTAAAATTTTGGTTTTGTATTGGTCATGTCGAATGCGGTAATTTAGTCCCAGGGTTTGGGCATCTGGCATATAAATAAATTTATATTAAAGTCTAATACAATATATTTTTCGTTCTCTCATTAAATTAGTACGAGTATTTTAATAAAAACAAGTTGCAATTGTACAGATGTTGGCAAAGACCATCTCAATTGATCCCGAGAGCTTTTTTCGGAAGTTAAAAAATTGAATGTCTTGTTGAATTAAATTATTAACTCACTTGTTATTATTAATTGAAATATATTTTAGATTATAAGTATGCATTTAGAAATTTTTTTTTGGAAATTATCATTGCATACACGAACGGATGTGTATATACTTACATATGTGTGTACGTATGGATGAATGTGTACTTAAAGGTTATGATAGCATTTAACATATACATACATACATACATTCTCAATACTAAAAAAGCTTCGATCAAACTTTCTAAAAAGTTTCTCTCTAATATACTTATTACGAAATTAAGTTATGACCTACTAAACTTTTGAAATTCGATATTGAAAATAGCATTATTAGAAATAATTTTACATCTCCAATCGAATGAAGTAAAAATATACATAAACATGTCCTATTATAATCTAGATATATATTTTAATAAAATTTTGTATAAAATATCCCTAATTCAATTACATTTTTGTTGTTATACCTCAAAAAGTTACTTGGCACGGGATATAAAGTTTTAGCTCCTTTGGCATAACAATTTAATTTATATAACTCATATATTGCAGTCTAAATATCTCCGTTTATTGCAACAATATTAGCATGATAAAGTCCATACTGCTCATCTATCGCCACTGAAGAGATTGCAATATGTTTACAATCATAAACAATTTTAAAGCTAAGCTTACATTTATTATTCCTGCCTTCATTGATTGGAAAAGAAAAACCTGCAGCTGCATATTTGCAATTTCACTCTTCCTCATCAATGGCTTAATTACTTTTTATCAGTTCCTCAGAAGTAGAAAAGTAAAAAACTGTTATTTCGAAACTTATGTGTTCGTCTCAGAGAATGATCTTATGGGTAATGTTTTGGCAGTTGTTTCACGGTTTTTCCGTTTTTTCTGTGGTCTACCCTAATTGATATTTAATTAGGTGTCTTAAAAATATTTTGTTAAAACACTGAGAAAGGGCAGGCCAAATAACATTCATACCTGTATACATGTGTATGTATATCAGTGGTGGGCACCGCCAATGCATTGGTAAATTGTGTATGTGTTGAGCTTGAGAGCTACCCACCAAACAAAAAGCCAACCGTTTGAAAGATAATGGTGCATTATATATTTATACATAAGTACCAATATTTTCTAAGTTGAAAAAAAAACATTGATTACGTAAAATTATTAATTAAAAATAAAACTTTTTCTAAGTAAACAGTACAATGAAAAAAATTAACAGAGATAGGACAATAATTTGTTATGTTTTCCATTCAAGGAAAAAATATAAAAGAATAGTTGCTTGCTGGAGCATAAAACTGAATATTCGCAAAAAAAAATACACGGTTGGATGTATCAAATTTAATAAGCTTTGATATTTGTTGGCATGGAAGATCATTTTCATATGGGAAACTTATTCAATATATTTTTGATAAGATTTTGCACAGACTAATTAATAAGACTAAGTGTATTACTAAATTAGGAGAATTACTATAGTCCGTTATTGGGGAAAAATTATATAAAAGGTATTGTATGTTATCGGAAACATTGTTTATGGCAAAATATTTTTCGCATATCATCATGACTGAAATTGTTTGCTGGGCAAATATTAAAAAAAAAAATATATATACAAAAATTCGTCAGCATCCGCATGATATTCATTCGTCGCTGTCTTATCGACGACTAAATCAAAGAGGGTAAGAATACGTGTGAATGATCTCAGCACAATTGTGCCATGCAACGCCCGTATCTGATATATGTATATATATATATATATATATATATATATATATAAGTATATATATGTATATATACATATATGGGGGAGGGGATAGCATTAAAGGGACAGATGAGGAAAGATGTGAAGATAGATAATGTTTTTGTAGCTATATCAACCTTTTTACTTTGCCAGCTAATTTTTTGCTACAGGGCCGGCGAAGAAGGGTGCTGTTACTCTGCTTTTTAGTACATGACAGTGTCAGTCGCTGCCAATTATGTTCAGTGACCAGTGCTTTGCCTCCATCATTGAAACAGGCTGGCAACAACTAACACAACCATGCACTAATGCTAATCAGAAGAATTCAACACAATATTTCATGAATCAGCGCGGGGTTGAACACAGGACCCTCCTCTTCATAGTCTTGTGTTCTACTACTTCAGCCAACAGCTTCAAAATAACACAATAAATTCTAACTGAGTCTAAGTAATGAAATTTTAAAACGATTCATATAACAAAATATTCCTGCCCTTATTAGAACGTCTTTTTAGGTGCTTAGTCCATTATTTTGTTGTTGTGGCTATGTATGAGTTTTAAAGCAGCAAATACATATGAATTAATGTGTTATTTATTGTATTGTGATTGAGGTAGATTTAAGCAGACAATAAATATCAACCTTTTTCCCTTTGTTGGCTTAAGTTCTGTTTCGCCAATGATCTTATTTATAAACCTTTTGTTGCCTACGATTTCAAAACCCTCTGCTGTAAACTATTTATAGAAAAGGGCAAATTTCTATTTTTCTGTTCATATACATATGTTTTCTACGCTTACGGTTAATTTACGTTGGTTTCTTTTTACTACAGTGTGGTTTGTTAGTTTATGTGAGCTTACCTCATATGTATTTAGATTAAAGTCGCAAAACAATTGTTGTGACTGTTGCTTCTTCTAAATGTTATGGTAGCCTGGACAGCATATCGCAAGCATACGTTATGATGCAAAACCCCTTTACATTGCTATAAATCTTTTAAATTACCACCTTTTGCCATATTAACAAAATTTATTGGCAGCTGCTACCACCTCTATTCCTCAGTAAGTATACTCCTTCAACTTCTGACATATGACTCACTATACATGTCGCACATTAAAAATCTGGTACCAATATAGTCAGGTTTTTTTTTATTGTTTGGTGAGTTACAAATTACGTTACGATTTTCGACACACAGTAGTGAAATAAAACTTCATAGCGCAAAAGGTTATGGAATATCGCCGTGTTTCTGCAGGGAGATTTAAGTAATTTTGGTGATTGCTAAGCTGAAAATCTCGGGCTCCTGAATATGATACATCTGTGCAACGAGTATATTATGTTGTCGGCCTGTTTCAGTGACAGTGGTGCATAGTTCGGACCCCTGAACATTACCGACATCGATTAATACTATCCTCAGTGTGATCGTTTCAGCGACTAAAGTAGCAAATTGACAATTTTTGTCCTCGTTTAATTTATGAACTCAATCTACTATGTTTTGTGATATTTTGCTACTTTTCTCCCCCTCTTTTTTATATTGTACTTTTTGTTTCCATCATATATTCTTAACCAAGAAGCTGATCTTATATACATATGTACATATAAAGCCATAACCGTCAAAAAGCTTAAACGACATGCACTTTGAAACCCGTTTTTTTTTCGAAAATTTACTATAGTTTGAACTATTCGCCAAAATATCAAAGAAATGTTAGCTGTATCCCATGTATTATTTGTTATTGTATCTGCAAAGCAAATATTTTCGTTTTCAGATAGAGCAAAATTATGTGATGCTAAAACTTTGGGGATATCAATGTTAAAATGTTATATAAAAATTTTAAGTGATTTATGCTTCTGATGAATTTATACTAAATGTAGGAAAGTTACAAAGTGTAGTGTAAAACATAATTTTATATATTTATTTTTTTATTTCTCCACAAGTACTAAAATCGACACATATAAGAGTTATACATGTATTATTTAAAAAAAATATTTACTACCTTGTTAAATTCAATTATTATTGGCAGACTAGTGTTCGTAATCAGATGCGTCAGAGTAGGACAGAGTTACTTTTGAAGGCAGATATACTTTCATCATTTGTACTTGATACTAATTGTTTTATACTTAAGTTTTTTACATGAATTGATTATTTATGGTTAATACAATAGTTTTTTTATTCGTTATTTCATCTATTAACCGAAATATTATAAATAAATACTTCTCGCTAAGAAAGTTGAAAATTTAAAAAAATATGGAAGATGCTAGTTTTACACTGTTTTGAAAAGATCGAGGTTTCACTAAACATCGAGAATGCTATGAGTTCCGGCATTATGTCTGTATGCATGTGTGTGTGTGTGTATGTATGAATATGTGTGTGTAAATGTGTTACCCTTTTATAACTTTTGAACGGCTAAACCGAATCGTGCCAAACTAGTTACGTTTCAAAGGGTTCGTTCAAACTTACATTTTCAGTGAACTAGAACCCGTTCGGATCAGTACATTTTGCATACATAACTT
This sequence comes from Linnaemya tessellans, assembly GCA_951800035.1. Lineage (NCBI taxonomy): Eukaryota > Metazoa > Arthropoda > Insecta > Diptera > Tachinidae > Linnaemya > Linnaemya tessellans. The sequence goes on along the minus strand of OX637532.1, from coordinate 53,055,716 downwards.
TTAAACGGCTTTGCCGAGCGAATCCAAAAACTAACCAGTTCTTAACACCGAAAATACTTCGATCGTCACAAACCGGGTCAAAATCGGTTCACGCGTTCGCGAGATACCGCAAACGCAGAAAATTCGAAAAAAGTGATTAAAAAACTCCGAAATTATATATCTGGTCAATTAGTGTTTTCGATTCATTTATAGGACTCATAAAACTTCTGATCCATGGCTTATCCATTCAAAAGTTATAGCAGTTTGAAAATTAAAATAATAGTATTTTTAGCGGTTAAAATTAGCGGGAAGTTGCAGGAAGTTTCAGTTTTAATCGTTTGATGGAACTCACACAAACAATTATTTCATGTATTCGAAGAAAGCTGAAAATATATTTATATATATATATATATATATATATATATATATATATATATATATATATATATATATATATATATTTGAGTTATTTGATAGATATACATATATTTATAGATATTTGTTAAATAAGAGCTCAAATAAAATTTTAGAATATATAAACATTTTTTAGTTTGCTTGCATTTACATGCCTTAAAATTGTTAATTTATATACGCTTCACAAAAAAGTGAAAAGGTATATATACATAGGTTTGTCATTCAATGTATATTTTCCTCAATATTAACAAGTGATACCATAAAGTATATATATTATGGATCCTTATAAATAGCGATGAGAAATGAGCGATGTCTGTCTGTCTGTACGTGAAATCGGGTTTCCCAATCACCCAGGAGAGCTAGAAACTTCTTGGACTGACGGATTGGAAATGAACTTAAATAGAGTGGTATTGAAATTCAGAAAAACACAAAATACGGTTCCAGAGCTGCGAAGCTTACACCTATATCTGGACGGAAAATTAAGTAGCAAACACCATATATTTTTTATTTTTTTATTAATATTATTATCTCTGATAATTTGACAATTTTTGCTACATCAAAGTAACGGGTTTTTTCTTGCTAATTAAAACTATTTTAGAATTTAGGAAAAATAAAATTGGTATTAAAATTGAAAAAAAAAACTAAATTTCGATTCCAGGATTGTACAACTGCGATATTTTATTGTACATGAAAGTGATCAAAATGGTTTGTAGTACATGAAAGTGACCAATATGGTTACAAATTTTAACTTTTTTTTTTGTTAAATAAAACTAGCTTATACCTCATTAAGAGTTGCATTGGTAAAAAAAAACAATTTCGTTTCCAATGTTGGGAAATTTTAATTATTTTTTAAACATAAAAGTAACCAAAAAGGCAACTCTCGTTGGTTTTATACCCTCCAAAAAAGAATTTGGAGGGTATATTCACTTTGTCATTCCGTTTGTAACGCATCGAAATATCCATCTCAAACCCCATAAAGAACATATATTCTTGATCAGTGATGAAATCTAAGACGATCTGAGCATGTCCGTCCCTCCGTCCGTCTGTCTGTGGAAATCACGATTCAGTCCAAACGAAAAGAGCTAGACTCTTGAAATTTGGTACAAATATATTTTGAAGCTTAGAGCAGGTTAAGTTCGGATATGGGATAAATCGGGCAACAGGGAAAAAAGTTCCCCTAAGAAGAACTAAACCAAAATAACAACATGATTTTTAAAGTTTTTATGTTATTTTGTTAAGCAAATGATATATTTCTATGTCAAATACGAACCAACGCACAGAGGGGTATTTGGCCAATCTAGGCGGCCAAAATTATTTTGATTGAATTTTGTATGAAAAATATTTAGAAAAGACATGTTGTGGCATTTAAAATTGTAAATTTATATAAACAAGCAAAAATACGTATTTCATGTTTTTCGGCAGCAGCTATATTAGCAATTATTGATGAAATATTGCAGATTTCGGAAATTCGTAAAACGTCTTCACGAACTAGGAATTTGACCTTTGAAGAACCTAGATTTGGAAACAAAAAATATTGTATGCACAGAGGGGTATTTGTCCAATTTAAGCGGCCAAAATTCGAATTTTCAAAACTCCCTTTTTTTTAACTACCCACCGTAGGGTGAAGAGAATAGAATGCTGGACTAGATCCCGTTAGTTTTTAATTCCTTTTTGCTTTAATTCGCTCTCGCCACGCAGTCAAAGTTTCGTGTTGCTAATTGGGCATATGCTTTTTTGCTGTGTTTGAGACAAGTCAACGTGAAAAAAACTTGAGTAAAAGCGTGTTTTCAGTTTATGAATTTTATTAAAATGGATAATTGTAATGCAGGTAAATATGATATAATTCACATAGTTTAATAGGAATATAATATATTCTGGTACCGGCAGAGCTACATTGAAAATGATGGTATTTTTGTTAATTTTAATTGATTAAAAAAATTAACTATAGTCATAAAGTTGTATAACACCACTTAACGCAACTCAGATTCTCGCTCGGGTGTGTTAATTGATATTTCATGGTTTGGAAAAAAAAATTGGCTGCGGATATGTGCGGATGACTATTTTATAGCCCTTTGAAGTATGCTACTGCTGAAAAATGTACCAAAAATTCTGATGCTTTACTGTACATGCTGCTTTATTGCACACTTCTTTTACACATTTCATTTTAAAATTTAGCATTTACAATATTTTTTGTTTCCAAATCTAGGTTCTTCAAAGGTCAAATTCATAGTTCGTGAAGACGTTTTACGAATTTCCGAAATCTGCAATATTTCATCAATAATTGCTAATATAGCTGCTGCCGAAAAACATGAAATACGTATTTTTGCTTGTTTATATAAATTTACAATTTTAAATGCCACAACATGTCTTTTCTAAATATTTTGCATACAAAATTCAATCAAAATAATTTTGGCCGCCTAGATTGGCCAAATACGCCTCTGTGCAACGCCTTAAACTTGGATGCATAAAATTTAAAAAAATCATTTTCAGACCCCGCCCACTTTAGTGGGCGTTATTATATGCAAAAATAGCATAAACATTTAACAAATTGTTTTACTTAAGCCCACAGTCCTTAAAAATAATATTTTTAAGCTTTAATGACGAAGCTGAGACGAAACCTGGTACTACTCTGCCCTATCCCTTCACCCCTTAAATGACTCAACAAAAAAAATATTTTAATTTTGTATACAATTATCCCAAGCATTTATTTTTAGAGTTTTATGACTTCCGATTTCTGCCCTACTCCCCCTCTCCCTTCAACCCCTAAATGACCCTACCAAAAATATATAACAAAATTTTAAATTTGTACACAATTATCCCAAGCAGTTATTTTTAGAGTTTTATGACTGCATGTTTCTGCCGTACCCCCTTTGCCACCTAAGTGACCCTATCAAAAAAAAAAATTATAATTAATTTTGTATATGGGTCATTCTACGTTAAGAGGTTATCTAATATTAGGAATGGCGGCGTGATAAAAATATTTCATATAATAACTTTTTTCAATATAATCGTATTCAATCAGGTAGTTTGAATGCATGTTAATAATGGCCAGTCAAGTAATGTACTTTTACCGGTATTTTAAGTGACCAGCGGAGATACTCTACACAGGGTAAAGACATGAAGGCCAGGACAGGATACCTTACCTTACAGGGGAAGATAAATTGAAAACAAACCTTATTTTCGTAAGAATCAACTTTAATTATTCAATATTTGGTGATGGTTTAAAACAAACAAAAAATATACTAAAATTTCCATACAGTCTTCTTTTATGTAACTTAGTAAACAAAAATACTTAGTATCGGCTGACATCAACGTAGTCGAAAAAAGTCAAATATTTAATTGCAAATATTTTGCAATATAAGGTGACAAAAACATATAAAGCATCAATGCTCCAATAATAACTTTAAACTTAAATAAGAACTTCTACTTATAAAAACAAACAAAAAATATATAACGATTGAGATCACGCCTGTTTAAAGATGTAAAAACTTTCGTCAAAAGCATAAAAAAATCCTTTTTAAATTGGAGGCTGTTATATTGCTCGTTTAAGCTGACATGCCTTCTCGGAAACTGCTTGAGAACAAGACTGAGAAGATATTTTAAGCTGGTTTCACTTTATATAATTTATTAGTCGTTCGTCGTCAGATTCGCTTTCAGTCCCATATAAAATATCAACATTAAGACGCGGTTTCGTATTCATGGAAGCAAAATCCAAAGTGCCGACAACAAATTGATTGCATACTTCAAGATCACAGAAACAGCTTAAGCTCTTCATTGTCAATATATTGGGGCAAAATATACTTCCAGTAATTTGGTGGACCTTCATAGTTACTGAGAAACTTTTTAAATTTTTTTCATTAAAGTCCTCTTCTTTCTTTGAAATGTCTTCGTCATTAATGGTAAACACTTTTACATTAGAACAATTTTTCTGGATGGCGTTCGTTAAATCTTCCAGCGAAGAAATGTCATTCCCAGCTCCAACAAGTCTATCTGCAGTCCTTTTGCACGTCGCACCTACTCCATCAGGAGCGCTTTTCATGACCAGCATCGTAGTAATTCCACGTGAATTTTACAAAATTTATGTAAAATTCTTGCAATTTTGTTGCCAGTGCATAAAACATTAATTTATTACGGTACTGTGTGACCGGTCCATCACTTAGGAAATTCAAGCTTTCGATGTGTGCGGGAAGGCTGTCGACTACAGGCTGTAAATGTGCCCGAATTGCTGGTGGTGAATGTGACAAATTTTTTGATAACGTGCAATAACAGGATCATTGTATCTCTCCATTATTTGCTTTGGTGTAAGCCACGACCGTATGCATGCTAAGCTGCTCTCTCGACCCTCCGAAATGGAGCGATTGCACTTCTTCAGCGTATTTGGTTTGATAATTTTCATTAAAGTCAACATGAATAATAGCATCTCGCTCTGTCAATGCTTCCTTTTTTGATTTCATAGCCGTATATTGATGGACAATATAAAACTCGTGTCGAAGTAAGATATCGGTGTTACTTTCCAACTCTAAAATTAAATCTCGGGGGTATATTTGTATTGTGCTTTTTACGCACTTTTTAATTTGACGCGTCATTTTAGTTTTACCATCGACATAATCTTGAGTTACAGATTGCCACTTTCGATAGAGTAGGGGAAGTGAATTATCAAATTCTTTGTAGCAAAGTGTTTTGTTTTTACAGGTCTCACAATTTCTCGAAATAAATTTTTTGTTATATCTGTTGCAACAAATCGTATTTAGAAGACCCACGTATTTTGACACTGATATTATCTTTGCTTGATGTAGATAATTCAAAAATAAATCAATGTTACCATGCTTTACATACATGCAAGTATCACGTAGCACAAAATTTGGAATTTATGTATGTACTATTATGTACGAAAAATATTTCGATTTTCCAACTCTGGAAGCGAATTTTAATTTTTTTACCAATGCAAGTCTTAGTGAGGTGTAACATAGTTTTACTTGACAAAAAAATTAAAATTTTTAAACAATCATCATTCATGTACCATAAAATATTTCACTTGACCAATCCTCGAAATTTTGATGTTTTAAGATTTTAATACCAATTTTGTTCTTCCTGAATTATAAAACAGCTTTAATTAGCAAAAAAAAAAAAACAACGTCAATTGCCTTTTTGGTTATTTTTATGCAGAATAAATATTTCAATATCCCAATCCTGGAAACGAAATTTTAATTTTTTTTACCAATGCAACTCTTAATGCGGCATGAAATAGTTTTATTTAAGAAAAACTTAATATATGTAACCATTTAGGTCATTTTTATGTACTACAAAATATTGCAGTTATCCAACTCTGCAATCAAAATTTTTATGTTTTTATTCAATTTTTGATATCAATTTTGTTTTTCCTGAACTAAAAAATAGTTTTAATTAGTAAAAAAACAACGTCAATTGCCTTTTTGGTTACTTTTATGTATAAAAAATAAATTTCAATTTCCCAACCCGAAATTTAAATTTTTAAATTTTCTTTATCAATGCAAATCTTCATGAGGTATAAAGTAGTTTTTTTTTAAGAAAAACTCGAATTTTACAACCATTTTGGTTATTGTTGGTTAATTCAGAGGCGTAACAAAATATCATGGAAATAAAAACCCGTGGAATATATTAAAAAGTTCAGTAGATAATATTTATTTGCAAAAATAATATTATAGGTAAATTTTATGTATTTATAGATTTGACCTTTACAGTTTGAAAGAACATTCTGGAATAAAATATGTAGTATATATTTAATTGTAGGTACATATGCTACCGTTAATCAAGTATAACAATTATCATAACTTTTAGAATAGACTTGTATGCATTTGGCTTGTATACAGCGATGGAAATGTTCAACAAACTCCACCTCAAACCAAATGCTTTAAAGAAGTAATTTCAATAAACTTTACAAAAATATTTACATTTTTATCTTTAAAAGATTACAGGCAATAATATGTTTGCTTTTAGATAAAATTTTTGTTAAAATATCAGCCGCGTTATCATTAGAGGGGACATACTCAATATGAATAACCCCTTTTTCAAATTGTTCACGGATAAAGTGATACCTTATATCAATGTGCTTGCTCCTCTTGTGCACAGCAGGGTTTTTAACCATGAAACTGGCGCTTTGGTTATCACAAAAGATGTTCGTTGGATTGGCTAACACTTCATCAAAGCCAAGCTCCTTTAGCAAGTACCGGTGGAAAATAACTTCTCTTGCCCCTTGGCATAGGACTACATATTCCGCTTCCATTGTACTAAGTGTAGGGGTGCCAGACGTACTGTTTTTAGCTGTACATGTACTGTTTTTTTTTAATTGTACTGTTTTATGCACAACACCAAAAACAGTACTCAAATGTGCTGTTTTTTACACTTTGTACTGTTTTTGTACTTTTTTTTTCTTGTTTAATAATTTTTTATAAAAGAATACAAAACATTTCATTATTTTGTGCAGTGTACAAAAAAATCGATGATTGTATACAAGCAAGGTGAATTCATTTTACCAGGTGGAAGCGCATCTAGAACAAATACAACAATTCAAAATCAACAGGCGTATTTGGTGTACGGTGGCTGTCAAACGTCATATAAAATATAATGAAAATATAAGCCACGATTTTTATGTAAGGAGGTTGACAGCTAGCGTACACCAAAGAATAGAATCAGCTGTCGCTATGCACCCACCTGTTAGATGAAACCGCCTTATACATATACAACGTGGTTATTATTTTAATGTACATATTCATATTTGCAAACCAAGCAGAAAGTTTATTTTTGCAACAAAAATTAATAAAAAGTAGGAAATTATTTAAACGTATAAAAAATATATGAACATAGCTTTTTAAAGTTACATATAAACATCACGGTGAGATAAATAGCAGTAGCATAAGTATGTATGTGTTGTATATTTGAAAAAGTACATTTTTAGATATGGATGGTGAGGAAATAATATGCGACGACTCTTTAGCAGATCGCTCCACTACAAATGTAGAAGAGGTATCCTGTACACCAAATTCGAAACAAAGGAAGCAATTTATTAATCGACGTAAAAATAAATTTAAAGAAAGTTGGAAAACCAACTTTAATTGGCTAGCAAGAGCTAATGAGAAAACCAAGGCCAAATGCTTTGTTTGTGGTGTTTGTTTTTCAATCGCAAATGGTGGTATTTCGGATATCAAACGCCATATGAAGACGTCAAGACATATGCGGAATTCGGGCAGCTACCAACAAAAATCTGTAAGTCATTCATTTAACCAGAGTTCCAATAACGAAAGTGCAAGACAGTCAAGTTCGATGGCCGAGGCAGCTTTCGTCTATCATACCGTTATACATAGCCACAGCTACCAATCCGCCGACTGCAGTAGTAAGTTTTTTAAACAAATGTTTCCAGACTCAAATGTGGCGTCCAATTTTACATGTGGTAAGACAAAGTTATCGAAAATCACCACTAATATTCTGGCGAAGTATTCTATTGAAACTGTATTAAAGGACTTGACTGGTGATCGTCCTTTTTCCATTTCAACTGATGCTACAAACAAAGGAAATATAAAAACTTTTCCAATTGTTATACGATACTTTTCTAAGCATACGGGAGTAAACACAAAGTTGTTGAACTTTTATGAATCAAATTCGGAAATGTCAAATGATATTGCTGAATCATTGAAGTCAAAATTAGAAGGTCGCAATTTAAACTTAGCCAACGTAACTAGCTTTTGTGCAGATAATGCAAATGTTAATTTTGGTTGTAAAAAAAGCGTTTTTGTTGAGCTAAAGAAACATAACCCGGACATTATCGGTATGGGATGTTTGTGCCACATTCTTAATAATGCATTTAAAAATGCATTAAAACTTTTAAAACTTGATGTAGAGAACATTGTAATCAAGGTTTTCAATGAGTTTAGCTCATCAACAAAGAAGACTTCAAGTCTTAAAGAAATCTTCGAGTTCTGTGACCTAGAATGGAGCGAAATGCTTCGTCACGTGCCGACCCGATGGCTCAGTTTAACTTCAGCTGTTGAACGATTATTCAAGAACTACCGAGCCATAAAAACATATTTTATTTCGCTACATGGTTGTCCAGCTGTTTTAGAACAATTTTTTGAGCTTGAGACTTCTGAAGCTTATTTGGGATTTGTGCACTGCATAGGTACTGCACTATTGTCATCAATATAGAAATTGGAAGAGAAGGACAATAATTAAAGTGCTTCGTGACAAATTTAAGCAACAAAAAAATGAAAAGTTTTATGGTTACATAGCCGAAACTGTTTGCAGTAATTGTGATAACTCACAAGAAGTTTCTTTATTCAAAAAACGAGCTGACGCTGTTCTATCATATGTAATTAAATACATTGAAGATCGATTTGATTTAAAAAATAACAGACTTGAAAAACTGAGTATTTTCAACTTGAATTCAAATATTTTATTTCAAGATTTTACTGAAGTTGTTAAAGTGTTCTCTATTAAAAATATTGATATGGATCTCTTATTTGACGAATTTATTTTTTTGAAAACCTTTGCTAAAAACGCTCAAAAAGAAAATACTGTTGAAAAAAATGGAAAGAGTTTTTAAACAGTGGCAGTTTTCCTAACTTTGAAAACATTTGCAATTTTATTTTTTCAATACCTCATTCAAATGCTGCCACAGAAAGGATTTTCAGTCTAATGTTTTTATTTTGGAGAAAAGAGAGAAATAGACTGTTAATTGAAAATTTAGAAAGTGAGTTAATTATAAAAACCAACTACGAATATAACTGTAATGAATTTTAAAATTTTTTGGAAACTGAAAACGGAAGAAATGGAATCCTAAAACATATACAAAAAAGTGATAACTATTATTAAAAAGTTATTTACAAATCTATTTTGAACTTAAGAATTAATAAAAAACATAATTAATTTATGATATACATAGTATATACGAGTATATACTATATTTTTGAATAATTTCAAAAAGACTGAATTGCCTGAGTGTGTTATTTCTCTTAATAAAAAAATATACGTACGAGTATGTATAAGAGTATTTTATATTTGATATAGCTGATATATGTACATAATTAAAATTAATTTACCATGTCCTTTGTTATGTTAGTTATGATCTCATGTATTTTAGTTGTTACTTTTTTATTATTTTTGTTACTTATTGAATTAATAGTTTAAAACATACTCGTATAAAGACTTGAATAAATAGATATGGTTTCGTTAAAAAAATGTACTGTTTTTTCTTAATTGCACTGTTTTTTTGTCCTGGGTGTACTGTTTTTTCCGAATTTGAAATCTGGCTACCCTAACAAGTGCAACAATAGCCTGTTTACGGGATTCCCAAGCAAAAACAGCACATGGCCGGAATACGATTTCCGATCAGTTGAATCACAGCCCCAGTCAGCATCTGTGAAACATTCAAATAGATTATAGTTAGAAGAAAACGATATTTTCCCGTCAGGATGTTTTCTTAGATATCTTAGAACATGCTTGGCGGCACGGAAATGCTCTTCATGGGGGTGATTATTAAATTGGGATAATCGTGATACGACATGATTGAGGTCAAGTCACGTTATAACCGCAAGGTACATCAGTGCTGCAATTAAACTTTGATACCTCTTAACATCTAAGCCTTCGCAATTCATTTCGCATTTTATCAAGACAGTTCCGCTTGGTAATGGTGTAGAAGCTGGCTTACAGTTTTCCATGCCCCATCGCTTCAAAATTTCTTCGGTGTATTTATATTGGTGTATTGTAATATCCAGAGCTCCGAAATCTTCGCTCGAATTCGAGTAGAGAGTGAAACTCGCTCGAATTCGAGCGCGAGTACTCCTGCGAGTGAAAAAAAAATATCGAGTGTACTCGATTTTTCTATGGCACTCGAATAAGAGCGCATATGCTTCGCTCGATTTCGAGTGCGAGTAAAATACGCTCGAAATCGAGCAGATTATACTCTTGCCGAGTACTCTTTCAGTCTTCCTCATACAGTGTAAAAATAGAAACTTTGTTTTTGCTGATTTGTATGTGTGCGTGTGTGTGTGTAGCAGCAAGTATGGTAAGACTGAAAGAGTACACAAAAACCACACGCACACACAAGTCAGCAAAGACACACAGTTTCTATTTTTCCACTCGATTTTACTCTTAAGAGTAAACTCTCACTCTATTTCGAAGATTTTTACTCCCACTCTAATTTTTTAAAAAGGAGTACTCGCGAGTACTCCCACCTAAAACAAACGAGTGGAGAGTAAACTTTTTGTAACACTCGTAATCTTCGAGTACTCTTCTTCGCGAGTATTTTTCACTCGCGAGTAAAATCGAGTAAATCTGAGCTCTGGTAATATCACCTCTCAAGTCAGTTCAGTTAACTTCCATCCCTAAGTAAAACGATATAGGCCCTCGATCAACAGCATCAACAAGTTTGTTGAGTTCAACGATAATATTTTTCATTTCAGTTTCATCGGAGCTAGCTACCAGCATATCGTCCACGTAAATAGCTATAATATTAAGAGATGAACCACTTCTTCGAACGTAAACGCATGTGTCTGACTGGCAGCGAATAAATTTCATTTTCAGTAGAATATCATTTACTTTTTTGTTCCACTCGCGCCCCGATTGCTTTAACCCATATAAAGCTTTAGTTAATTTGCAAACTTTCTCTTGATGTTCTGGATTCTCAAAAAAAGGCGGTTGCAACATATAGACATCCTCTTCAAGGTCTCCATTCAAGTAAGCTGCAACAATATCAATATGATTTATCAAAAGTTTATACTTAGCTGAAATGGCCAATAATAATCTGATTGTTGAACGACGCACGACTGGTGAAAAAGTGTTTTTGTAATCGACATTCGGTTTTTGAAGACAACCCTGAGCAACCAATCTGGCCTTAAATTTTTCCACAGATCCATCTGGCCTTCGCTTTAGAGCGAATACCCATTTGCAGCCTATGATGTTTTTCTTTTCTGGTTTCTCCACAAGTTTTGTTTTTTATCAACGAATTAAATTCTAAGCTCATTGCTTCTCTCCACCTTTCCGAATTTTCAGATTTTAGAGCTTCAGTCACAGGTAATGGGTTTTCAACAAAAGCATTTAACATTTCTAAACCACCTTCAGTTACATAAAATTTTCTGGGTCTACCTTTCCCACCACTTCTGTAAAGTTTCGGCCTTCCTCGCCGTCTTTTGTTTTCAGCAAAAACTTCATCATCGTTATCGGTTTCGTCACTACTGCAGTCATCACCTTCTATTTTAGATTCCTCTTCTTCTTCAGGTTTTTTCAAAGACACTCCGTCTTTCACATTAGATTCAAAATTTTCCAAAAATAAATGCTCATCTTCTTCTTTCTTATCTAAAATAAAACTTTTTTCAAAGGATTTCTCAAAGAAAATCCATCTCCACCAGTGTTCTGTTTGCTCGCAAAGAAACACCATTTTGTTGAGGCGAGTAACTCACAGTAGTTTGGTGTATAATACCTTTCTGCTTAAACAATTCCTTAAATTTCGAATTAATGAATTCTCTTCCATTGTCGCTACGCACGACTTTTATTTGGCGGCCTATCTGCTTCTCCGCGGTCCCAGCAAAAATGCAGAATGCGTCAAAGGCATCTGACTTATTTTTAAGAAAATATGTTGATGTGTAACGCGAGAAATCATCTATAAATGTGATGAAGTAAGATGCACCACCTAATGTTTTCGTTGCAATCGGCCCACACAAGTCTGTATGCACAAGTTCTAGTAAATCATTAGTTTGTACATTTGCATAATTTTTATAAGGCCTTTCAGAAATTTTACAAACAGCACAGGTCATACACTCTAATGATTTTGGCATTTTAATATTAAAATCTTTAAGCATATTGTTTTCACTTAGTATGTTCAAATCTTTTATGTTTAAATGTCCAAAACGCTGATGCCATTTTATTCCAACATTTTCATTAATTAATCTACAAACGCTTTCCTTTTTTTCATTTGACTTTACATTAGCTATGAACATTTCACCTTTAAGATCATCTGTTAATTTATGTTTTCCGTCGTTGCTCTTCATTTCTGCTTTATTTTTGGCGAATTCGACGAAGTGTCCAGCTTTTATTATTTTATTTATTGACAAAAAATTCGAATGCAATTTTGGTACATACAAAAGATTTTTCAATTCAAGATTACAGTGCTGTGTTTTCAATCTTATGTTACCTTTTCCATCGCCTCTAATGCTCTCATCTGATGCTAAAACCACATTTTGTTTGGTTTCATACAATTTTGTGAAACTCTCTTTTGATCTGCACATATGCGATGTGGCCGCGCTATCTAATATCCACATATCGCCGTAGCAATTTGTATCATTTATTAAAGAGCAGGCATCATTTCCTAGTTTCTCTTTGCATTTAGAACGAATGTGACCTCTTTTACCGCAGCGAAAACATTTAAGATTATTACTGCTGCTAACATAACTATCACTCTTACCGTTGTTGTTATTGTTAACCACTTGTGATTTCTTATATTTGCTGTTGCTGTTAAACATCTTTTTATTTCTTTTATAATAATTTTTTGTGTTTGCAGCAAAAACGTTTTTGGAAGGAACACTTATTTTATTTTCTTGTCGCAGCTCTTCTTCTAAAATTTTTGAAATTAAAATTTCATATGATGGCAAAATATCTCTACTCTCGATAGCCATTACAAAACTCTCCATTTCATCTCGGAGACTACATAATAATAATATCGAAAGCAAATCATCATTGAAAGTGATTCCATCCTCTTTCAAGCTATCAACTATTGAAACAAACTCATTTAGTTGCGTAGAGAACTTCTCGTTACCTTGAAACTTGAACTTGACAAGTTTTTTGAACAAATTTACTTTGCGCGACGATGTATTTGATTTATATAATGTGCTTAATACATACCAGGCTGATTTTGCAGTTTTACAATTTTTGATGTGGATCAGCTCACTAGGCTTTACACTGAGAGTTATCATTGCAAGTGCCTTTTTATCGTTGTGCTGCCAAGTAATCTTTTTCGCGACCTCCGCTGGACAATCCTCATCGACGGTGTCCCACATATCCATAGTGATTAACAAGCTTTTCATTTGTAAGCACCATGTCCATTTAACTTTTCAATACTTGTTATCCCACTTGCCATTTTACCTTGTTTTTTTATCTCCGGATAAAACACGAAACCATACACTTGTACCTTGCCGTACTTAACCTCAACTTCTTAGTTGATATGAAAATTTCAATAATTAATTATTCCAATATATTGTTACCAAAGTTTCTGGGTCCATAACCTTTGTTGGTTAATTCAAAGGCGTAACAAAATATCATGGAAATAAAAACCCGTGGAATATATTAAAAAGTTCAGTAGATAATGTTTATTTGCAAAAATAATATTATAGGTAAATTTTATGTATTTATAGATTTGACCTTTACAGTTTGAAAGAACATTCTGGAATAAAATATGTAGTATATATTTAATTGTAGGTACATATGCTACCGTTAATCAAGTATAACAATTATCATAACTTTTAGAATAGAGTTGTATGCATTTGGCTTGTATACAGCGATGGAAATGTTCAACAGTTATTACATGTACTACAAAATATTGCATGTACCAAAAAAAATTTAATTTTTCCAACCCTGGAAATGAAATTTTAATTTTTTTTGTTCTATTTTATCAGTGACACGCTTTATGAGGTATAAAGTAGTTTTATTTAAGAAACATAGCGAATTTTTACCATTTTGGTAACTTTCATGTACCATAAAATGTTGCACTTGTCCATCCCTGGATTCGAAATTTTACTTTTTATTTTTGAATTTTTGATACCAATTTTGTACTTCTTAAGTTATAAGACAGTTTAAGTTAGCAAAAAACAAAAAAAACAACATCAGTTGCCTGCTTGATTACTTTCATGTATAAAAAAATTCAATTTCCCACCCCTGGAAGCAAAATTTAAAAAAATAAAATTTTTTGTTTTTTGGCCAATGCAAATCTTTATGACGTATAAAGTGGTTTTGTTAAAGAAAAACTTAAAATTTTTAACAATTTTAGTTACTACATGTACTACAAAATACGGAATAGGCCGAAAAAAAATTTGTATTTCCCATCCCTGGAAATTTTTTTTTATTTTTTTAGTTTTTAATAGACCATTGAGGCTCCCCAAAGCACGAAGTAGGTTTAATTTACAAACATTAAAAAAATAATTGATTTTTGGTATAAATTTTGCGTCGAGAAATAGGTGTAAGCTTCCCAGCTCTGGAACCATACTTTGGATCTGTCTGAATTTCAATAGCACTCTATTTAAGTTCATTTCCAAATCCTACGGTCCAAGAACGAAGTCTCTAGCTCTTCTGGGGGCTTGGGAAAACCGATTTCACAGACATACGGACGAACAGACGGACATCGCTCAATCGTCATCGCTATTCATAAGGATCCAGAATATATATACGTTATGGGGTCCCATGTGCATATCGAAGAAATTGCACACGGAATGACAAACCTATATATGCCATTTCACTTTTTTGTGAAGGGTGTAAAAAGAGAGTATAGTTCAATAAATGTTACATTTATATGTAGTATATGAAACTAAAATTCGTATACATATGTATATGTTAGACATAAATTCTCATAAAGCAGCACTATTATTTTTAATATCGAATACGATCGATTTTATTTCGCCAAATTTGTCTGCAGCACATCTTACTGATTTGCCTGTGATCAATTGATCCAATAGTTCACACTTCTTTTTATACCCTTCACAAAAAAGTGAATGGGTATATATAGGTTTGTCATTCCGTGTGTAATTTCTTCGATATGCACATGGGACCCCATAAAGTATATATATTCTGGATCCTTATTAATAGCGATGACGATTGAGCGATGTCCGGCTGTCTGTCTGTCCGTCCGTCTGTACGTGAAAGCGGTTTTCCCAATCCCCCAGAAGAGCTGGAGACTTCGTTCTTGGACCGTAGGATAGGAAATGAACTTAAATAGAGTGGTATTGAAACATCCGAAGTGCGGTTCCAGAGGTGGGAAGCTTACACCTATTTCTGGAGGCAAAATTTATACCAAAAATCACTTATTTTTTTAATGTTTGTAAACTAAACCTATTTCGGAAGCCTCAATGGTCTATTAAAAACTATAAAAATTAAACTTTTTTTCCTGGGATGGGAAATTAAAAATTTTTTTCTGCCTATTCCGTATTTTGTAGTACAAGTAGTAACTAAAATTGTTAAAAATTTCAAGTTTTTCTTTAACAAAACCACTTTATACGTCATGAAGATCTGCATTGGCAAAAAAAAATTATTTTTTAATTCAAATTTTGCTTCCAGGGGTGGGAAATAAAATTTTTTTATACATGAAAGTAATCAAACAGGCAACTGATATTGTTTTTTTTTGTTTTTTGCTAACTTAAACTATCTTATAATTTAGGAAGAATAAAATTGGTATCAAAAATGCAAAAATATAATTTCGAATCCAGGGATGGACAAGTGCAGTACTTTATGGTACATGAAAGTTACCAAAATGGTAATTTTCAATTTTTCTTAAATAAAACTACTTTATACCTCAAGAAGCGTTGCACTGATAAAAAAAAACAAAAAAAAATAAAATTTCCTTTTCAGGGTTGGAAAAATTAAATTTTTTTTTGGTACATGCAATATTTTGTGGTACATGTAATAACCAAAATGGTTGCAAAATTCGAGTTTTTCTTAAAAACAACTACTTTATACCTCATGAAGATTTGCATTGATAAAAAAAATTTTAAAAATTTTAAATTTCGTTTCCAGGGTTGGGAAATTGAAATATTTATTCTGCATAAAAGTAACCAAAATGGCAATTGACGTTGTTTCTTTTTGCTAAATAAAGCTGTTTTATAATTCAGGAAAAACAAAATTGGTATTAAAAACGTAAAAAATCAAAATTTCGACTCCAGGGTTGGACAAATCAAATATTTTTTGTACATTATAGTACATACATAAATTCCAAATTTTGTGCTTTTAGTGAATTAAAACTATTAGATATTTAAATAAAAATTAAACTAGTATCAAAAAATTTTAAACTCGGTTCCAGGGTTGGAAAATTGAAATTTTTTGGTACATAAAACTATCCATATAAGTTCCCAATTTTGGTTTTTTCAGTGACTTAAACCTATTTTATACTTGGCTAATAATTAAATTGGTATTAAAACTTTTAAAAACTAAAAATTCGGTTCCAGGGTTGGAAAATCATACATAAATTCCAAATTTTGTGTTTTTAGTGAATTAAACCTATTTTATATATCAGAAAAAATTAAATTAGTATTAAAAAATTAAAAATTCGGTTCCAGGGTTGGTTGCTTATTCTTAAACTTTTATGTGATGTCTTGCTATTACTATTCATTCAGCTTTATTGTGTTTGGCGTTTTTCGCCTTCAGATTCGACATTTTGTAATAGATTAAAGAAATTTTTGCTTTTTGTCTTTAAGCTATTACAATTTGTCTACTTTTCAGGCGTTAAACGCCAAAAACAATAGCGGTGACTGTTTTACAATGTCCAGTTATATAAAGAAAATTTTGAAAATATGTATAGCTTAAACTTTAATAAGTTTTGCGAACCTTTGTCAACAAAAACACTCAACTAACTAAAGCAAAATTGCAAAAATTCCACGCGTAGACGAATACTACAGTAAAAAGTTCCGTTATTATACAAAGAGTATAACATGAATGAAACAAAAAAATTAAAAAAAAATTACTGTCCGTATAATAGAATAAAAAAAGTGGTACTGTTCGGTTTGTAACAGCGTCCGGATTATATATGTGTCCGTAAAATCGCGTGTCCGGATTATCGGGATAGCACTGTAATGTGTTTTAAGGTAATATTAATACTATAACGTTTAAAATCTATTCGTATTTATGATAATTTTATATTAGGTATCAGGTTTGTAAAATTTTACCATGATTTTAAATTAACATTTTGTGATGCTAGTTTAACATTCCCTTTTTTTCTGTGTGTATCGACTGAATCTCAACTACATGACCCCCCTGAGCTGAAGGCTGAATCCGCCCATGCCATTGAGGTTTTCTAAAGCACGAAATAGGTTTAATTTACAAACATTAAGAAAAAATATTTGAATTTTGGTATAAATTTTGCGTCGAGAAATAGGTGTAAGCTTCCCAGCTCTGGAACCGTACATCGGATCTTTCTGAATTTCAATTGCACTCTATTTAATTTCATTTCCAATCCAACGGTCCAAGACCGAAGTCTCTAGCTCTTCTGGGGGCTTGGGAAAACCGTACAGACAGACGGACATCGCTCAACCATCATCGCTATTCATAAGGATCCAGAATATATACATATGTATAATCTTTATGATATCGAAGAAATTAAACACGGAATGACAAACCTATATATACCCTTTCACTTTTTTGTGAAGGGTATAAAAACAAATGAGCATCAAGCGCATAGGGCTTAGGCACTCTTGCTCTAAACAGTCTATTAAACCAGGGTTCATAAGAATTCGTGTATGAACACTAAAATTTATACATTGATGATAAATTATCATGAATGAAAATGTCAAAAATTTTTGTTTTATATTCGCGTTCGAGAATGAATAGGTGAAATATTTTCTAGTTATTCGCACACATGTATGAATACACTAGTTTATTTTTTCGGCATACATTTTTTCATCATACATTCAACACTCAAACTTGACTTTCGTATTCATCGCTCTCAGTAATGTGTATGTACAAACATTTCATTGGTTGGTTTTATCAAGTTGAATATACATGAATAACATAATTTGTGTTGAAAATATTCACGAACAAAATTTTTACAGCGTTTAATGTACATGTGTAACAGAATTTAAGTTGAAAATATTCACGAACAAAATTTCTACAGCCTTTAATGCATGAATTTAATTTAAAAATGTTCGCGAATAAAAAAGCGTTGGAATGTACATGAATAAAAAGTGGTATATTCGGCTGTGCCGAATCTTAAATACCCTTCACAGATGTAATTCTTCTTTCTTTCTTGCTAAAACAGAAAGTAGCTTTAATTAAAAAATAATTAAACACAAGTAAAAGTGATATATTTGGCTGTGCCGAATCTTAAATACCCTTCACAGATGTAATTCTTCTTTCTTTCTTGCTAAAACAGGAAGTAGGATTAATTAAAAGATGTAACATAGTTTTACTTGACAAAAAAATTTAAATTTTTAAACTTTTTGGTCACTTTCATGTACCATAAAATATATTATTTGTTCAACCCTGGAGTCGAAATTTTATGTTTTTAAGATTTTAATACCAATTTTGTTCTTCCTGAATTACAAAATAGTTTTAATTAGCAAAAACAACATCGTCAATTGCCTATATGGTTACTTTTATATATTTCAATTTCCCAACCCTGGAAACGAAATTCAATTTTTTTTAACCAGGCATGAAATAGTTTTATTTAAATAAAACTTTATATGTATGTATATGTAACCATTTTGGCCACTTTCATGTACCACAAAATATTGCATGTACCAAAATAAACGTTAAACACTGGAAGCGACATTTTAATTTTGTTTGTTTTATTTTTAACAAATGCAACTCTTTATGATAAATAAAGTAGTATTATTTAAGAAAAATTTACAATTTCCAACCATTTTGGTCACCTTTATGAACTATAAAATATTGTACTTATCCATCCCTGGATTCGAAATTTTGATTTTTCTTGGAATATTTTGATGCCAATTTTGTTCTTCCCAAAATATAAAATAGTTTTAGATAGCAAAAAAAATACAACGTCAATTGCCTCTTTGGTTACTTTTATGTATAAAAAAATTTCAATTTCCTCACCCTGGAAGCGAAATTTTAATTTTTAAAATTTGTTTATCAATGCAAATCTTCTTAAGGTATAAAGAGGTTTTGTAAAAGAAAAACCTAAAATTTTTAACAATATTAGTTACTACATGTACTACAAAATACGGAATGGGCCGAAAAAAAAATTTTAATTTTCCATCTCTGGAAAAAAAATTGTATTTTTTTAAATTTTAATAGACCATTGATGCTTCCCAAAGCAAGAAATAGGTTTAATTTACAAACATTAAAAAAAAGAATTGATTTTTGGTATAAGTTTTGCGTCGAGAAATATTTGTAAGCTTCCCAGCTCTGGAAGTATACTTCCGACCTTTCTGAATTTCAATAGCACTCTATTTTAGTTAATTTCCAATGCAACGGTCCAAGCTCTTATGGGGGCTTAGGAAAACCGATTTCACGTACAGACAGACGGACATCGTTCAATCGTCAGCGCTATTCATAAGGATCCAGAATATATATACTTTATGGGGTCCCATGTGCATATCGAAGAAATTACACACGGAATGACAAACCTATATATACCCTTTCACTTCTTTGTGAAAGGCATACAAATTTTATTTAATATGTACATGAACAGGAAAATGATAGTGTGTTGAATGTAGATTTTGATTAACGTACAGCATGCATATGGAAATGAATAAAATAAGAACACGTGTAATCTTACTTTGTGCAATTGTAGAATAATGATATGTTGAATTATAGTAAAATTTTGGTTTTGGTATTTTGGTTACATGTCGATTCAACGTCCATTGGTAATAGGACAACTTTATAGTATTATATACATATGTATATTAAAATTAATATTACATGATTCTTGTGTCTAATTTTTTTAACCTTTTTTCTTTTAATAGTAAATAGATTTGTTTAAGCTTTTAGGTTATTTTATATTAGTAATAATTGTTCGATATTTCGCTAACCATCGGTTAGCTTCTTCAGGAAATTATTATTAATAATTTCCTGGAGAAGCTAACCGATGTTTAGCGAAATATCGAACAATTATTATTAATATAAAATTTTTATTTACTATTAATATTACATTTTAAAATTTCTTTTACTTTAACTTTCTTAGTAAAATCTTAACATGACCATGGGCAGTGCAACGTACCTTATATTATAAATTATTGCTATGACTTTGGCTGCTTTATGCATCTGGCATATAAATATATTAATTATAAAGTCTAATACAATGTATTTTCGTTCTCTTATTAAATTAGTACGAGCATTTTAATAAAAGCAAGTTGCAATTGTACAGATATTGGTAAAGAACATTTCAATTGATGCCTAGAGTTTTTTTCGGAAGTTAAAAAAATTAATGTCTTGTTGAGTTAAATTATTAACTTACTTTTTATTATTAATTTAAATAAATTTTAGATTATAAGTATGCATTTAGATTTTTTTTTGCATACACGAAGGGATGGGTATATATGAGTGTACATTTATTATTCCTGACTTCATTGATTGGAAAAGAAAAACCTGCAGTTGCATATTTGCATATTTCACTCTTCCTCATTATAAGCTTAATTACTTTTTATCAGTTCCTCAGAAGAAGAAAAGTAAAAAAATCTTAACGAACATTTTATATTGCTATATTAAATTTGAATTAAGATTCTATAGGCTAATTGTTCGAAATTTTTTAATATAAATCTCAGAAAGACATGATAAATATTCCAAGGCACAAAGGCAAGTCAACATCAGTTTTATTCAACTTACACAGCAGAGCAGAACAGCTGTTTTCGAAAGACGCAACCCTGTCATCATTAGTGCTCATGTGTATTGTGTTTGTCACCACTTATTAGGTGGCTTAGTTGAATGTGATAACAGTTCCTATTTACACAAATTTTATTGTGAAAAAGAATACGGGAACTGTATCAACCTGATGTTAACATGTTATTGTTATAATACCCGTGTTACCGTTTGATTATTTTTCTTCATGTCCCATTTTTCTGAATTTTTTGTTCCATCATACCTAAGTCAAACTTTTTTGGTTTGAATTTTATACTTAAGTACATGTGAACGTTTTTTCCAATTTTTATTATTGGGTAGCTCAAGCCATAGCTTAAATTTGTATGTAGTAAGAATTTTAACGAACATTTTATATTGCTATATTAAATTTGAATTAAGATTCTATAGGCTAATTGTTCGAAATTTTTTAATTTAAATCTCAGAAAGACATGATAAATATTCCAAGGCACAAAGGCAAGTCAACATCAGTTTTATTCAACTTACACAGCAGAGCAGAACAGCTGTTTTCGAAAGACGCAACCCTTTCATCATCAGTGCTCATGTGTATTGTGTTTGTCACCACTTATTAGGTGGCTTAGTTGAATGTGATAACAGTTCCTATTTACACAAATTTTATTGTGAAAAAGAATACGGGAACTGTATCAACCTGATGTTAACATGTTATTGTTATAATACCCGTGTTACCGTTTGATTATTTTTCTTCATGTCCCATTTTTCTGAATTTTTTGTTCCATCATACCTAAGTCAAACTTTTTTGAGCTACCCAATAATAAAAATTGGAAAAAACGTTCACATGTACTTAAGTATAAAATTCAAACCAAAAAAGTTTGACTTAGGTATGATGGAACAAAAAATTCAGAAAAATGGGACATGAAGAAAAATAATCAAACGGTAACACGGGTATTATAACAATAACATGTTAACATCAGGTTGATACAGTTCCCGTATTCTTTTTCACATTAAAATTTGTGTAAATAGGAACTGTTATCACATTCAACTAAGCCACCTAATAAGTGGTGACAAACACAATACACAGGAGCACTGATGATGAAAGGGTTGCGTCTTTCGAAAACAGCTGTTCTGCTCTGCTGTGTAAGTTGAATAAAACTGATGTTGACTTGCCTTTGTGCCTTGGAATATTTATCATGCCTTTCTGAGATTTAAATTAAAAAATTTAGAACAATTAGCCTATAGAATCTTAATTCAAATTTAATATAGCAATATATAATGTTCGTTAAAATTCTTACTACATACAAATTTAAGCTATGGCTTGAGCTACCCAATAATAAAAATTGGAAAAAACGTTCACATGTACTTAAGTATAAAATTCAAACCAAAAAAGTTTGACTTAGGTATGATGGAACAAAAAATTCAGAAAAATGGGACATGAAGAAAAATAATCAAACGGTAACACGGGTATTATAACAATAACATGTTAACATCAGGTTGATACAGTTCCCGTATTCTTTTTCACAATAAAATTTGTGTAAATAGGAACTGTTATCACATTCAACTAAGCCACCTAATAAGTGGTGACAAACACAATACACATGAGCACTGATGATGAAAGGGTTGCGTCTTTCGAAAACAGCTGTTCTGCTCTGCTGTGTAAGTTGAATAAAACTGATGTTGACTTGCCTTTGTGCCTTGGAATATTTATCATGTCTTTCTGAGATTTAAATTAAAAAATTTCGAACAATTAGCCTATAGAATCTTAATTCAAATTTAATATAGCAATATAAAATGTTCGTTAAAATTCTTACTACATACAAATTTAAGCTATGGCTTGAGCTACCCAATAATAAAAATTGGAAAAAACGTTCACATGTACTTAAGTATAAAATTCAAACCAAAAAAGTTTGACTTAGGTATGATGGAACAAAAAATTCAGAAAAATGGGACATGAAGAAAAATAATCAAACGGTAACACGGGTATTATAACAATAACATGTTAACATCAGGTTGATACAGTTCCCGTATTCTTTTTCACAATAAAATTTGTGTAAATAGGAACTGTTATCACATTCAACTAAGCCACCTAATAAGTGGTGACAAACACAATACACATGAGCACTGATGATGACAGGGTTGCGTCTTTCGAAAACAGCTGTTCTGCTCTGCTGTGTAAGTTGAATAAAACTGATGTTGACTTGCCTTTGTGCCTTGGAATATTTATCATGTCTTTCTGAGATTTAAATTAAAAAATTTCGAACAATTAGCCTATAGAATCTTAATTCAAATTTAATATAGTAAAAAAATCTTATTTGGAAACTTATGTGTTCGTCTCTGAGAATGATCTTATGGGTTATGTTTTGGCAGTTGTTTCACGCTTTTTCCGTTTTTTTGTGGTTTACCCTATAATATATATATATATATATATATATATATATATATATATATATATATATATATATATATATATACATATATATAATGTTAAAACACTGGGAAAGGGCAGGCTAAATAACATTCATACGAGTACCTGCATACATAAGTATGTACATACATAAGTATGTACATAATATATTTATTCATATGTAAGCAAGTGTTAAATGGTATCATAACCAGTGCTGCCACTTCAAAAAAAATATTCTAACCAAAATATTTGAAAAAGTTACCAAATTTGAGAAAAACTAACCAAAGTTAAAATGAACTGTTTTGTTTGGAAAAACACATAAAAATTTATTTGAAGTTGAAATGCAATGCAAAGTTAATAATTACAAAACAAGAAATGTAATTCATTTAGATATTAAAGAATTCTTACTACTGAAAAAATAACAAGAAACTCATGTACATATTTATATTTTTGTTTTACAAGAGTAAATTTTTCATTTATAGTTCATTAGTACATAAATAAAATTATTATTATTTGTATTTGTATTTGTATGTTGAAATACTTTACAAAGTAAATTTGCAAAGTATTTGGTGCACAGATGCCGACGGAGTGACTTAGACTATATGCCGGCGATGTTATTAACCCGTATTTTCTTCCGTTACTGTGACTGACTGTACACGACCTATGCCTTCACATAGGAAGTACCAACGTAGTTAACCACGGAATATTCCTCAGAAGAACTGTAAAACTATACAGTTATCTGAGGTGTTGAAATTAACTAGTGCGAGTGAGACGCAAAACTCTCGAAAGAGAGTAAACAATCAGTGGTCTGGCTGCACTTAAAAAATAATTGCCAACGAGGCTTGATGTTAACTGACTCAGAGCTGCTTTGCGACTGACGATTATTATTATAATTTTTGTTTTTAATAGAAACGTTACAATAAACTAAATTTAAACTTTACAAAACAAAAACCTAATACAGTTTTATCAAGACAAAATTGATTTTTATATAAAATTTTAAGCTTGTGTTAACAAATTTTAAATATGTATAGACGCTTAGTTATACAAAATATTTTTAATAACACAGAGCTGAGAAGCGTTGACATTGTTATGCAACAAACGTAATACAAACAAGTAAATAACAATATCAACAATTTTATAAACCGTGATTTAAAAATTTAACAAGTAAAATATTAAAATATTTGTACCTATTATTATTTTCGGAAAAAAGTAACCAAAATGAAAAAATTTTCAGATTGGAAAATAAATTACTAATTTTGGTTAGAAATAACCAAAAACGGCAGCTCTGATCATAACCTTTAAGTACACATTCCTCCATACGTACACGCATAAGTATATACAAATCCCTTCGTGTATGCATATGATAATTTCCAAACAATTTTCTCTAAATGCATATTTATAATGTAAAATATATTTCAATTAATAATAACAAGTAAGTTCATAATTTAATTCAACAAGATTCAATTTTTTAACTTTCGAAAAAAACTCTAGGCATCAATTGAAATGTTCTTTGCCAATATCTGTACAATTGTAACTTGCTTTTATTAAAATGCTCGTACTAATTTAATAAGAGAACGAAAAATACAATAGCCCAATTCACAATCCTGTGCAAATGGTCTTGCATTATAGCATTTGCAAATTGAGAGAGTATTTGAGAGCATTTTCAATGTATTTTGTTGGTGTAGAGCAGTGATGTGCACTACTACATAAACACAGTTGCGCTTGTGTGTGGCGGAGAGAAAAACCTCTGCTTACTTATAACAGAGGTGGAAATGTTTCTGGAATTACTTTCTGTTTATAAAAAAACTGAAGACAGAAATCTACAAATTGTATTCAATGTTTGGTACCACATATAATTGTGAAACAGCATTTTCTACCATGAAAATAGTTCTAAGCAAAGCACGCAAGAACAAAAGAGTACCCAGGCCATATAGATCTTCATGAGCTAATATATATTATTTGAAATAGAAATAAAAATATTGTGTTATATACAATATATACAATTATAAATGCAAAACATACGAATAGTAGCAACAAGCCCGTCAACTCAAAATATAGATAAAATTGAAAAGTACTTGTTATCCATACCTGCTGTATGCTAAAGAGAAGCCAAAACCTATGGAGAGCGAGAGAAACAAAATTTTTTTCCTTCGTATACATATTTGTTTGCTGCGCAAGCAGAATTTGTTTTTTTCTTGCTTTCCTATAACGCGTTATAGGGCAAGAGAAGCTTGATCATCTATGGTGTAGAGTACAATTATTTTGCAAATGCAATGATGCACGACCATTTGCACAAGATTGTGAATAGGGCTATTGAATTAGACTTTAATATATATATTTATATGCCAGATGTCCAAAGCAGCCAAAGTCATAGCAATAATTTATAATAACAGAAGGTACGTTGCACTGCCCATGGTCATGTTAAGATTTTACTAAGAAAGTTAAAGTAAAAGAAATTTTAAAATGTAATATTAATTTTAATATACATATGTATATAATACTATAAAGTTGTCCTATTACCCATGGACGTTGAATCGTTTGAATGTATTAAACCCTGCGACTAAATTAGCGCATTCGACATCCAAAATACCAAAACCAAAATTTTACTGCAAAAAGTAAGATTACACGTGTTCTTATTTTATTCATTTCCATATGCATGCTGTACGTTAATCAAAATCTATATTCAACACACTATCATTTTCATGTTCATGTACATATGAAATGAAATTTTTTTTATTCATGTATATTCCAACGCTGTAGAATTTGTTATTCGCGAACATTTTTAAATTAAATTCTGTTATTCATGTACATTAAACGCTGTAGAAATTTTGTTCGTTAATATTTTCAACTTAAATTCTGTTATTCATGTATATTAAACGCTGTAACAATTTTTGTTCGTGTATATTTTCAACTTAAATTCTGTTATTCTCTTCTTTTTTGAGTGGTAATGCAAAATAAAATTTAATGCTCTCATCATATGTGTATGAACAGAAATTCATGCTTATGTTTACATTCATGTATATAAATAAAAATACAATTCAAGTACTCTCATACAAGAACGAATAGAGCAAACATTTTTTTGTTTTTTCATACATGAATAGAACACATTACAAAACAAGTAAAAGTGCTAAAATACCCTTCACAGATGTAATTCTTCTGTCTTTCTGTCTTGCCAAAACAAAAAGTAGGTTTAATTAAAAAATCAAAATGATGTTATCGTTTACTTTTTTTTTGTTAGGAGTATTACCAGCACTCAGGGGATGACCCCTACATAGGCAATGCATTGCGCCAGAATTGAAAACGAGGGCATAGTATTGAGGGGACAGATTAGGAAAGATGAGAAGGGGACAGATAAGGAAAGATGAGACGATAGACAGTTTTTTTTTCTAGCTATTTCAACCTTTTTAAATTCGCTGGCTAATGTTTGCTACAGGGCCGACGAAGGTGGGTGCTGTTACTCTGCTTTTAGTGCATGATAATGTCAGTCGCTGCCAATTATATTCAGTGACCAGTGACTATGCCTTCATTATTGAAACAGGCTTGCAACAACTAACACAACCACGCACTGATGCTGATCAGAAGAATTCAACTCAATATTTCATAACTCAGCGCGGGAGTTATAAGTAATAACACAAATACAGTGTGGTTTACTTATTTTTATTTTTTGAATTGAATCTTAAGACTGAACCTATGTTTAGGTTTACATGCATTTATATACTTAATCTAAGCCTTGTCCTTGGAATAATTTCCTTTGTTGTTTCACCTACGTACTTAATTAGGGTTGTTTATGGTATTTACCATCTTTCTGTTTTTATCTTTATTACTTACAATCTACTGTATTTATGATGTTTGTTTAGGATTTACAGGTATATTTGTTTACCTAATTACGTTTATCATTTATTATTATTCACTTAGGTCTAGACAGTTTTGTTTGCTTATGTCTAATTATAATATTTAGGTCTAGACAGTTTTGTTTGCTTATGTCTAATTACCATACTACTAACAATAATAAGGATTTAACTCCTCCATCCCTTGACAAAAATTCTCCCGAATTTTCCTTTTCATATAATTTCAGTAAGTTTTATTATATTTAAACACATATACATTTTTCTTTAATTTTATTTATATTGAATTTATGACATACATTTAATAAACTCAAATTTCCAAAAAAAAAAACCATATAAATATATTGTTTTCTTACTTTTTTTTTTTTTTAAGAGTAGGACCAGCACTCAGGGGATGACCCCTACATATGCAATGCATTGCGCCGGAACTGAAAACGATGGGATAGTATTAAGGGGACAGATGAGAAGATAGACAGTTTTTTTGTAGCTATTTCAACCTTTTACTTCGCCGGCTAATTTTTGCTACAGGGCCGACGAAGGTGGGTGCTGTTACTCTGCTTTTTAGTACATGATAGTGTCAGTCGCCGCCAATTATGTTCAGTGACCAGTGACTATGCCTTCATCATTGAAACAGGCTGGCAACAACTAACACAACCACGCACTAATGCTGATCAGAAGAATTCAACACAATATTTCATGAATCAGTGCGGGCTCGAACTCACGACCCTCCGCTTCATAGTCTCGTGTTCTACTACTTCAGCCAACAGCACACACTTATTCTATTCCATATTTCTTTTTTATATTTGCTAACTCTAAGTTTTCTATTTCGTGTCCGCTTTTTATTCGCATTTTATTGATAACAGTAACATTTTTTTTATTAATTTTTATAATTACAATTACGATAATAATTATGGCAATTAAAAGCGTTACGTTTACTCCATATGAAATATTTTTATGGAATTTAAGTTCTTCTATTTCCCTAATGTTTTCAAAATTTTTTAGTTCGATTGGCTTAAAAGGTATTGGTACAGTGTCTGATTTCGGTATGTCATTACTAGGATAAAAATATTTATCTTGAACAATTGTTTTCTGATTTTGGAAGGTTTGGTTATTGATGTTAATTTTGCAATTATAGAACATAAGAAGGTAATTTTTATTAATTATAAGTCTTCTTCTTCTAAGTTGTTAGCATTTTTTATTAAAATCATATCGTCTTCAAATGCCTCAATTTCAGTTTTATTATTAAACTTAAAATTACAATTATTTGACAGAGTACAGTGCTTACCTTTTTTAAGATTTTTGAAATAGACATCTCTTACTGTAAAACATTATTTCCAATTTTAATGACATAACCATTTGGTTCATAAATCTCCATATAATTTCTGTTGGGAAGGGCTAATATCATTTTCAAATCAGTTTCAATATAATTAATTGGAATTTTTATTACAAAAATTAGTGTTCCATCTTCGTAATTTAAAATGTCAATTTTCATAAATTTTAATTTAAAGAAATCTATTTGAAATTTATCTATTTCATCAGATGTTAGTATACTTGGGTGAAATATATGGTGTTTAGCAAATACTATGTTTTCCTGAATATGTTCAATTTTTCCTTTTAGGAATGATAGTTTAAGCATTTGGTCAGTATATAAAAGTCTTCGAACTATTTCGCTGTGTCTGTTTTCAAAACTGGCCAATGTTTTTTTTATATTTTCCCTGTCATCTTCAATAGTCGATTTTAGTGTTTGGATTGATTCATTAAAATGCGTATTTATATATATTTGTTTATTAACTGTTACTATAATATTATGACTATTTTCATCCACTAACTTAAGGTGTTCGAGAATTTCCTGACGGTCGTCATCATCCATAAACCCCAACTGTCCTACAACCCTCTTTTCTTTCTAAGTTCTAACGGTATTATTGATTTCAATTTCGATTTGATTGTTTTTAATTCTAATTCAACTATTTCTCTATTATGTAAGTCTTAATTTCTTATATTATCCTCAATTTGATTTACAATAAGATTCAACTCTTTGGTATCAATTAAATGTAAAATTGTGGAAGTTTGGTGTATTCCTTGTATCTCGGTTGTTAGCATCATAATCGCCATTATGATCGTCCATATCTGTAAATTTAGGCGGTCTTTTTATATTTGTTAAATGAACATTTTCTAAATTGCGTTTAATAAATTTTGGTTCTTCCTTGTGCCTTACGTTTTTATAATTTTTTATGAATCCTTTCTTCCTTTTCTCAATGTAAGATTGCCTATTGCGATTAAGCTTTTGAATAGTATAATGCTTTTTATTTTTCAATCTACTTTTGATTAGTTCGTGATCTATAGAACCATTTAAAACGTCAAATGGAGTACAATTTATAGTGCTGTGCACTGTGTTGTTGTAAAATTTTATGGCTTTTGTCATCTGAGTAGTAATTGGCAATTTTTCTTTCAGGTTAAGTGTTCTAATTTTTTCAGTCAATGTATTGTTTAGACGTTCAATATCAGAATTTCCGGTATGACTATTTGGTTTAGTGGCATGACATTCGATTCTAATATGATCATTATAATTTTCTGCTTGTGAGTGTACAGTTAAATTTTCTTCTTCAGATTGGTCAGTATGAACCGCCAGAGAGGCTTGTGATTGCTTTTGATGTTCTCCCGCATTTATGTTCTTGATCCTAAACATTTCGTTTAGTGTGATTCCCAAATTTTCGGAATCAAATGTGTTTATTTCAAGTTTCTCACAATTAATTCGGCTAAGAAAGTCGGCTATTTTATTTTCTTTACCTGAAATATAATCGATTTTGGCATCATATTCTCCCAATTGTACTAACCATCGTTGCAATCTTCGACTAATATCCTTGCCTGAATTTTTTACCTGCAACCACTTCAATGGCTGATGATCTGTTTGTAAATCAAATTCCCTTCCAAAGACATAAGGTCTAAAATATTTTACTCCCCAAACTATTGCCAATAGTTCTTTTTCAATAGTGGAATAATTTTGCTCATGGTTATTTAATGTTCGTGACGCGAATGAAATTGGGTGACCTTCCTGTATTAGAACTGCGCCGATTGAGAAATTGCTAGCATCAGTTATAAGTTTAAAGCGTTTATTAAAGTTAGGATACCTTAGAGTAGGTGGGTTAGTTATAATATCCTTTAATTTTTCAAAAGCCACAATGTAGTTTGGATCTCTTGTGTTAGGTTTTAAATTTTTTTTAAATATTTTATCGTAGGATAAGATATTTTAGAATAGTCTTTTATAAATTTTCTATAGAAACCTGTTACTCCTAAGAAGGATTTAATTTGCTTCTGCGTTGTAGGGAGGTTTAATTTTTGAATTACCTCAATTTTCTTTGGGTTCGGCCTGACACCTTCGGGTGTAAGGATATGACCCAAAAACTCAGTTTCTTTTTTTAAAAAATTACATTTATCTATTTCAATCTTGAGTCCTGCTTCTTTAAGCGTTTGAAAAATTTTCCTTATATTTGCTACATGTTCATCTAAGGATGTGCTAAATATAAGAATATCGTCCAAATATACTACGCAAATTCTGTTTATATGATAACGGAGCACATGATTCATAAGACGTTGGAAGGTCGATGGAGCATTTTTAAGTCCAAATGGCATTCTTACAAATTCATAATGTCCGAAAGGTGTTGAAAATTCTGTTTTTTCCATATCATTTTCATTCATTAAAATTTGATGAAAACCTTTTGCAAGGTCAATAGTAGAAAAATACTGAGCTTTACTCAGTTTGTCAAGAATCCCATCTATATTTGGAATTGGGAATTTATCACTTATCGTGTTTTCGTTACATCTTCTATAATCTATGACAATTCGCCACTTTTGAACTCCCGAATTGTCTATCTTTTTCGGTACTACCCATAAAGGACTATTATAAGGCGAGTTACTTTCCCTAATTATATTTTGGTCTAACATTTCTTTTATTTGTTTTTTGGATTTCTATCTCATGTATTTGCGGGTATCTGTAGATTTTTGAATATAACGGTCGGTCTGTTGTAGTTATTATTTCATGTTTTATTACAGATGTTGTGGAGAGTTTATCCCCTTCTTCATAAAATAATTCTTTAAAATCTCGTAATAATTTACTAATCATGTGATTTTCTTCCGAATTCAAATGTTCTAAATTTAATTTTTGTATATTACTGTATTCAAGTGAGCAAATTTCCGAACTATTGTATGGGTTATAATTTATAAACGGTATATTGTTTCCTAAAATATTAGTAAATTTATTCTCTACATCAATCTTAGCTTTAAGAGCAATGAGAAAGCCTGACCAATTATGGCTGAGTAATTCTTACTACTAAAATTTATGACTTTCCAGGATAAAGTTCCTGTAATATTGAATTCTGTTGGTATGGGTGTAACAACTTTTTGTGTGATTTGATTTATTCCGTTTATGGTTCTATACAATTGCGGTAAATCAATGTTCTGAATAGGAAATGAATTCCCCAAGGCATTTGGCTTAATTATGCTTGTTTCCGAACCAGTATCTATGACACATTTAATTTTGTGATCACCAATTGTTACAACTACTATGGGTAATTTTGTGAAGGAGGCTGTATAGAAAAATTTACATCTTCCTGTTCTCTTAAGTTACCAATGTCCATTGGCTCTGGTACATAATTATTAAAAGTACTTGTTTCACGTTGTTGTCTACTTTGATAAGAATTTCTAGTTTGGTTAGATTTTAGTTGTTTTGGAAAGCGGTTGTAATTAGACTGTTGAACAAAATTTCTATTAAAATTCATGTCTTGCATAGTATTTAGGTTTTGCTGCCGAAAATTCCTTGTCATCGAACTATAATTCGGTCTATACTGAAGGCTAATGTTAGACTCAGATTTTTTCTGGTTATTAGGGTATTGAAAATTATTATTTGGCGTTGGTTTGTGGAAATTGTAATTTTGTTTTCTTGTAATTTTGTATTACTTCTATGGTTAAATGCAATGGCTCTTGTGTCGTCTAATAATTTAAGTTTTGTGTATTTAATAATTATTTCAATCAAGGTTTCATGTTCTCCTACATGTGCTCGAATAGGTCCATCTATTTTTTCTAACAAAATGTCTACTAAATCCCTATCGACGTTTTCTGGTTTGTATATACTAGGTTTTAATTGGTCTACTAAATATATGTCATTTATTTCATATTTTGATTTTTCATATATACTAAATAATTGATTCAAATTTCTTACTTTTACTGGCTTTTATTTCCTCCCAGGAAGCTTTATTTTCCAACTCTATCACCCTTCTACCAGCATTTCCTAAAATTTTTTCATTTACTATGATTCTGGTGCAAAATTGAGTCAGGATTTCATTATTTCCACAAAGAGTAAGGTTTTCCTCAACGGCATGTATAAATGCTCTTGGCTTATGCGTTTCATCAAGGGGTTTTAGACGTCGGAATTGTTCTATGATGTCTTTAGGCGTCATATTAAATGCAAACGCATCATTCTGAATGGGTTGTTGAAATTGTTGTTGTACTTGCTGCTGTTGCATTTGTTGTTGCATTTGTGCCTGTAATTGGGCTTCTTTCTGACCTAGTTGTTCCTCCTGTAGTCGTAATGCTCCTTCTAACTGCAATACTTTCCTTTGCAGTTCGTCAACAAAGTTTTCCTGCTTTTGATTCATCATTTCTTTATTTTCACAATCTTTGGATTGTATTTTATTATTATTATTATTATTTTTTTTGTTAAATTATTATTTTAATAATTTAATAATAGTTTTTTTAGAATTTTATTTTTTAAATTCGAAAACCGTCTGCGACAGTAAAACAATTATTAATTTCAAATTAATTGTTTAATTAATTTAATAAAAATTCTTTAGAATTTTATTTTATGTTCGAAAACCGACTGCGCCAGTTATAAGTAATAACACAAATACAGTGTGGTTTACTTATTTTTATTTTTTGAATTGAATCTTAAGACTGAACCTATGTTTAGGTTTACATGCATTTATATACCTAATCTAAGCCTTGTCCTTGGAATAATTTCCTTTGTTGTTTCACCTACGTACTTAATTAGGGTTGTTTATGGTATTTACCATCTTTCTGTTTTTATCTTTATTACTTACAATCTACTGTATTTATGATGTTTGTTTAGGATTTACAGGTAAATTTGTTTACCTACTTACGTTTATCATTTATTATTATTCACTTAGGTCTAGACAGTTTTGTTTGCTTATGTCTAATTACCATACTACTAACAATAATAAGGATGTAACTCGGGCTCGAACGCAGGTCGCTCCACTTCATAGTCCCGTGTTCTACTACTTCAGCCAACAGCACCCACACGCACACGTTTTAAGAAAACGTTTACATTTTTCGGCTAGGAAGCTAAATGTTTGGCTTTTCTTATATCTAATACCTATGAACGTCTTTCAAAAATATTATATATATTTAATTTACAAACAAAACAAAAAATCCGTTTTATGTACCCCAAAAAGTTCTAATTGTCCAACCGTCGAATCGTCTTTTAGATTTTGTTGGTTTTTAATACCAGTTTACTTCTTTCTGATATATAAAGTAGGTATAATTCATCAAAAATATCAAATAAAATGGCTGCTTTTATGAATCAGAAAATGTCGGTTTTCCAACCCTGAAACCGAATTTTTAATTTTGTAATACTAATTTAATATTTGCTAATATATAAAATAGGTTTCACTAAAAACACAAATCTGGAACCGAATTTTTAGTTTTTTTAAATTTTTAATACCAATTTAACTCTTAGCGAAGTATAAAATAGGTTTAAGTCACTGAAAAAAACCAAAATTGGGAACTTATATGGTTACTTTTATGTACCAAAAAATTTCGATTTTCCAACCCTGGAACCGAATTTATAATTTTTTGATACTAGTTTAATATTTTCCGATATATCTAATAGGTTTAATTCACTAAAAGTACAAAATTTGGAATTTATGTATGTACTATTATGTACGAAAAATATTTCGATTTTTCAACTCAGGAAGCGAATTTTTAATTTTTTTACCAATGCAATTCTTAGTGAGGTGTAACATAGTTTAATTGACAAAAAAAATTAAAATTTTTATACTTTTTGGTCACTTTCATGTACCATAAAATATATCACTTGTCCAACCCTGGAGTCGAAATTTTGATTTTTTAAGATTTTAATACCAATTTTGTTCTTCCTGAATTATTAAATAGCTTTAAACAACGTCAATTCCTTTTTGGTTATTTATATGCAGAATAAATATTTCAATTTCCCAATCCTGGGAACGAAATTTAAATTTTATTTCCCAATGCAACTCTTAATGAGGCATGAAATAGTTTTACTTGAGAAATACTTAATATTTGTAACCATTTAGGTAATTTTTATGTGCCACAATATATTGCAGTTATCCGTCACAGGAATCTAAATTTGGTTTTATTTTTTAATTTTTGATACCAATTTTGTTTTTCCTGAACTAAAAATTAATAAAAAAATTAATCAGTAAAAAAACAACATCAATTGCCTATTTGGTTACTTTTATGTATAAAAAAATATTCAATTTTCCAACCCTGGAAAATTTTCATGTACCATAAAATATTGCACTTGTCCATCCCTGGACTCGAAATTTTATTTTTTATTTTTGATACCAATTTTGTTCTTTCCAAATTATAAGACAGTTTTAGTTAGCAAAAAACAAAAAAAAAACAACATCAGTTGCCTGTTTGATTACTTTCAGGTATAAAAAAAATCAATTTCATACCCCTGGAAGCAAAATTTGACTAAAAAAAAATTATTTTTTTTTTGCAAAAAAATGACGTATAAAGTGGTTTTGTTAAAGAATAACTTGAAATTTTTAACAATGTTAGTTACTACATGTACTACAAAATACGGAATACAGAAAAAAAAATTTTAATTTCCCATCCCAGGAAATTTTTTTTATTTTTTTAGTTTATAATGACCATTGACGCTCCCCAAAGCACGAAATAGGTTTAATTTACAAACATTAAAAAAACTAATTGATTTTTGGTATAAATTTTGCGTCGAGAAATAGGTGTAAGTCTCCCAGCTCTGGAACCATACTTCGGATCTGTCTGAATTTCAGTAGCACTCTATTTAAGTTCATTTCCAATCCAACGGTTCAAGAGCGAAGTCTCTAGCTCTTCTGGGTGCTTGGGAGAACCGATTTCACGTACAGACGGACGGACAGACGGACATCGCTCAATCGTCATGGCTATTCATAAGGATCCAGAATATATATACTTTATGGGGTCCCATGTGCATATCGAAGAAATTACACACGGAATGACAAATCTATATATACCCTTTCACTTTTTTTTGAATGGTATAATAAGAACATATTCTGAACTTAAGATTTAATAATCTCTAACTTATGTTCCTCTTTTATCAGAATGCTTAAAATATTCAAAACCATACAATAACAAAATATATAACACGCTAGGTACAATAACACTGCTCAGCAGTAAAATCCTCTTTTAAATAAAACTATGTGGACTATATGGATTTTGATGCGCTGAACTAGAAAACCGTTTTCAGCTTTTTTCCATCAGGTCGGAATTTTTTTTACAGGCGTGTCAAGTTTTCACCCCTAAATTAGTCAGGTACGGAGACATATTTCACCCTAACTCGAAAACGAGTCATCCGATTTTTAAAAGTTAAATACCACAAGATTCGTAAACAATTGCATTTATTTTAGTCAAATATAATTTTTCTCTTATCGTTTTGGAATTATTCAGAAATTAATGGAGAAAAAAATCGTTTTTCGAGCAAAAGTCGTAATTTTTTTCAGTTTAAAAATGGAATTAAAAAAAAGTAAAGCAAATATTCAACCGCTTGCACATTTTTCTGAGAGCTACATATTTTATATAAAAAAAAATAAGCTATAAGCTATAAAAATCGGTTAAAAAATTTGGATTTTATTGTGAATTTATCGCAGGTACCCAATATTGTAATGCAGCCAACCTTACATATGACGATAGCATTTCGTTAGGTGAACATGTAATGGAACTAAAGTACAACGGTATTTTGCGTGCCTCTTGGAATTATAAATAGTATTTTTCAATTACCTGTGATTTCAAATTGAGAACATTAGGGTAAATTCTAGTATTTATTGTAGCAGTATATATAGAAGTTGATGGACAAGAAGTGAGTCAGTTTTAATTTGAATATCGTGCAGTTAAAACCGGCAACAGTAAATTGATCTTATAGTGTGCTTTGTTATTGTGTAAAGAAATAAAGCAATTAAAGAATCCACAAACGCTTTCATATTACAAAATGTCAAGGATTTGTAACAAATCTCCAAATTTATTTTGTTATGTATGTGGCGACTTAACTTAAAGTTAAGTTCTCAACGGCAGACAATAACTTCCAAGATTAAAGATGCTTATCACCGTTATTTTGGGTTTTCTCTTGATGATAGAGATAAAAATTGGCTGCCGAAAATATCTTGTAATAGCTGTGCAAGGTCTTTAAGAGGTTGGTTAAAAGGAAGTCATAAGACTTTGCCGTTTATGAAGCCAGCTATTTGGAGTGAACCACAAAATCAAGAAAATGATTGCTACTTTTGCCTGACTAAAACACGTGGGTCTACGAAAAAACTAAAACTAAAGTTATATATCCAAATACTTCATGCGTCAAACGGCCAGTTTACAAGTAAATATTTATCTCCAAACGACGAAGAATATGGGCTTTCTGCAACAACTCAATGAAAGCCACCATGAATGTTTCTTCGCATTCTTGAAAGTCCAACGAGTAAACCTTATTTTCCGAATCAAACTAATCTGAATAACTTAGTTCGTGAATTAGGGCTCTCAAAAAACAAGTCTGAGCTTCTTGCATCCAAACTAATATAATGGAATTTGGAGCAAAAGGACGTGAAAGTCTCGTACTTTCGAAATAGAGAACAAGCTTTTTTGAGTTATTTCAGAAGAGAGGGATATGCTGGCAATGTTTTTAAACAAAATTTTCATTGCAATTAAAATTCTTTTATAAATATATTTTCATGTAAATAAATAAAACCTAAATCAAATGTTGTAAAAACCAACTATGACCATACTAAAATTACTAGAGAGCTCGACTAAGAGACATTGTATATATTGTAAAAAAATTATTTATATTGTTAACTAGTGTTTATATAGTTTAAACATATTCTTATGGCCAATAAACAAAAATAAAATAGAGAGGGAGATTTGGTATTTTGTGATAATGCTGATGGACTTTTGCGACAACTGTGTTTCAGTGATAAATCTGAGGATTGGCGGCTATTTATTGACTCATCCAAGACAAGTTTGAAATCCGGTTTGTTTCACAGTGGCAACAAATTTCCATCGGTCCCGCTCGCGTAAGCAAGAAATATGAAAGAAAGCTATTGTAGCATAAAGATGATACTACAAAAAATTAAATATTCACATTACTCATGGAACGTATGTGCAGATTTGAAAGTCGTAGCAATGTTAAACGGATTGCAAAGTGGATATACTGAGTTTTGTTTCTTTTTATATGAATGACATAACCGCGCGAAAGAAAAACACTACAATGTTAAAATTTGTCCGAAAAGAGTAAATTTTATTCCAGGAGAAAAAAATGTAGCAGTAGAACATATAATTCAAAAAGAAAAAATTCTTCTGCCTTCTCCTCATATAAAGCTAGGCCTAGTGAAAAATTTTGTCATAGCAATGAACAACGACGGTGAAGGCTTTCTATACATTAAGAGCATATTTCTTAGAATCAACGATGCAAAAGTAAAAGAAGGCATATTTGTAGGTCCACAAATACGAGAGCTTATAAAGGACGAGGTGTTGAGAACGAAATTGAACGATGTGGAAGAAAGAGCATGGACAGGTTTTGTGACTTTGTGCCACAATTTTTTGGGAAACAGAAAAGCTGAAAACTACCATGAAACCATCGAAGAACTACTTTCTGCCTACAAAGCCCTAAAGTGTAATATGTCCCTTAAAATTAATTTGTTGGACTCGCATCTAGATTTTTTTCCGGATAATCTTGGTGCTGTATCAGACGAACATGGTGAGAGGTTCCATCAAGATATGTTCCATATAGAGAAGCGTTATAATGGAAACCCATCGAAAGGAATGCTTGCAGATTTTTGTTGGTCGATTTCAAACTCCAACTGATTATATTAATAAAAACATGTAAAAACATTATATTCGACCGGGTCGAATCTTAAATACCCTCCAAATATTTAGAGTTCCTTTAAGACATCTCTGTATACAATTTCAAATCTCTATTTTGACAGTCATTCCGGGAAGGGCCGTGGTTAAGACGTTTCACCTCTGCAAGATCAGAGAACATCTCAGCTTCTTATAGGTTTAAGGAATAAAAATTGCTCAATATTTGCACTATTTTTGCATATAAAATCGTAAGTCAACGCCAACTAAAAGGGGCGGGTTTCAAAAATAGACTATATATTGTCTTCCACAGACGAACGTATGGCCATTGCTAGACCGTCTTCGACTTCATCACTGATCAAGAATCAGACGGATAGATGCGGCTTGGGCTGAGTTTGAGATCATCGACAACAAAATACGATGTCTCGAGGCACCCCCATTAAATCACAAGTATTTTACCGAAGATTACTACACCAAAATATCGGATCTTACGAACAACTACCGGGAATTATTTGAAAAGGCCATGATGGAAACTCCGAAGGAGTCAGCATCGAACATTGGTCAACAAATAACCAATGACGACCCCAAGAAACCATCTAGGCCATATCCAACAAACACGACCACTACACCAGCAAATTCCCGGATAAGAAGACAAAATGTCATGATGGCGTCCCTCCAACGGCTATTTCATACGGACCCAGAAGCAACCAACCTACAGCAGAAGAAAAAACTGTGGGCACAAATCGAAGAGTTGCACTTCTCAATCTGGGAATCCAGCACGGACCCGCCAAAGGAAGGTTACGATATGGAAACCTACCTTAATCTGGAAGAATTAATCGCTGAAAATCTTAGGGCGATCCCACAAGATTCAGAGAAGGGCGGCAACTTCATGCAACCCAATGTGCTACCAAAGATTACCCTTCCAACATTCTGTGGAGATTATCTCAAGTGGAGAGGCTTTTCAGACCTGTTCTCTCAACTAGTGGACAGCCAACAGCTCCCAACCGCACAAAAGATGTGGTACCTCAAGTCAAATTTGGGAGGCGAAGCTGAAAAAGTAATAAGCCATCTCTCAGCGACAGCAGACAACTACAGCGTTGCTTGGAACCTACTACAAGCACGCTACAATAATCAGCGCATTATCGTGTCAACTATAATGCAACAGTTACTGGATCAACCCAACACTGGTTCATCAGCCGCTGCTATAAAACTATTGCATGACACGACACAAGAATGTATACATGCATTAAACAACATCGGGATCGATACGACCTCGTGGGAACCCATGCTACTTCACCTGCTGATAAAAAAGCTAGATCGGGGTACTCTTATTCTGTACGAGAGGACCATCAGCAATCCAAAGGTATTACAAAACCTCCACGACTTTCTAAAGTTTTTGGAAACTCACTTCCAATCCTTGGAAGTTACAACCCAAAAAGAGAAATCACCAAGGGTATGCGTTTCGGCTACCAAATCAGAATCCCACTGCCCTCTGTGCAAAACCGGCCATCATCCACTTCATCAATGTCAGAAGTTTCAACAACTATCACCACAAGGCCGCCTGAGTTTCGTTCAGAACCAGTGCGTCAACTGTTTAAAATCAGGACACACGGCAAAGGTCTGCAGATCAAGACCTTGCAAAATATGCAAGAAATTGCATCACTCGCTGCTTCATCTGAACAACAAGCAATCAACTAACCAAGGATCAAACAACCGCGGGACATCTCAGATGACGACATCAACAAAACCCAACGTCCATGAGGCGACAACCATCACTACAGAAGTGTCATCGTTAACAGCAGCAAGTGGTCACACGTTCAACTCATACGTTCTTCTCAGCACAGCTGTAGTAAGAATCAAAACTGAAACACAGGAAGTTGAATGTCGCGCATTACTTGACGCTGGATCTCAAGTAAATTTCATCACCGAGCGCTTGGCAAAACGACTTAACATTACAAAACAACCATCATCAACAAACATTAAAGGAATCGCTAATTGTAACACCAAAACACGACACCGAGTCAATGTTTCCTTGCATTCCCGAATTAATGGGTTTTCAACTCACCTAGAGGCGCTTGTCTTTCCTCAAATCGTGGCACCACAACCATCACAATTTGTCAACATTGATGATTGGCCACTACCAAAAAACCTGACATTAGCGGATCCAGCATTTAACAAACCAGATAGAATTGACATATTGCTAGGAGCAGAACACTGTCTCCAACTGCTCGCAGTTGGGCAAATAAAACTATCTCCACACCTTCCGACGTTGCAGAACACAGTTCTGGACTGGATTGTAGGAGGAAAAATAGATGAGGAACACTCAACAGAAGCACTTTGTGGAATCTGCACCGAAGCTGAAGGACTTGAGGCTTCCATCGCTCGACTTTGGGAATTAGATGAAGTCAAACCAACTACAAGGCCACTATCAATAGCCGACAAACAATGTGAAGAGCACTTTGCACAACACACAACAAGAAACAATCAAAACCACTTCGCCGTCAGAATACCATTTCATCAGAACCCGAATCTTCTAGGCGACTCACATGGAATTGCTCTTAACAGATTTTTTGCTCTCGAACGACGTCTGCAAAGGAGTCCGGAATTGAAGGCCTAATACATTGAGTTTATGGACGAGTACGAATCAATGGGACACATGACAAAATGGGAACCAAATTTTAGCATCTCCCCAACCTACTACATCCCACATCATTGCGTATTGAGGCCCAAAAATTCAACCACCAAGCTCAGAGTCGTATTCGATGCATCAGCTAAAACCTCATCCGGATGCTCACTAAATGACCTAATGTTCACAGGACCAACCCTTCAAAGCGAACTATTCTCCATACTTCTAAGATTTCGTATGCCAAGATTCGTATTCACCACCGACGTCGAAAAAATGTACAGACAAGTACTGGTAGCTCCTGAGGACCGGCAGCTTCAGCTAATAATTTGGAGAAAAGATACCACAAGGCCCATCACCTATTATCAACTCAACACGGTCACATACGGTACCAGATCTGCTCCATATTTAACAACAAAGTGCCTAATGCAACTGGCCAAAGAAAACGCGACACGTTATCCGCTAGCTTCCAAATTTCTCCAAGAGAATTTTTACGTAGACGACGGCCTAGGCGGTTTTGACAGCTTAATAACCGCACTAGATGTACAACAACAGCTAGTGCAAATTCTGAAGGAAGGTGGCTTCACATTACGTAAATGGTGCGCTAATCATCCAAAATTGCTGCACAATATACCACAAGGGCACGTGGAGGTTGATTTAGACTTCGAAAGCACCAAGGTTGATTCAATAAAAACCTTAGGGCTCATTTGGCTACCAAAGGATGACAAATTGAGAATCAGGGTAAACATTGAGAGTATTAAAAAAATCACCAAACGG
The DNA here is from genome assembly GCA_951800035.1 of Linnaemya tessellans. NCBI lineage: Eukaryota > Metazoa > Arthropoda > Insecta > Diptera > Tachinidae > Linnaemya > Linnaemya tessellans. Next base: position 53,014,075 of record OX637532.1, on the reverse strand, counting down.
ACAGCCACATCGGATCTTGCAAGAGTCTTCGATCCACTAGGCCTTTTATCGCCTGTAACAGTTACGGCCAAAATCTTCATCCAAGAACTGTGGGCATTAAAACTCGATTGGGATCAGTCACTCCCTGAACACATGCACACCAAATGGATGAACTTCCGCAAAGACTTAAATGAATTAAAAACATTACAGCTATCACGGCACATTTTCAATGGCGGAATCCCTACCTCAGTCCAGCTACACATTTTTACCGATGCTTCAGAAAAGGCATATGGTGCAGCAGCTTACCTTAGAGCCACAACAACAAACGGGTTAATTACAACACGGCTGCTCTGCGCAAAATCTCGGGTTGCTCCAATCAAAACTCAAACCATACCGCGATTAGAACTTTGCGCCGCAGCGTTGGGAGCCCAGCTGGCCGCCAAAATCACTACCGATCTTCAACTATCAAGCCAAGTTTGGTTTTGGACTGACTCGGAAATTGTGTTAGCATGGATAAATTCACCAGCAGCACTTAACACCTTCGTAGCAAACCGCGTATCAACTATTTTACAAACAACGCACGCTAGCCAATGGCGACACGTCAGCTCAAAAATCAATCCCGCAGACATATTATCACGAGGAATCTCACCCAGACACCTGAAAGATTGCTCCTTGTGGTTTTTTGGCCCTTTATTTTTACATGGCCAAGACGCAGCCTGGCCTCCCAACTATAATCCAACCCATGCCATGCCAACTGACCTGGAGAGGAAAGTTAAACAAACACTAACAGTGACGTCCACGGAACCAGACTTCATCTATAAAATAAACCATGGGAACTCCTTTTGGCGTCTTCAGAACATCGTGGGATACGTTCTGCGCTTCATCACCCAAATTAAGGGAAAGGGAGACTTAAGGCCTAGTCAAAATTCACTAACGACAACTGAACTAGACAACGCACTGAAGTTGATCATAAGACAAATTCAAGCATCGGACTTCAAGCAAGAAATTCATCAACTTGCAAAATACAAAGAGTTACGCGGAACAAGTAACCTAAGTAACCTATCACCGTTTCTAGACAAAGATGGTTTAATCCGCGTTGGAGGCCTACTCGAAGCATCACCACTTCAATACGACTCCAAGCATCAATTCCTGATTCCTTACAATGATCCGATTGCAAAGCTAATCTTTAAAATGGTTCACAAGGACAACAAGCACTGTGGCGCACAAACGCTCCTGGGAATAATCAGACAAAAATTTTGGCCAATAAAAGGAAAAATTATGTCTAGAGCCACTGTGCATCAATGCACGATATGCAGCAGAGCCAAACCAGCGTTGTTTCACCAAATAATGGGCAACCTACCATCAACCCGCGTCACACCAGCCCGGGCCTTTATTAATGCCGGAGTCGATTACTGCGGCCCAATCACGGTTCACTATAAACTTCGGGGAAAACGACCACACAAGGACTACATTGGCGTATTTTGCTGCTTTGCTACAAAGGCAGTACACCTAGAACTTGTGAGCGATCTGACAACTGAAGCCTTTATAGGTGCACTCAAATGGTTCATATCCCGGCGTGGACATTGCCAAAACTTATATTGCGACAATGCAACAAACTTCGTCGGTGCCAAAAACAAACTGCCAGAACTTTCCACAATAATACACTCATCAGATGCCCAGGCAACCATTCTTAATGCATGCAGCAAAAAGGGTATCCAATTTAATTTCATTCCACCAAGAGCACCACACTTTGGTGGTCTTTGGGAGGCAGCCGTTAAATCAGCAAAATACCTGTTGATGAGAACATTAGGAAATGCATCTCTCACGTACGAAGAGCTCGAAACCGTAATTGTGGAAATTGAAGCAATACTAAACTCCAGACCGATTTCACCCATGTCAAATGACGCAAACGACATAGGAGCACTTACTCCCGGGCATTTTTTGATTGGTGAACCATTAACAGCCCAAATCGATGCTCAAGCGAAGCCCACAACCCTTAAATTAGAAACACGATGGAAATTAGTTTCGCAGCTCAAGCATGAATTCTGGAAGAGATGGTCAAGGGATTATCTAAATGAGTTGCAATACCGACACAAATGGCGGGAACAATCGAAAAATCTGAAACCAGGGGCAACCGTCCTCATCAAAGAAGATAATATCCCAGTAATGAAATGGCCCTTGAGACGTGTAATAAAAACATACAAGGGACAAGACGGAGTCATAAGAGTAGCCGACGTTCAGACCTCTTCAGGCATCCTTAAACGAGCCATCCAATACTTAGCCCCATTGCCTAAACTTAATGAAGAAGCTGAAGAAGAAGAACTACTCCCTCCTCCACAAACATCAGAAGCCACGGATCCTCATGAATTGCCATCGGAACCCCAATCATCAATGGCATCCACTGATGAAATACCACCAACCAAAAAACACAGAACCTTGGCAAGATCAATCCTAACCACACTTCTCACAGTACTATTATTACTTCCGCTCGTATCCACAGATAAGGTTAAGATCATCCAATTTGAACCCAATATCGGCTTGTACTTCGAAGGTATCAGTAACACACGGGTATCACGGTCAGAATGGAACATCATTTCCTATTATAACTTGAACCCGTATTGGAAAGAAATAAGCAGACTCATGATCGAAGCGACGGAACTACACCGATTATGCGAACATATTACTCAAAACACAACCTGTCCGAGCCTTCTCCAAGCAATCGACTTAAGCATAGCAGGTCTAAAGAATACAAATCTGTTGCTGAAGAGACGACTTAAACGTGGCGCAATTAATGTGGTTGGTAATGTGGCTAATTCATTGTTTGGTGTTTTAGATTCCAATTATGCCGAGCAAAAGTCAAACACCATCAATGCATTGAACGAAAATGAAAATCACTTGAAACATCTCCTCATGAATCAAACATCTATTGTTGACGCAACTTTAAACATACTTAAACATGATGAAGAAAGCGTAAAACAAAGATTTGACAGCATGAATAATCAATTAACAGAAATCACATCCAAATTGCACGAAAACGACAGGGAACATTATCAAGCAAACCTCTTTAAAATACTTATGCTACGATCCATTCAACTTTCATTAACATCAGCAAGACTACACCGAATCCAATCAGAAATAATATTATCATTAACGGACTCACACCATGGAAAAATCAGCCCAATGCTTCTATCACCATCCCAACTTCAAACCGAGCTAGTACAGGTAAAAAATTATCTTCCAGCATCTCTAGAAGTACCAGTGGGCGGGGACAACATTCTGCAACTATACAAAATCATGAGTGTCAAAGGAGGAATAACAAAGGACCACGTCATCTTCCACATCTCTATTCCATTAGCTGATCCCGAACCATTCGAGCTTCTGAAACCGCACCCAATCCCAGTATCGTTAAACGGTACAATGCTCGCCATACGTCCTTGCTCCGATTTTCTCGCTATAAACGCTCACCGGGATCAGTATTTCATCTTATCGGAAAGACAGTGGACCACATGTTCAATAATTAAGGAGAACGAGCACTTGTGTCAACACTTACAATCAAGATTTAATGCAAACGCTGGAAAATGTCTATGCGAGCTCTCACTTCTCAAATATAACACCCGAAAGGATTGCAACATTGGTCCTATTGCAGACAACAAGTCATTTATACAATTGGAACACAGCAATCAATGGCTATATACAATGCCGCACCCCTCCCGAGTAAGCTCCGTATGTGGACAAGAAAGGTCACAGCTTACCATCACAGGTTCTGGCTTTCTAAAATTATCACCAGATTGCACTATTAAGCTCGACTCAATTACTATCCAGGGACATCAGACTGTCTCTACATCTCTTCAGACGTCATACACAGCAATAAGCAACATCAGTGAAATCATTTATCCAGACGAGGTTCAAGACAAAATAATTCACTTCAAGACTTATGGTGATCAAATTAAAAACATCTCCGAACTACAAGGCAAACTACACAAAATGGTATCCTCAGAGTTTCCATCACAAATCAAAACTATACAATACCACCACGGAACCATCGCCTATGTCGCTCTAGGTCTCACAATTATGATCTGCATAACTATGGCCTGGAAAAGAATACATTGTAAAGGGAGTGAACCAAATCACCAACCACCGACTCCAGCAAGCCGCCAACATATCTCAACTGCAGAATTTGAGGTATCAGTAACTTAAATAACAGCAGTACAAGGTTGTCGCAGCTGCGATTTGTTGAGCATAGCTCCACGTCGGGGTGTATGTTCAAACTTTCACAACGAATTTCTTTCATATGTACGTGGGAACGTTTATTCAACATACAAACATACCACCGTACATATGCCTGCACGAAATTTAAGTGAACAACCTTGCATTGCTGAATACTTTAAATTAATTAGGCCACAAGTTAACAAACCTTTAATGCTTAAACTGCAAGTTTTTTTTTGTATATTCTTTACTTTGATTAAAGGTAAACAAACTGTATCGGTCATTAACTGTGGCTTTGCTTTTACTAACTTTGCATTTTTTTTATTTGTTGTTATTATTTGTATCTATTAAATAGTATATAAGAACCAGATTTTTATTAATAAAGACAGAAATAATTAATTAATCAAAACAATTGGTTGGTTTTTTCTCTCTCCATATAACCAAGTTACAAGTGCTTGTGTTGTGTCATAGAAATTGTCTTGGTGTCACTGCCTAGACAAACAAACAAATTAATTGGCTAAAGGCCTAACAATTAAACAAGGTTAAACAAACTAGTTTAACCCTATCCTGAATTTGGATAAAAACATCTTGAATCAGACTGATACTTTATGCGGTCCGATTCTCTTTGGAGGGTATTAAAACCGTATTTTGGCGGGGTCGCTCTGGCAAAGGGCTGTGGGGAGTTTTGTTATAAAACTCTAAAATAAATGTTTGGGATAATTATATACAAAATTTAAAAATACAAATTCTTTTTGATAGGGTCATTTAGGGGGCAAAGGGGGAGGAGGGGGTATGGCAGAGTAGTACGAGGTTACGTCTCAGCTTCGTCATGAGAGCTTAAAAATGTTATTTGCAAGGAATGTGGCTAAGTAAAACAATTTGTTAAATTTTTACACTATTTTTGCATATAATAACGCCCACTAAAGGGGGCGGGGAACAAAAGTTATTATTTTTTATTTTATGGCTTCAAGTTTAACGCGTTGGACCTTCTTTAATATTAAAAGATATCATTACAAAAAAACTTTACAAATTATGTTGTCTTTTAGAGGTTTTTTTAGTTCTTCTTAAGGGAACTTTTTTCCCTCTTGCCCGATTCAGCCCATCTCCAAACTTAACCTGTGCTATCCTTCAAGATATATATATATATATATATATATATATATATATATATATATATATATATATTTATTTATTTTTTATTTATTTATTTATTTAGTCTATGGGTTAATCCTTACAGACTGATACAATTAAAATATAAAAATTTTTCAGAAATGATAATTACATACATATGTATATAAATGGAATCTATAAAGCTTTGTTGTAATAGTAACAAGACAAATTACAGCAAAAACAAAAAATATGGTTTTAACAAATGTCGATTTAACAAATTAAAAATTTATTTATAATCAATTTTGTAACGAGTTAAGATGTAAAATTATATCATTTTTTACGACATCAATACTTTTGTTGAAATCGATACAAGGGTAAAGACTATTAAAATCACTGCAAATTCTCCGAAAGGGATCGAAGTTACTATAGTTTGTAGTGTAAAACTTAATTCTCAAGAAGCTATAATACCTTGTTGGACGATTGGGTATATTCAAGTTTATTTTGCTCAGGAGAAATTGAGATGTGACGCAGCCGTTTATTAATTTCAGCAGAAAGGTAACATTTAGCATTTGTCGACGGCTCCTTAAGGTTGGAAGCTTAATAAGTCCTAGGCGTCTCTCGTAAGATGGCAATCTCATATTAGAGTTCCAAGGAAGACCACGAAGACAAAATAATAAGAATTGCACTTGTACTGACTCTATTTTATTTGAATGTGAAAGATATTGTGGGTCCCATACAACAAATCCGTATTGAAGTATTGGACGAACTAAAGTAGTAAATAACATCTTGGTTGTATAAGGGTCAGAGAACTCCTTAGCCCAGCGTTTAATAAAACCCAGAACACCAGTAGCTTTGTTAATCGTCGAGGTTATATGGCACCTGAAGTCCAATTTTTTATCTAAAATAACTCCCAAGTCATTAAATGAATCCACTAGGTCAAGAACAGCATTATTCATTTTATAGAGTCCATTGATTGGTGTTGATCTTGAGAAAATCATATATTTGCACTTTTTCACATTTAGGTCCATTAAATTATTAGCGCACCAAGCGGTTAAGTGTACAATGTCGCAACTGTTGATCAATAGAATCAAGCGATAAGAATAACTTTACGTCATCTGCATACATTAGTATATTTGGGTTTTTAACAACGGATGGAAGATCATTAATAAATAAAGTAAATAAAAGTGGGCCGAGATGACTACCCTGAGGCACACCTGATATAACATTTATATCAGTAGAGAGCATATTGCGGAACTTGACACACTGCATTCTGTTCTTCAAATAAGATTCGATCCATTTTATTAGAGACGTTCCAAATCCAATTCGATCAAGCTTATGAATAAGTAAGTTGTGATTCACCTTATCAAAGGCCTTACTAAAATCAAAATAGATGACATCTGTTTGTTTGCCAGTGACAAATACATCGTTAACTAAGGTTGTTAATTCTAAGAGATTCGTAATAGTTGATCGACCTTTACAGAAACCATGCTGCGCAGAAGAAAGGATAGACGTTGCTTGATAAGACAATGTATCGCATAAGAGTTGCTCAAACAACTTTGGTATAGCGTTCAGTTTAGCTGTACCTCTATAACTGGATATATCAGCTTTAGATCCAGATTTGAATAGCGGAATGATGAACGATTTCTTCCAAATTAGAGGAAAGTAATTCAATTTGAGTGATTTGTTGAATAAATAGGTCAATGGAGTGCTTAGTAAATGAGGACAGTATTTTAAAATACTACTAGGAATACCATCAGGACCGGGATCATACGAAAGTTTTAGATTTTTCATATAAGTCAAAACAGTTTGCTGCTCAATACGGGGTACATTAAAATTCACTGATTCAGGGATATGGTAAGAATACTGCTCTATATTGCTAAACGTAGACGAAGAATAGGTTGATGCAAAAAATTCAGCAAACATATTACTTATAACTTTATCATCTGACGACTCATAATCTTTAAACTTCATAACAGAAGGGAAATCTGACACACGCCTCTTCGAGTTGACAAACTTATAAAAAGATTTGGGATCATTTTTTAGGTTATTTTTTATCCTGTTTAAATAAGCACTATAAGCCAGTTGATTAGCAATGGTATATGCAGATCTTGCTGAGGAGTACATGGAATAATTTAGTTGAGATGCATTTTGCTTGTGCTTTTTAAATAGTTTACTCTTGCGGTTTTTAAGTCTTGAAAGTTGTTTAGTGTTCCAAGGTGGACCATGGCAGGGGGCAGGTAGTACTCTAGGTATTGAAGATAGGAAGCATTTGTGTAGTATCTGGTAAAATTTTTCGATACTTTTGTCTAAATCATTGCCATAAGATAATTCATTTAACCAGTCGATTTGAGAGAGTTCACGATGAAGTTTAATGTAATTTGTTGACTTAAAACGAAAAATTTTATTTTGCTGAGATGTATTTGACCGTCGATGAGGTTGGTAGATATAAGTTAATTCAATCGTAGGATGATAACTATCCTCAGGATTTGAAAGCGGGGGATGCTGCGATATCGAAAAGTCTGACGGTTCATTAACAAATACAAGGTCTAACAATTTATCAGAAGTATTTGTGATGCAGTTGATTTGAAAAAGGCAGCACTCCAGTAAACTGTTAATGAAATAATGCGATAATTCCGAAGATTGAAGAGGTGACAAATAATTACAATCAGGCACAGATTTCCAGGACACATTTGGCATATTAAAATCTCCCAGCACAAGTATAATATCATTTGAATTTACTTTATCTGCAATAACATTTATAGCTTTTAGGTAATCCTCATAGATAGAAAGAATATTGCGAGTTAGGAGGAATATACAAGCAAATAATATACATAAGCTGTTTATGTATTTTCACTAATACGCATATAAACTCAATGTGCAAAAAATCATGCAGTATAATTTCTTCCGACGAAAACATAGTTGAGACAGCAATTAAAACACCACCACCCGATTTTTTTACAATATTGTTGGCTGTTTGACAACTTTCTCTATCTTTTCTGAAAATTTGGTATCTGGAACACATAATTTCGGTATTATTAATTTTACCACTAAGCCAGGTTTCAGTGAATGCTATAATATCGTTGTCATATCCAAAGCTGTTTCGGTAAATCGATGACAATTTTGAATTAATACCTCTGACATTTTGGTATAAAATAGATATTAGTTTTTTGGGTTGGGATGCACTAAATTAGGCAAGCGAGCATTATTATCATCTTTATAAATGAATTCACGTACTAAAGCATTCTTAGGCCAAAACTCTTGACTAACAATTTGCTGAAACAGTATCTCCGGTACAATTATTTTGAATGATGCTCTAGTTCTAGAGTTTATTTTAAAAACGAGAATATCCTGTGGTGTGCAATTTTCAAATTTCCTTTGAATATACCATTTCATATCTTCAGCTTTTGTATCCGATGCGAAACGTGTAGCAAATATGGTTTTTTTCGGAGGAATCGTACGCAACCCCCTTGGGGCTGTTGACGTATCAGTTATATTTTGATTAAGAACTGTAGACGAGCTCGCTATTGAGGTTAAAGGGACTGGAGTTGAGACATCAAAATTACTTAATTGAGCGGGGCTTAGAGATTTTGAAGCATTATTTAGAGGCACGGCCGTTGATGAGTAGCTCAGAGCATTATTTATATCGTTGACATGAATAATGTTACCAACATTATATGAGGCATTAGGCATAGTTGTTCTAGGAGGCGAATTTTTTGTTAAACTGTTTTTGTTAAATATATATATATATATATATATATATATATATATATATATATATATATATATATATATATATATACCAAATTTCAAGAGTCTGGCTCTTTTCGTTTGAACTGCTATGCTATTTTTGCATATAATAACGCCCACTAAAGTAAAAAATAATTTTTTTTAATTTATGGCTCCATGTTTAAGGCGTTGGACCGTATTTGACATAAAAATATATCATTTGCTTAACAAAATAACCAAAAAACTTTAAAAATTATGTTTTTTTTTTCTGGGTTGGTTTAGTTCTTCTTAGGGGAACTTTTTTCCCTCTTGCCCGACTTAGCTCATCTCCGAACTTAACCTGCTCTAAGCTTCAAAATACATATATTTACACCAAATTTCAAGAGTCTAGCTCTTTTCGTTTGGACTGAATCGTGATTTCCAAAGACGGACGGACGGACGGACATGCCCAGATCGTCTTTCATCACTTTCGAGAATATATATACTTTATGGTGACTCAGATGGATATTTCGCTGCGTTACAAATGGAATGACAAAGTGTACCAATATGTACCCTATATATTGTTTTTTGGAGGGTATAAGAAACATAAGCCGAGGTACATAAAATCCGTCATACGTTATGCTACACCTTTTTTAACTGACATGAACGTACCGACGGAGAAGGTTGGCACAATGAGTACTTTGTTGACGGAAATTAAATCAGTTGTTTGTTATCCATTTTATTTATTTAACTTAAATTTATTTTATACAATTTTGTATATATTTATTATTTAATTTTTCCTGAACACACAATACGAAACAAGTACACCCAGAGAAAAAATGACACCATACGTGCTCAAATTGACCACAATCAGTGTCAAAAGTGTATCAACAACGTTTGTGGTCAAGTTGAGCACGCCGTTGTCAAATCGACAACGAAATGTTGAAAACGTAGACGTTGTCAAACCGAACACAAACGGGTTCAAATTGACAATGGATTGGTGTCAAGTTGAGACCATTCCGTTGTCAAATTGACACCATGTCGTTGTTGAAGTGACACCGTGACGGTGTCAAATTTGCAACGGTATGGTGTCAATTTGACTCTAAAAATAAATGCTTGGGATAATTATATACAAAAATAAAATTTCTTTTTTTTGACAGGGTCATTTAGCGGGCAAAGGGGGAGGAGGGGGTAGGGCAGCAACAGGCGGTCATAAAACTCTAAAGATAAATGCTTAGGATGATTATATACAAAATTTAAAAAAAAATTTTTTTTTGGTAGAGTCATTTAGGGGGCAAAGGAAGAAGCGGGGGGGAGGGGCCTAGGGAAGAAATCGGCAGTCATAAAACTCGAAAGATAAATGCTTGGGATGATTATATACAAAATTTAAGGAAAAAATTTTTTTTTGGTAGGGTCATTTAGGGGGCAAAGGAAGAGGGGGGGGGGGGTAGGGCAGAAATCGGCAGTCATAAAACTCTAAAGATAAATGCTTGGGATGATTATATACAAAATTTAAAAAAAAAATTTTTTTTTGGTAGGGTCATTTAGGGGGCGAAGGGGAAGGAGGGGATAGGGCATAGTACCAGGTTTTGTCTCAGCTTCGTCATTAAAGCTTAAAAGTGTTATTTTTAAGGAATGTAGGCTTAAGTAAAACAATTTGTTAAATTTTTATGCTATTTTTGCCTATAATAACGCCCACTGAAGTGGGCGGGGTCAAAAAATATTTTTATTTTATTTAATGGCTCCACGTTTAAGGCGTTGGACCGTATTTGACATAAAAATATATCATTTGCTTAACAAAATAACCAAAAAACTATAAAAATTATGTTGTTTTTTCTGGGTTGGTTTAGTTCTTCTTAGGGGAACTTTTTTCCCTCCTGCCCGATTTAGCCCATCTTCGAACTTAACCTGCTCTAAGTTTTAAAATATATTTATGCCAAATTTCAAGAGTCTAGCTCTTTTCGTTTGGAATGAATCGTGATTTCCACAGACGGACGGACGAACGGACGGACGGACATGCTCAGTTCGTCTTAGATTTCATCACTGATCAAGAATATATATACTTTATGGGGTCTGAGATGGATATTTCGATGCGTTACAAACGGAATGACAAAGTGAATATACCCTCCAAATTCTTTTTTGGAGGGTATAAAAAGTTGTTGTGAACTTATAATATACCTTACTGTATGTGGAGTAGTGGCAGCACTCCAGTAAACTGTTAATGAAATAATGCGATAATTCCGAAGATTGAAGAGGTGACAAATAATTACAATCAGGCACAGATTTCCAGGACACATTTGGCATATTAAAATCTCCCAGCACAAGTATAATATCATTTGAATTTACTTTATCTGCAATAACATTTATAGCTTTTAGGTAATCCTCATAGATAGAAAGAATATTGCGAGTTAGGAGGAATATACAAGCAAATAATATACATAAGCTGTTTATGTATTTTCACTAATACGCATATAAACTCAATGTGCAAAAAATCATGCAGTATAATTTCTTCCGACGAAAACATAGTTGAGACAGCAATTAAAACACCACCACCCGATTTTTTTACAATATTGTTGGCTGTTTGACAACTTTCTCTATCTTTTCTGAAAATTTGGTATCTGGAACACATAATTTCGGTATTATTAATTTTACCACTAAGCCAGGTTTCAGTGAATGCTATAATATCGTTGTCATATCCAAAGCTGTTTCGGTAAATCGATGACAATTTTGAATTAATACCTCTGACATTTTGGTATAAAATAGATATTAGTTTTTTGGGTTGGGATGCACTAAATTAGGCAAGCGAGCATTATTATCATCTTTATAAATGAATTCACGTACTAAAGCATTCTTAGGCCAAAACTCTTGACTAACAATTTGCTGAAACAGTATCTCCGGTACAATTATTTTGAATGATGCTCTAGTTCTAGAGTTTATTTTAAAAACGAGAATATCCTGTGGTGTGCAATTTTCAAATTTCCTTTGAATATACCATTTCATATCTTCAGCTTTTGTATCCGATGCGAAACGTGTAGCAAATATGGTTTTTTTCGGAGGAATCGTACGCAACCCCCTTGGGGCTGTTGACGTATCAGTTATATTTTGATTAAGAACTGTAGACGAGCTCGCTATTGAGGTTAAAGGGACTGGAGTTGAGACATCAAAATTACTTAATTGAGCGGGGCTTAGAGATTTTGAAGCATTATTTAGAGGCACGGCCGTTGATGAGTAGCTCAGAGCATTATTTATATCGTTGACATGAATAATGTTACCAACATTATATGAGGCATTAGGCATAGTTGTTCTAGGAGGCGAATTTTTTGTTAAACTGTTTTTGTTAAATATATATATATATATATATATATATATATATATATATATATATATATATATATATATATATACCAAATTTCAAGAGTCTGGCTCTTTTCGTTTGAACTGCTATGCTATTTTTGCATATAATAACGCCCACTAAAGTAAAAAATAATTTTTTTTAATTTATGGCTCCATGTTTAAGGCGTTGGACCGTATTTGACATAAAAATATATCATTTGCTTAACAAAATAACCAAAAAACTTTAAAAATTATGTTTTTTTTTCTGGGTTGGTTTAGTTCTTCTTAGGGGAACTTTTTTCCCTCTTGCCCGACTTAGCTCATCTCCGAACTTAACCTGCTCTAAGCTTCAAAATACATATATTTACACCAAATTTCAAGAGTCTAGCTCTTTTCGTTTGGACTGAATCGTGATTTCCAAAGACGGACGGACGGACGGACATGCCCAGATCGTCTTTCATCACTTTCGAGAATATATATACTTTATGGTGACTCAGATGGATATTTCGCTGCGTTACAAATGGAATGACAAAGTGTACCAATATGTACCCTATATATTGTTTTTTGGAGGGTATAAGAAACATAAGCCGAGGTACATAAAATCCGTCATACGTTATGCTACACCTTTTTTAACTGACATGAACGTACCGACGGAGAAGGTTGGCACAATGAGTACTTTGTTGACGGAAATTAAATCAGTTGTTTGTTATCCATTTTATTTATTTAACTTAAATTTATTTTATACAATTTTGTATATATTTATTATTTAATTTTTCCTGAACACACAATACGAAACAAGTACACCCAGAGAAAAAATGACACCATACGTGCTCAAATTGACCACAATCAGTGTCAAAAGTGTATCAACAACGTTTGTGGTCAAGTTGAGCACGCCGTTGTCAAATCGACAACGAAATGTTGAAAACGTAGACGTTGTCAAACCGAACACAAACGGGTTCAAATTGACAATGGATTGGTGTCAAGTTGAGACCATTCCGTTGTCAAATTGACACCATGTCGTTGTTGAAGTGACACCGTGACGGTGTCAAATTTGCAACGGTATGGTGTCAATTTGACACCATTTGTTGTGGATTAGTAAATTTCCGTTCCTTTTCCAATCTATTCCCATTAAAATAACAATTCAAGTTATTGCTTTAAAAAGTATTTTATTGAAGAAAATAAATTGTATTATAATCATACATACGTACATAATATATTGCATTTATATTAACCTAAAACTAACATTTAAATTGACTTTATTCTAAAATAAATTTTTCCATTATTCATTGGATATAAATGAAATGGGAGGGTTATAAAATCTAAAGTTGGTGTTAAAAAAGCTTTATCGTGGTTAAGTGTACCAACTTCAAAGGATTGCAAATGTTTATAAAATTCTTTAATATTTACTTGATTACATAAAATATAAATATTTTCATTTTGAATTACAAAGAATTTTATTTTGAAAATTTAAATTGATGAATTTTTTGTAGCTATGTAATAGTTTGTTTTATATCGGGTCCCTTTAAATATAATATCATTGGAAAGTTTGCAATTTTGAAAATATAGTTCTGGCTTACTTATTTTGTAAAACAACTCTTCTTCTAATAAGTTTCCATTACTATAAGAATTATAATAAAATTAGGTTCTAAATTAATTTCGTGTTTCAACAAAAAATTTGAAAATTTTAATCCAGATTTTAAACACAACGAATGACATGGATTTACTCTTGAAGTAGTATTACTGAAATAAATTTTTGCCTGTTTATGCTTAGCCTCAAATCTCATACACCATAGATATTTAAGAGGGCCACATTTTCGAATAGCAGTTGGGTAATGGACAAGGAAATGATGCTTTGGTTTTAGAGGACCGTATAATTTTAAATAAAGTATATGATGATTTTTAATCAATTTCTCCAATTTTATTAAATCGTCTTCTATAAAACTTGATTTTAAGAGTAAATCAATTATTTGCAATAATAATTTGAAAACTTCCCAATGGTTGTTACCTAAAAGGCAAAAAATGAATAAAGCAAATAGTTTCACTAGCGGTCATCTTTAAATTATTAGTTTTTAATCTGTATAAATCTAGGGGTATAGAATGGTTTCCAACTTCAATTTCTCCATACTGAAATAGAGTTTTTCTGCTGTTAATACAGCTTAAAGTTAAAACTTTTCCATCAATCAACCCAAGTAAACATTACATACATCGTAAATAAATTTTTGAATGAAAATCTATGGAAGTTGGTACGCCTCAGGATATTTCAAAGATAGAGTTTGAAAAATTTTAAAACATGTATCCAAACATTGAAAAATGAATTAAATTTTAATAAATTATTGTTAAAAAATATGTAAAAACCTTTAAGATCAGTATAAGACAAGCCCTCCACAATAAGAAAGGGCTATATTAAACTACCATAGTAACATTTTTCTATTATTGTATTAATTTTTCATTTATAATCATTAATTGTGGCTAAGCGTAAAACAAAACACTCCTGAGAATCTGCTATTGTTACCTTCATTTTTTTTCCGCAACCACTCTTAAACCTACCGGTGATGGTAAAACCGCATTGAGCAATATTGTGTATATATAGTCTTGTGCATCTGCAACATAAATATATTGATATTAAAAAGAAAAAAACTAAATTAAACAAGTAAAAACGTTATATTCGACCGGGTCGAATCTTAAATACCCTCCAAATATTTAGTAAGTGAATTTGAAATGTTTAACTTGGTGGGACAGAGTTCCTTTATGTAATATCGTACGTCAACGCCCACTAAAGGGGGCGGGGTTCAAAAATATACAATATCATGTTTTCCACAGACGAACGTATAGGCATTGCTAGACTGTCTTAGACTTCATCACAATTCTCTATGGAGGCTATAAAAACTGTATTTTGGCGGGGTCGCTCTGGCAAGGGCTGTGGGGAAAACATTTCACCTTTGTCATAAAACTCTAAAAATAAATGCTTGGGATAATTATATACAAAAATAAAATTTCTTTTTTTTGACAGGGTCATTTAGCGGGCAAAGGGGGAGGAGGGGGTAGGGCAGCAACAGGCGGTCATAAAACTCTAAAGATAAATGCTTAGGATGATTATATACAAAATTTTAAAAAAAATTTTTTTTTGGTAGAGTCATTTAGGGGGCAAAGGAAGAAGCGGGGGGGAGGGGCCTAGGGAAGAAATCGGCAGTCATAAAACTCGAAAGATAAATGCTTGGGATGATTATATACAAAATTTAAGGAAAAAATTTTTTTTTGGTAGGGTCATTTAGGGGGCAAAGGAAGAGGGGGGGGGGGGGGGGTAGGGCAGAAATCGGCAGTCATAAAACTCTAAAGATAAATGCTTGGGATGATTATATACAAAATTTAAAAAAAAAATTTTTTTTTGGTAGGGTCATTTAGGGGGCGAAGGGGAAGGAGGGGATAGGGCATAGTACCAGGTTTTGTCTCAGCTTCGTCATTAAAGCTTAAAAGTGTTATTTTTAAGGAATGTAGGCTTAAGTAAAACAATTTGTTAAATTTTTATGCTATTTTTGCCTATAATAACGCCCACTGAAGTGGGCGGGGTCAAAAAATATTTTTATTTTATTTAATGGCTCCACGTTTAAGGCGTTGGACCGTATTTGACATAAAAATATATCATTTGCTTAACAAAATAACCAAAAAACTATAAAAATTATGTTGTTTTTTCTGGGTTGGTTTAGTTCTTCTTAGGGGAACTTTTTTCCCTCCTGCCCGATTTAGCCCATCTTCGAACTTAACCTGCTCTAAGTTTTAAAATATATTTATGCCAAATTTCAAGAGTCTAGCTCTTTTCGTTTGGAATGAATCGTGATTTCCACAGACGGACGGACGAACGGACGGACGGACATGCTCAGTTCGTCTTAGATTTCATCACTGATCAAGAATATATATACTTTATGGGGTCTGAGATGGATATTTCGATGCGTTACAAACGGAATGACAAAGTGAATATACCCTCCAAATTCTTTTTTGGAGGGTATAAAAAGTTGTTGTGAACTTATAATATACCTTACTGTATGTGGAGTAGTGGCAGCCATTTCATTACGTGTCCACCATTCCCCTACTTTGGATGGTACTGACATTGTCTCGTCATCAATTCCAAGCTATGAATACAATGAATAAAGTATTCGTTTAAACCATTACACTATAATACATACCTCCGTTTTTTTCCATGTAAAGAGTTTTTCTCTAAACTCTACACGCAGCCCTAAGGGCGGGACTGCTTCCTTCAAGTCTTCCTTTTTTATGTATGGCATGCTACGAAATGTTACCTGTGATGCTAAAACATTTACAATTGTAAATTATAGTTATTTTTGTATAAATAAAGTTCCAACTTACTCTTAAAATTTTTGATTTACTTACCATTTAAATGTTCAAAAATAGATTCCATATTAATGTTTTCCAAGAATTCCTTAAGTTATATGTCGTCTTCACTGTCTTCAGCCACGTTTTCGATTGGAATACCCGCATCACCGACAACCACGATATTACCATTTACTTCCAGTAGCAAGTTATTTTCATCGATATTATTCATTTTATTACTATTTTTCTACACACGCGTCTTTTCACTTTTGGTAAACCAATAATAATAAAAACATAGCCGATAATATACGGGTACGAATTGAAAACAAAGTGTTGTCAATTTGTACACGTTCGTTAACAAATTGACACCGGCGTTGTCAAAATCCAAAATTTGACAACAAAGCGTTGTCAACTTTTACACATTCGTTATCAAGTTGAAAACGTGCGTTGTCAAGTACCAATATTTGACAACATACTGTTTTCAATTTGAACACGTTCGTTTAAAAATTGACAACAAGCGTGGTTAAAAATAAGTGACAACGTAGGGTGCAAAATTGACCACGAACGTTGTTGATTTTGCAACGTCTTTTTTCCCTCAGTGTAAAAACGTTATATTCGACCGGGTCGAATCTTAAATACCCTCCAAATATTTAGTAAGTAAATTTAAAATGTTTAACTTGGTGGGATAGAGTTCTTTTGTATAATATCATACGTAAACGCCCACTAAAGGGGGCGAGGTTTAAAAATAGCCAATATCATGTTTTCCACAGACGAACGTATGGGTATTCCTAGACCGTCTTAAACTTCAATACTAATCAATAACATACATATTTACTTTATGAGGTCCAATTCTCTTTGGAGGGTATAAAAACTGTATTTTGGCGGGGTCGCTCTGGCAAGGGCCGTAGAACAGTCACTTCATCTTTGCCATAAAACCCTAAAAATAAATGCTTGGGATAATTATATACAAAATAAATATTTTTATTTTTTTTATAGGTTCATTTACGGGGAAAAGTTGAGAAAGAGGTAGGGCAGAAACAGGCAGTCATAAAACTCTAAAAATAAATGCTTGGGATGATTATGTACAAAATTAAAAATGATTTTTTATAGGGTTATTTAGTGGGCAAAGGAATAGGTGGGCAGAAACAGGCAGTCGTAAAACTCTAAAAATAAATGCTTGAGACAAATATATAGAAAATTAAAATTTTTTAATTTTTTTTTTTGGTAGGGTCATTTAGGGGGTGAAGGGGGAGGAGGGGGTAGGGCAGAAATCGGCAGTCATGAAACTCTAAAAATTCTATACAAAATTAAATTTTTTTTTTGGTAGGGTATTTTACATAAAAATATATCATTTGCTTTACAAAATAACAAAAAAACTTTAAAAATTATGTTGTTTTTTTGGGTTGGTTTAGTTCTTCTTAGGGGAACTTTTTTCCCTCTTGCCTGATTTAGCCCATCTCTGAACTTAACCTGCTCTAAGCTTCAGAATATATATACACCAAATTTCAAGAGTTTAGCTTTTTTCGTTTGGACTGAATCGTGATTTCCACAGACGGAAGGACGGTCAAGCTCTGACTGTTATGTTTTTATTTTAGTCTCTTCTGTTTTCTGATATATTCTTTTCAATAAAAATTTCAACGTTTATGGTTATTGATTTTTTCCCTGTAAACTTACAATATCATTTTAAAAATTTATTGATGTCTATAGTTTTTGGTATGAAAGTGTAATTGGTGAAGGGTATATAAGATTTAGCATAGCCGAATATATGTATATGTTACGTCCCTTTGACTTATTTCTATTCTGAACACAAAAATATTTTCTATTTTTGTCTCCCTCAAAATAGCAAGCAGTGCGAGATTACACTGCTATATGGACTCCGCCTTTCATAACCTCTTATTTGACTACATACATGTCTACATTTTTTAAGGACACACTACACTGGTGGTATATCAAATAATTATATTACATAATTCTTTGGTTGTATCTCTAAAAATTGAATCTGTGAAATTTTGCACATAGATTTTAATACTTTGTGTGACACTTACATATATCTATTTCATTCAAAGGCTCACAAAACGAGGAATTATATGGAATAGCAAAAAAAAAATTTTTTAGTAATGGAAATTTTTAACCGAAAAATTTTGTTTGTTTGATATAATGGTTATTTAAGACCAAAAAAGTTTTTGGTTGATATAACGGCTATTTATAACAAAAAAAAAAATTCTCATTTTAATTGGTTACTGGTTAATTATAACCATTACACAAATTCATCTATGTTAATGGTTAAATATGATTTTTTTGTCGTTTATCTTATAACTGTTACGTCCCTGATTTTAACAATGTTTCTGACATAAAAATTATTAATTTGTAACAAAAATTTTGTGTTATTTTAAACAAAACAAGTAAAAACGTCATATTCGAGCGGGTCGAATCTTAAATACCAAATATTTAGTAAGTAAATATAAAATTGTTAACTGTATTTTGGCGGGGTCGCTCTGGCAAGGGCTGTGGGGAGACATTTCACTTTGCATCTTTTCAGGTGAAGCTCATTTTGATCTTGGCGGGTATGTAAACAAGCAAAATTGTCGCATTTGAGGCACAGAAAACCCGTACGCATACATTGAAAAGCCGACGCACCCAAACCGAGTCACTGTTTGGTGCGGATTTTGGTGCAGAGGCATAATTGGGCCATTTTTCTTCGAAAATGAGCAAGGAGTGGCCGTTACAGTCAATGGCGATCGTTATCGTGCCATGCAGATATTTGAATGAAATTATTTTCCATTATTAAGCGGAAGGATTGTACTTTCAAATAAAAAAGAAATTTGAGAAAATATTCAGTAGTTTTTTATAGCATTTTCAAAAAAAAAGTTATTTGGCGGACCCTATACATCAAATAGCTTTGTTTTGTTTGCTCGATTATTCTTAATCGGTTGACAACTATAACATACATGATTTTATGCGGCTTGTTATTTAAACTATTTACTGATATAATAAAGGTGTTGGTTAAATTTCGAAGCAGACTTGCAATTTTGATAATACAAATTTTGTATGTACGAGCATATATTTATATCATAGCAATTGGAAGTTTGGATTTCTGGATTTGGTTATTAGTTCTCCTTGGTTTTGGTATTTTAATATGAAAATATTATTTCCACATACAAAATACAGTTACTATTCCAAACCAGGTATTGTTGTACGATTGCGAGTTTAAAAAGTACCAAAACTATCGAATTGTTAACTTTCATTGATTTCCTTTTTTATACATCAATCATTGCCGACAACACGCACTTTTAATTTCATTATTACCAAAATTTATTTTTTAAATTCTCTACAGTTATAAGATTAGCAAATAATTAATAATAAAATAGTTTTTAAATAGTGTTTTAGTTTTTATAGTTTTGTTATTTAGTTTAAATAAAGACAGCCAGAATGCATTCAAATAAAGGCATTGAACATCATGATAAAGAAACCTCAGACCACGCAATAAAACTTTAATTTTGTTGGCATGTGTTCTTGCTGAATATATATTTGGTGACTGGTGAATTTGATATATAAGCAAGATTTATGTAACTCCAAATACCAGATTTTATTAAATATGTAGTTTCTTTCGCTTGGGAGCTGGTTAATGCAATATTATTTTCTTCACATGATTTCCAAAGAAATAAATGTAAACAACAGCTGAATATAATAAGATTTGTACATGAAAAAATATTTACATATGAAAAATACGTACATAAGTACATCCATACACATACATATGTATGTCTAAGAGTGTGTAAGAAATGTAGTGGAGAACGTATTTGGCAACACGAGGCACAACCAATCGTGGGCGAATTTTCTTGTATATTAAGTTAATATTATTAACACTCATGTATAAAATCAATGTAAAGAATATTGTATACATATAAACAACGTAGATCCAACAACATGGTTCCGAGCTACACAGTTGACCAAGTCGTAGTCGTAGAACACATTGTCTGTGACGACGTATGCATGATGTTTTGTAGATAGCAGGGACAATCTTTCGATGTATTTGACCATCTATAGGTGGCAGATGGTCGATAAAGTCTTGAAATTGTTCACGTAAAACCATTGTGCAAAAAAGAGGTATAATCATAAATGTATCTTTTGAGAACACACGATCGGAGAGATGAGCGACAATGTCTTCAAACTTTAATGCGTTCATTTAAAATCTTACTGGAATAAAACAATAAGATAACTCTGAAAAACAAACTAAGTTTGTGTATAAAATGTTAGTATACATATTTATTCCGTTGACAAAACATAATTATGGGGTATAATATTGACGGTAGAAAGATAAGAGCACTTTTAATTTTTTTGGAAATGCATTGAATGGACAGATGGTAAGAACAAAAAAATTCAAAACGCAGGTGTATATTTTAATTCTATTTATAGAAAGGGGTTTTTTTGAAAACTTCGAAATTATATATGTAGCTGTTCAACTAGTGTTTAGATTCTTTTATAGGACTCGGAAAAGTACATCAATCTCCGTTAGTAGCACGGGAATCGTTTAATTCCTTAAATACTTACAGTAGTAATAATAAAACAATCCTCTTTTTAGCGGTTAAAATTAAGGAATTGCCGTGATGGCCTTTAGGGTCAACCGTTTCGCAGATTTTTTTTTATAATATGAACATATTTCTCTATTTTTTGTTAGTGATACAGCGAAAATTTTCGCTTTTGTAGTCGTCGACCTCATGATAGGTGAAGTTGTTTTTGTATAATAGTCGCAGTTATGGTGCGGGAAATAATTTGATTAGCGATTTTTTAAGCTTTCGTCAATACGTCTTCCTAAGATTTTCTATTATCATGTGCCCGTTGTGCAGAATGTCTTGAAAAAATGGCCAAGTGGGTAGGTACAATCTAATTTCAGATGATGATGCAGACGTATCCAGTAATCATACCATAAATAGATATCTAAATATCAATGCAGATGGTTTCAAACTTATTTTATTGTATTTTCTTTAAGAAATATATCGTTGTACATAAAAAAATACAATTAATATAAATTAAAAATATTTGATTATTTTATGTTATATATGTATGTAAATGTATTCATGTTAAAAAGAAAAAAATGTATATCAAAGTATAGGCGTCATATATGTATATATATATATATATATATATATATATATATATATATATATATATATATATGTATATATATATTAAAAAATGTGAGTTTAAACAATCTTAGTCACCAAAAAGTTTTTTGCCCAATTCCATCATACGGTGATTACGGCATACTCTTAAGGCATCAGCTTTTTTTAAAACATCTGCCACTGTTGAATTAACCTCCACAAGTTGCGACAGAAAATCTTCATAGGCCGATTTTACGTTAGGTGGCAGCGTACCAATCTTAACCTTTTTCAAAGTTTGAATAATGCCTTCTGGCCATCCAGATTCAATGGCAAACTCTGATATCCAGGGTACTAATGGCAACACACCACACATAGTCTGCATACCGAGGAACCACAGCTCCGACAATTCCATCCAGCTTTCTTTATAAGCAATAGATACTACCAAGGCTGTTGGGTCATTAGACTCATCAATATTGTAGGCGTCCCAGAGGAAGCGTATTGTGGCTTGTATATAACGGCATATTGAAAAATCATTTTGCTTAACTTTCTTAGATTGTTGCTTCAATAGCAGTAACCCCAGCACAGACAGATTACCATGCATCACCAAATTTTCGTGAGTATCTTTTAGCTCTGGCAAATGTTCATAGACAAATTTAAAGAGATTACCAAAGAATTGACCGTCTTCAGCAAGTTTGGGTTCCAAGACAGTCAAGTTCATTAGTATATTACACAAGGAGCAAATGGCTGCACGAGCATTTTTCATTTCAACTAGTTGTTCTGGTGTGGGTACAGGATCTGGTTCATTCATGCGTTTCAAGCGTTCAGCTCTAGGTATGGGTGGCCTTTTATAATGAGCAATTGAAAAATAGAACTCTAAACTTTGCAAAAATAGTTCATCTTGCTTAGTTGCAAAAACTACTTTGCGGGCATCATCTTCTACCACCAAATGGCACAAAGCGGGTAACATCACCCGAAGTACATCCTCGGGTGCATCCGCATCTCTTGGACCACTTCTCCATTCTTTTAACTCTAAAAATGACTCATTAGCCACTTTGAACATGAATGGCAAAAGCTTATAAATAGCTGGTCTCATAGCTGTAGTTTCTTGAGCCAGCCAAGCAGACAAAATGCGCACAGTGCCACGAATAAATTTCTTTTCTTTGGGATTAGTAGTGTCCTTAATTTTATCATTAGATACACGTGATAAAACAGCCAACACTTGATTGAAAGCGCCTTTAAGAGCGGTATAAGTTGTTTGTTTTTCTTTTGGATCCAAGTCTAATATGTCTTTAGCCATATACTCGACACATTGCTCCAGTATAGTAAAACAACATTGTATTAGTTCACTGTTCCGGAAGGTGGCCTCCAATTTCTTTTCATCCATTTGCATTCTCACCTCAATAGCAGCCATTTGTAAAATCATTAAGTAAAACTGTTTACCATCATCCATAAAAGCCCATTGGATTCCCAACACTTTAAGGGTATTGGCAATCAAATGTAGAGTTGGGTCTCTTTGCTTTGGTCCTATTTTGCTTTTTAAAATATCCCCGCAACCTTTAAACAAACTTTCTGGCCAAATTTCACCTTCGAGTGAGTTGAAAATCAACTCCTTCTTGCAAGTTTTTAAAATGGCTGATAAAATTTTGCACAATTCATACTTGCGTTCATTATTCTCAGTCTCCATATCCAAAGCAATACGCTGGATTAAAGCATGAAACGGTTTAGGATCATCGGTCCAAGAAGAAGAACCAAATTTTTTAACCAACAATACAATTAGTTGTAAAGCCTCGTCTGTTTGAAAGCTTTGAGCTGCATAAATTTGGGACATTTTAGGTATAGCCTTCATCGTCATTAAGGCATTTTGACCAGATTCGTGAGAGGCAATAAATTTCAAACAACTATAGGCCTCACTTACAACAATCAAATTATCATCACAGTCATCGTCATCAGCTTGCTCCACGATCTCCAAAAGGGTGGGTATAACATCTAGTACATCCTTATGTGTAGCCAACTCCTCTTCTTGACAAAAGCAAGTCAAAATAGATAGAGCTACACTTTTATACACCAAAGGTGGACAGTCGTTAGGCAAATTTTTCCCACTTAATAATTTCTTCAAAAAGGTCACGCCAATGGCTTCGAAAAGCAACTTTTTGGCGCCTACATTACAATCTTTACCCTTAACTAACTTGGTAACCATAAAAAGAGCAGCAAACTTTTCTGTATCAGTTTTGGTAACCTTTAACATGGCCACACATTTTTTAACAGGTTCTGGTACGTCGGCCATATTTGTTTAATTTTTTGAAACGTACAATTTTTTTATACTGATTTATTTAGAGTCATTTAAATACTTCAGTTTTTATATTATATTGTATATATCTCTACAAGAGAATCTATATATAGATGTATATTACTTCGTGTCCACACTTTTACCACTCTGTACCAACAAATATTTTTAATATTAGTTTTTCACTACTTTTCGGCCTTTTTTTCAACTAAGAGATCTTTACGAGCCGACTTTTGCTCTCGTACTAAACATTTTAAAAATTTGTTATACTAAAAAATCTTATGAATTTAAAATTTCCTCAACATTTGTGTTTTCTATATATAAAATATGCTTTTACTTTCGCATACTAAAAGCCGGGTGCACTTCCATATTGGATTCTATACATAAATATAGTACACCACCTATGCACAGCAAAACTATAAACAAATGTTATTTGCTCTACTTTATTATATATACATACGTATCCAAATTAGTACTCTCGTGAAAATTTGTTTTCTCCTAGAAGAAAATCTGTGTATGAATCAATGCGTTGGTCTTGTTTGCAGCATTTTTACAAAACAAAACTTTATTTTTATACCCTCCAAAAAAGAATATGGAGGGTATATTCACTTTGTCATTCCGTTTGTAACGCAGCGAAATCTCCATCTGAGACCCCAAAGGTATATATATTTATATATATTCTTGATCAGTGATGAAATCCAAGGCGAACTGAGCACGTCCGTCCGTCCGTCTGTGGAAATCACAATTCAGTCCAAACGGAATGAGCTAGACTCTTGAAATTTGGTATAAATATATCTTGAACGATAGCACAGGTTAAGTTTGGAGATGGGATAAATCGGGCAAGAGGGAAAAAAGTTCTCCTAAGAAGAACTAAATCAACCTCTAAAAAACAACATAATTTTTAAAGTTTTTTTGTAATTTTGTTAAGCAAATGATATATTTTTATATCAAAGAAGGCCCAAAGCGTTAAACTTGGCGCCATAAAATTAAAAAAAAAGATTTTTGGGCCCCACCCCCTTTAGTGGGCGTTGTTATATGCAAAAATAGTGTAAATATTTAACAAATTGTTTTACTTAAGCCTACATTCCTTAAAAATAAAATTTTTTAGCTTTAATGACGAAGCTGAGACGTAACCTGGTACTACTCTGCCCTACCCCATCCTCCCCCTAAGTGACCCTATAAAAAAAATTTTTTATTTTTATTTTGTATACAATTATCCCAAACATTTATATTTAGAGTTTTATGACAAAGGTGAAATGTCTCCCCCACAGCCCTTGCCAGAGCGAAATTACAGTTTTAATACCCTCCAAAGAGAATTGGACTCCATAAAGTATATATATTCTTGATCAGTGATGAAGTCTAAGACGGTCTAGCAATGCCCAAACGTTCGTCTGTGGAAAACATGACATTGTCTATTTTTGAGCACCGCCCCTTTTAGTGGTCGTTGACGTACGATATTATATAAAGGAACTCTGTCCCACCAAATTAAACATTTTAAATTTTCTTACTATATTTGGAGGGTATTTAAGATTCGCCCCGGTCGAATATAACGTTTTTATTTGTTGCATATAATAATGCCCACTAAAGGGGGCGGGGTCCAAAAAAAAATTTTTTTATGGCTCCAAGTTTAACGCTTTGGACCTTCTTTGACATAAAAATATATCATTTGCTTAAGAAAATTACAAAAAAAATTTAAAAATTATGTTGTTTTTTAAAGGTTGCTTTAGTTCTTCTTAGGGGAACTTTTTTCCCTCTTGCCCGATTTAGCCCATCCCTGAACTTAACATGTGCTTCAAGATATATTTATCCCAAATTTCAAGAGTCTGGCTCTTTTCGTTTGGACTGAATCGTGATTTCCACAGACGGACGGGCGGACGGACATGCTCAGATCGTCTTAGATTTCATCACTGATCAAAAAAAAGTACTTTATGGGGTCTCAGATGAATATTTCGCTGCGTTACAAACGGAATGACAAAGTGAATATACCCTCCATAATCTTTTTTGAAGGACCAACGCGTTAAACTTGGAGCCATAAAATCCAAAAAATTTGTTTTTGGACCCCGCCCTCTTTAGTGGTC
This sequence comes from Linnaemya tessellans, assembly GCA_951800035.1. Classification (NCBI taxonomy): domain Eukaryota; kingdom Metazoa; phylum Arthropoda; class Insecta; order Diptera; family Tachinidae; genus Linnaemya; species Linnaemya tessellans. Next base: position 52,987,952 of record OX637532.1, on the reverse strand, counting down.
GTTATTATATGCAAAAATAGTGTTACAATTGAACAAATTGTTTTGCTTAAACCTACATCCCTTAAAAATAATATTTTTAAGCTTTAATGACGAAGCTAAGACGTAACTTGGTACCACTCTGCCCTACCCCTCCCTCCCCCTTTGCCCCCTAAACGACCCCATAAAAAATTTTAATTTTAAGAGTTTTATGACAAAGCTGAAATGTCTCCCCCAAAGCCCTTGCCAGAGCGTCCCCGCCAAAATACAGTTAAACATTTTAAATTTACTTACTAAATATTTGGAGGGTATTTAAGATTCGAACCGTTCGAATATGACGTTTGTACTTGTTTTTTATCACACGACTTGATTTTCTTTAATTGTTTTCTCTGTTGATTTTGATTTGAAATTTAAGAGAATTTACTTAATTTTATTTTTAAACTTTCACTTGATATAATTAGAGATCAAAATCCTTTTTTTAGCTGATAACACACGAACCAGCAAAAATGTTGCAATTCTAAACTAAAAAGAATTGATTGTATTCATCTAATAACTTGTGATATTTAATCTATAAATAAAATAAGTTTCAAGTGAGCAGAATATATATATATATATATATATATATATATATATATATATGTATATGGTTTTTCATCGAGAAGGCAAGTACAGTAGGATCTCGAAAAACTTAACTCATGAAAAAGTTAAACTCTTGAATAAGTTAAAGTGCTTCAGTATCAACGTACCACTTCGAAAAGTTAACCTGTGACAAATTACCGTATTCTATATCTATCGAAATTTTAATAAAATTTATATGCAAAATTCGATCAATATCAAATGTCGTAATTTGCCACCCGAGGTAACTTTTCGAAGCGTACAACTATTTTTCCAAAACTCTTCAGTGGTAATTTTGGTACTTTTAAAGTATTCCTACTGGCAACGCTAATCCTTAAATTTGTTTGTCGGATTATGGTATTCCTCGAACTTCTATTTTAGTTTGAGCTGTATGCTAGAAATGTGCAAGTGTCGAGATTTTTTCGTGTTACGCGTGATTCACGCGTGCATCACTTGAATCGTGATTACACATTATTAAAATTATCACGTACTCAAGACAGAAGATACTTTTTTCTCCAGAATTTTTAATACATGTGCCACATAGATACATACATGTTTTCACACAAAAGAACAATTTTACTGTGAGCGTACACGATCTTTCAATATTCTTACTATCGTGCGTGGAAGTACGTGATTAAAAATAACGCGTTACTGAGCGTGCGTAATCGTGAGAGCCTTAAATCTTGCCGCGCTTTAGCGTGCCTGATCGTGGGCTTAATTTTACTCACGCGCACATCGTTATTGTATACTGTTCATTTAAAAACTTTCAAACCAGACGAAATCATAACAAACCAGATTAGATTTATAGCAGAAAATTATAATTTAAAAAAAGCAGTTTTATTAAGGCATTCATGGAAAACAATTGGCTTTGAATTATGGCACAAGAGGACATTTCAAAATTAAATAAAAATTGTTGTGCAATCTTAGTAGCTGCGGATTGATATTAAAGCTATCTAGCAGGAAAAACACGTTTTTTTCAAAAACCATTTATTTCTCAACATAGTCTCCTTTTAGCTCAATACATTTAGTAAGACGATATTCCAACTTTTTTATACCATCTGAATAATACGATTTTGGGAACCCCTCAAAATACGCATTAGTTTCGGTAATCACTTCTTCGTTTGAGGTGAATCTTTTTTCTCAACCAATTCCAAGTGCATTTCACGTTGTCTTGAAGAAAGAGCAATTTTTTCTTCTTTAAATGTGGTCCTTGTTTCTTGATTGCATCAATCAATTGATCCAATAATGCACGATAATACTTTCCTGTGATTGTGGATCTATTTTGAAGATAATCGATGAGCAATATTCCGTGTGCATCCTAAAATACAGTGGCCATAACCTTGCCAACCGATTCTACTGTCTTCGCCTTCCTCGGAGCACTTCCACCAGCTTCCACCCATTGTTTCGATTGATTTCAGATATGTAGTGTTGGACCCACTTTTCATCAACAGTTATTAATCGACGCCAAAAATCAACAGGATTACGCTTTATCATGTCCAAACACCGCTGTGAAGTGGTCTGTCGAACTCGTTTTTGTTCGACACTGAGCAAACGCGGCACCCATCTTGCCGAAAGCTTTTTCATATGCAAATGTTCATGCAAAATGTTGAACACACGTTCATATGATATGTTTACCATTTCAACAATCTCACGTAACTTGATTCGGCGATCATTCGAAACGATATCGTGGATTTTCTTGATATTTTATTCAGTAACCACTTGTTTTGGCCTTTGTGTTATGGTATTGTTGCAGTGCTTGTTCGGCCGCGTTTAAATTCAGCAATCCAATATTTTACCATGTAATCTGACGGAGCAGACTCACCGTAATATTTATCGAGTTCATTTAACATGAAATTATGGCAATATGTCAAAGAGTAAATTTCAAAAGATTTTATTTTTAATTTTCCCTTAAAATTCTAATATTTTAAAATTGAGCAGATATGAACTATTGAGAACAGTTTATTAAAAAATAATTTTAGCAAAAGATTGGGAGTATGCCGTGCTAGTATGGTGTTAACTTGACTCACATAATTTTTAATTTTCAACCGGAAGCTGATTGTAATAACTAGAATAAAAATTTTTTTTATATCTGAAAAAGTAAATTTTTTATTGATACCTTAAATTTGGACACACTTCAGAATATTATTTTATTACAAACTGTAGACAATTTGTTAAGAAAAACAAAACATTTACCCCCATATTCATAAAAAATGAAACGTATTTGAAATTTGTTTTAAGAAAAATTTTTATGAAAAAATTTGATTAAAATACATTTCCAACTCATTTTAAATTTTATGAATATCGGGGTTATTGTGTGACACTCTTTTATTTAACACCGAAGAAAATTTTTTAACAGAAATCAGGTAAAAACGTAATATTTGACCGGGTCGAATCTTAAATACCCTCCAAATATTTAGTAAGTAAATTTAAAATGTTTAACTTGGTGAGACGGATTTCCTATAAGACATTTCTGTACTCAATTTTAAATCTCGGAGTCATTCCGGGAAGGGCCGTGGGGAAGACGTTTCACCTCTGCAAGATCAGAAAACATTCAGCTTCTTATAGGCTTAAGGAATAAAAATTGTTCAATATTTACACTATTTTTGCATATAATATCGTACGTCATATAAGCAAATAATATCGCATATAATATCGTACGTCTCTTTGAATGAGAAAAATCTTTGTCTGTATTATCATCGTTTGTATTACGATAGTTTAGTAATAAATAACTTTTTAAGGAATTCACTTTGCATTGAAATTCATCAAATTTTTGTCTATTATATTTTGATAATGGTATTTTCGGGTAACAATTTCCATATCTAATGTGCTCGAAGCAGTGTTCGAATATTGCAATATTTTGCAATGGTGGAACTCACATATAAATAACATTATTTAAAGATTTTGCATTTTTACAAATAAATTCTTTTTTATGTAATAATTAATGGAACCCTCAGACGACGACCTTCAGGTTTCAAAAAAGGACAATGATAGGAACATGGAACGTATGAATTCTATCAGACCCAACAAAACTGGCCCAAGCTGCTGCAGAAATGGTCAGATACAAGCTGAACATTCTAGGGCTAGCAGAAACTAGGTGGATAGGTCAAGGAGATGTGCGGTTAACAACGGGACATTATTTTATGTGCAGCGGAAATAACCAGGAGCGCTCAAATTTCGTAAGGAGTTCAGACCAGTTTCCAATCGTATTATAAAAGATAGATTCCACACGAAGTTCCGGAATATAACATTAATTTAATGTTATTGGCGCAGAGCCATGTAATGATGATATCAAAGGCGATATTTATAATAAATTAGAGTCAACCATCAACAGCACCGCCCAAGGCGACATACTTATTGTATTAGGGGATTTTAATCCCAAAGTGGGTAAAAACAACACAGCGCCGCCTTGGGCATTCATGGTCATGGAAGTACAAGAAACAAAAACGGAGAACGATTGGTAGATCTATGTGCCACTCATGCCTTATTTCTAGGAGGTACCAAATTTGCGCATAAGGATATTCATAAGTATATATATATATATATATATATATATATATATATATATATATATATATATATATATATATATATATATATAGATATATATATATATATATATATATATATATATATATATATATATATATATACATATATAAGTGGAATTCCCCGGACGGTATTACGTTTAACCAGATTGATCACGTATTAATTAGCAAAAGATTTCAAATACATTGCTTGTACGCGACATCGTGCTGATATGTACAGCGACCATAACTTGGTAGTCGCACAGCTACGCTTACGCCCAGCTGCTTTGAATAACCGCGAACTTCGGATCCGCCGCGTAGATGTAAATAAACTGCACTTGCCGGAAGTGGAGACAAGTTACCGTGCAAGATTGGCCTATAATATTGATGCATTGAATGAACCCCACTCCTGGGAGAGCATTTCCACAGCATGTCAAGAAACGGCGGAGTTCACTGTGGGATTAGTGCAGCAATACAGAAAAACATGGATAAGCAACACAACATGGGAATGTATAGGGAAAAGACGTGAACTTAAAACAAAACTCCTAAATACTAAGAATCCGTCCGAGAAAAATATCGTTACAACTGCGTACAACAACGCAGAGAAGGAGATAAAGAAAATGGCAAACAAGTAATAACGTTATATTCGACCGAGTCGAATCTTAAATACCCTCCGAATATTTAGTAAGTAAATTTAAAATGTTTAACTTGGTGGGACAGAGTTCCTTTATATAATATCGTACGTCAACGACCACTAAAATGGGCGGGGTTCAAAAATAGACAATATCATGTTTTCCACAGACGAATGTATGGGCATCGCTAGACCGTCTATGACTTCATCACTGATCAAGAATATGCGGTCCAATTCTCTTTGGAGGGTATTAAAACTGTCGCTCTGGCAAGGGCTGTGGGGGAGACATTTTACCTTTGTCATAAAACTATAAAAATAAATGTTTGGGATAATTATAAACAAAATTTAAAAAAAATCAAATTTTTTTGATAGGGTTATTGAGAGTTTAAATATGTTATTTTTAAGGAATGTAGGCTAAAGTAAAACAATTTCTACACTAGTTTTGCTTATAACGCCCACTAAGGGGGAATGGTTCAAAAAATGGAGAATATCATGCTTTCCACAGACGAACGTGTGGGCATTGCTAGACCGTCTTAGAATTCATCACTGATCAAGAATATATACCTTATGGGGTCCAATTCTCTTTTGAGTGAGTGTTTGTGCTTCGTCCCGTCCGTAAGCGTTTTCTTTTTGTAGTCCGCACGAGTTACATATAACAATAATATAGATACTATTGATGATTTTTTAAATAAAATAGGTAAATGAACTTTATTTGTGCTTACTACAGAATATTAAAAACAAATATATATATTGAAAACATTTTTGCAATACTTGCATTTCCTTTTTACTTTTGTATTTCGAAACTTTAAAGGTCATTTACTTAATCAATAAATCAAAATCAGCAAATTATTGTAAAAACTCATTTTTGTTTTAATAAGAAATATAAAAAGTAAACTCAGCAAACAACAAGAATATAAAATAAGAATAAATGTAAATTGATTGTCTTTTGTGAAAGTTGGTCAAAGTGAACTGATCAATGTATAAATAAATTGTTTTTTCTTCAAATACAATTTTGTTGTTTGTTTTTTAAACTCAAATAAGGAAAATAAGTACGAAATTGGCGCAGTCGGTAGGATCCAACGTTAGTGAACAGGATCCAGTGGTCGAACAAACGAAACTCCTAATAACAAAATAAAAATAAAAATAAAAGAAATCCTGCGAATCCTACGGGACCCTCCAGAACTCTGAAATAATAAAACGAAAAAAAAAATCCTAATTCAGTGAACATTAAAAAATATAAATTAGTGGACGCAATTAGGAAAGAAACAAAATCTTAATGCAGTGAACTTTAAGCATATTGGACACCATTAAGTATAATTTAAAGTGCATTGATCAAAACAGAAAAATTTCGTGGCTAACAACAAAGCAAAACAAAACCCATCGCTTTGACCAACAAAGACCAAGAATGGAGGAACACTCTAACTCACAATTAAATCTGGCAGAAGAAGTGACCAGAAAAGATCAACAACTCGAGCGTTTAAGACAAGCTTACACAGAATTGCAACAGCAATTGCAACAAATTCAACAACAACAACAAATTCAACAACAACAACAAATCCAACAGATGCAACAAAGACAGCAAAATCCATCCTTACACAACAGTTCCACAGAGAACATACTACAGACTGTCAATCATTTACCAGTATTTACAGGAACGGGAGATGTAACAGTAAATAGTTTTTTCTGCAGTACAGAATATTTGTTATCAACAATTCAAGATGAAAGTTCTCGAAGAGAAGCAGTAAAACTGATATTTTATAAAACAATACAAGGACAGGCAAAAGATGCAGTAATAAATATACCAGCACCGGATGACTGGACATTGATAAAAGAAACCTTAAAATTGCGGTACAGACCTAGTGTGGAGCCTCATCAAATATATCGAATGTTATCAAACCTTAGAGTAAACACGGTAAGCGAGCTTATTATAGAAATACAAAATATTAAATATAAGGCGGACGAACTCACTGTATATTATCAAAATGACCATTATGTTGACCTATCAAACGTAGACAGCCTCTTAGTAAATACAGTAAAGGAGATGACACAAGGTATTCTTTTGGACAAAATATATGACGAAAGAAATATAAATGACATACTCAAAATACTGACCAGAAGACGTTTTGAAGACAGTTGCATTAGAGAGGAGTATAGGAAAACTAAAATTAATAAATTTAACAACACAAACTCAAATAGAAACACAAATTATAAAGGACTGACAAATTTTAATAACTATAATCATAATAATTACAATAATAGCCATAATCAAAATAATTACAACCCTAATAATAGGAACAATCACATAAATAATTCAGGCCGATATAGAGTCCAAAACAATTCTGGACAATACAGGGTCCAAAATAATTCAGGCAATTTCCAAAGGTTTTCACAGCCAGGAAACCCTAGGCATTTTGTTAGCCAAAATCGCTTTACGCAACCTAGGCAAGGGCAAGGAGAACCAATGGAAATCGATAACATACAAATAAATAACATTCATGAACTCTCGCAAAAAGGTAGGAAACCCTAAGCAACATTGCAGTCTAAATTACTGTAATCAGTTTAGGCAAGACCAGCGGAGATTAACGGATAATAAAGATATAGAAAGTAATTATAACAAGAATATAGAAAATTTAAAACAAACGAGGATAGGTTAACTAACGTAGGGAACAATAGGTATCAGGATAAAAGACAGCAATATAATAATGCACCTGCATATTTGAGAACTACAAATATTGATTATCGAATTAATAATGTACCACAAGGAGGACAGTGGAATAGGAATCCTCAATACCAAAATAATTCAGGGCAACATAGGCAAAATAATAATTTTAATGCAGGAAGAATTAACAGTTTTAATAGGTTCGGAAATTCAGGCCAATATCGCCAGAACCCATTTAGACAGGTTGCAGTTGAACCCATGGAGGTTGACACTATAGAGAAAGGTAATAAATACTATAATAATAATATCCAGAGGGTCGGGCAGGTAGGACACCCTAGACCATGTTACATCCAAAATCGCTTGAAACATCCTAGGCCAAACCTAAACGAACCCATGGACCATGATAACATAAAAGAAAGAAAAACATATTGTAATAATTTAGAAATAAATAATAACCAGAAAGTCGGACAGGTAGGACACCCTAGACCATGTTGCAGCCAAAATCGCTTGGAACATCCTAGGCAAGACCTAAACGCACCTATGGAAATTAATAACACAGTACAATACAACGAAGAGGATAATTTTTTTCGGAAACAGCCTCTGACTTTTTACCCATCATAAAAATTACCATTAATGGAAAGAAATATAATGCCCTGATAGACACAGGAGCAAATCTAAGTTTAATTGACAGTAATATGTATAAAGGACTTTAAAAGAAATTTATTAGAAAGACCCATTGAATTTAGCACAACAACAAAGAAAGATGTAATTAGATTTGAAATAATAACTGACCCACCTGATGAATTTAATCTGGCGGGAAATGCAAAGATTAAATGGAAAATGACAGAATTAAAAGGAAGAAAAAATAGTTTTTTAATAGGAATCGATCTATTAAATTATTTCAATATAGAAATAAACTTAATAGATGGTTATATATCATTTAATGATAACACAACATCCTTTCTATTAAATCCATATAAAAACCTTCAAGTGTGTACATTGAAAGGAACCGAATATGATTTTGATATAGAATATATGAAAGGAAAAGAAAACAGGGTAGCAGATTTTTTAAGTAGAATAGAAAATGAGTTAGATACAGGTCAGAACGATAAAGAAATTAATGATTTTAATATAATAAACAATGTAGAAGATGATAATACATCAACGGAAACAGTTCATTCAACAATAGAAAATTTACATGATCACTTTTATATTAAGGAAGAATTAGTAAATAAGTATAAAACACAGATCATACTTACTAATAATAAAATAGAGGAATGCAAGATGATACATAACAAACTAATAATTTTTATGTGATTTTGAAATAATGGTGGAAATATTCAGAAAATATATTAAAAAAAAGGAAAAATAGATGAAGAAAAAGTTAAAAAGAATCTAGAAGAAAATAAAAAGAAGGTAATAGAAAAAATGAAGAAATCTAGAGTAGATTATGAGGAAGTTAGGAACGAAGGTTATATAAAGAATTATAAGGCCTTAAGACATAAGGAACAACCTAGATATAGGAAAGAAAAATTTAAAAATATACACCCTGGTAATATAAAGAAACCCCTTAAATTCACAGACGCTGACAATATTGACGATACTGATATGGACTCCGCTGATAACAGGACTAATGACAACTAAACTATTGACAGAACAAAAAGGATACATAGACATCTACACAAGAGAACAGGAAATTGTTAAAGAAACAGACATAATTTTACATATTATTAATCTACAAGAACTTGAAGAAATTTTAGGCAACATAACATATAACATTAATTCAATGAGTATGGATAACAAAGAAATATTAAATTTTGAAATAAACGACGCTAGAAATAAGCTAATGACATTATTACCAAGACAAACAAGAAAAAGACGCGGACTAATTAACGGTATAGGTAGTATATCTAAATGGTTATTTGGAACTATGGACGACGAGGATAGAAAGACAATACAAAACCATCTTTTTAAAATTAACAGAAAACAATAACCAACAGATTGTAATTAATGATTATTTTAACACCACTATAAATCATCTAAAGAATGTAATAATAAATTATAGAAAGAAAATAGAGAAAGAAGTGAACTATATACATAAAGTTGTAGAAATAGGATATAATAAAAATTTATACTTGGAACAATTAACTAATATACAATTGATAAAAAATAAAATAGAACAATTACAAGATAATGTTATTTCAGCAAAACATGGTATGATACATCCAAGCATCTTAACTAGCAATGAAATTCAAACATATGAAGTAGATTGCAATAAACTAAAGTACATTCAGCTAGGAACAGCATATTTAAATAATTCATTTTTAATATTTGGTATAAAAATTCCTAAGAAATTCATAACAGTTAAATTAAAAACAATCGTACCATTACCAAACAATAACAGTAACGAAATAGACTATGTAATAGAAATATATTTTGAATTAGAAGACAAAATTTATAAATTTGAAGAAAATAAACATCTAAAAGTATTAAAATTGAGTAACCATTGTGTTTTAAAAAATAACTGTCAACTAATAAGTAACACAGACTTGGAAATTCTACCATTAGATATAAACACTATTTTAATTAAAAATGCAAATAACATTACAATAAACCAAAATGTAATAATGATAATGATGTATTAAATGGAAACTATTTAATAAATTTTAATAATTGTACGATTAGAGTTAAAGATTATTATTTTTCAAACATATTGGAAGCCGCTGAAGAAAACTATATATATAAAAATACCAATATCATAAAAAATGTTACTCATAAAATAACGCTTGAAAAAATTAACATAGAACACCAAAATAATATTAAAAATATAAAAGAATTAAAATATCATACTAAGTTAACATATGGGTACAATACTTTAATTGCAATCACACTAATAATTATCATAATTTTAATTTGGACAACGCATGAAACCATCAAAATAAAATTAAATAACAGAATTCAGGAGAATTCTAATTTAAAGGGGGGAGTAGTTACATATAACAATAATATAGATACTATGGGGCTTCGATTCCCTTTCCGATTCTATATCAAAAATCCTCGAATGTTGTCCGGGCAGTGAAATTGTTATTGCTGGTGATTTCAATGTCCACAACTTGCAAGGGCAGTGTCCTACAAAGGGTGATTTCCGCTACTATAGCTAAACGTCCATAGTATATTTTTGAACCCGCGTTTACACTTGTGTAAGCTGAACTTTAGAAAATAAAAAACTAAATGCACGTTTGTCACGAGTCTGAACGATTTATTTAGTTTTCAACTACAAGCGTTTACGGTGCAGAAAACGTAAGAAATGTTCGGAGAAACTGCACATTAGTTCGGTTTTATACTACGTAATTTTTTCTGTATACAGTATTAGATAGCATACTCGCGAAAACAAACGCCGAAGTTCCTGATGGTATTCAGTGGCGCCCATATCAAAAACTAAGGGATATAGATTATGCTGACGACATATGCTTTTTGTCGCAGACACTTAAAGGAACGAAGCGCAAACTGGAGAAACTAATTGAAAATACTGGTTTGGTTGGATTACCTGTAAATGTCAAGAAAACCAAATTAATTCGAATCGAGACTCCAAACCAACTACCCCTGAGTTTTGATATAGATGGTGCGCAAAGTATAAAGAGGATGTAAAACAATTCTCCTATCTTGGCAGTGTTGTATCTAAAGATGGTGGAGCGCATAAGGATGGCACGTATAAATAAAGCTCGCCGCGCATACCACAAACTTAAAAAAGTTTAGTGGGCTCGCAACATATCCCAGCGAACAAAATTAAGAATTTTTAACACCAGCGTGAAGTCGGTTCTCTTGTACGGCTCTGAAACCTGGAAAGTGACGGACGATATACGCAACAAACTTCAGGTATTCATCAACAAATGCCCGTGACGTATATGCCGAATATTTTGGCCATCCACGATATCCAATGTGGACTTACTCAGAAGGACTAATAACGGAAATATAACAGTTGACATAAATCGCCGGAAATGTCGTTGGATAGGCCACACACTACGTAAGCCTGACAATGATATAGCCAAAATGGCATTTGAGTGGAACCCGCAGGGCTCGAGACGTCAAGGAAGACCCAAAATGCTTATTCTGTTGTGATTTTTGAAAATAGTTTGTAATTTACAAATTGTGAATTCTCAGATGGTTTTCGGAAGTATATACATAAGATAAGAAGTTTTTAACTTTTCAAAACTGTGGTTAAAGTTTACTGATGATTTGATAAAGCACCAATGAAATGCATATAGACATTGCTTAACCACCAACAAATAAATTTCATTTATAATTAATTCTTCCATGATAGAATAGAAGATCTGCACTCTCATAAAGCAATCTGGCTTCCCTAAGGGTCAAACGATCCACCGGTGACAGGATTCTAGACATTTGAACAGTTTGCAGATTTGTAAGTCCAGAGAAGCACTCCTCAACTAAAGCATTCTCCGAATGCTAAGCTTTCTGCAAAAATTTTAATGCACCCTCAATCATATACCCATCTATTCGCCCAAAATCAAAGCATAGGAAACAATAGGCCGTATGACCTGACGATATATATAGGGAGCCTCACCTTCTTACTCAGACCAACCCTACGCTTCAATATGCCCTGATAGCCAGAATATATTCGCTTCGCCTTCATGAGTATATTGTCAATAAAACTCAAAATTTTCGTGAAAAATAGCTCCCAGATACTTAATTTTGTCCGATGTCATAATTAATTCCCCACTAATAGTCAAACAAGGTACATACGACCTACAGTTCGGATATATGTATTTTCGACTTCCTTTTATCATAACCGTAACAGCCTTATTCAAATTAAGTTTCAGTCCCCAGTCCATAAAATATCCAACAAGTGTCACCAAATATTGATTAAGTCTATGATTCACCGTTCGTGCTCTTGGTCCAGTAGAGGCAATAAGTATGTCATCAGCATAAGCCAAGCAATGAGCCCCGTGGTACTCCCGCAAAAATTTAACCCACAAGAGAGAGCGCTCCCAAGTCGAATCCTAAATACACGATCCTTCAAAAAGCCATTTATCATACGCCAGATACCATTATCAAGTCCCATAGTCATTAACTTATAGACTAAGCCATCATGCCAAACTGTGTCAAAAGCCTTGGCAAAATCTAAACTTACAGCCAATGTTGGGCATCTCCTATTCAGGCCCCTGGCAACATAATCCATCAGTACCATTAGTGCATGTGTCGTCGATAGTCCGCTTCTAAAACCAAATTGAAAGTTCTTCAAAATGTTCTTGTCAATAATAAAAAAAAAACAAATGGGATCCTATAAAGTATATAAGTATTATATATTCTGGATCCTTATAAATAACGATGACGAATGAGCGGTGTCTGTCGTAGAAAAATGGAAGAATTAAATTCGTACTAAAAACTAAAAACAATTTAAATGTGTTTCCAGGGATGTGCAATTGAGTTATTAATTCTTTTTTCTAATTTTATAAGTTATGAAGAACAAAATTGGTATAAAAATTAAAAAAATTAACAATTTGAATTTGAATAAGAGTAACCATATAAGTTCCTAATTTTTGTTTTTATAGTGAATTAGCTATATTTGCTTTATACTTCACGATGAATTAAATTGGTATTAAAAAAAATTAAAAATGGGATGGAAAATAAAAATTTTTTGGTACACTCTAAAACTGTTGCTAGAATTTACGTTCATATTTTGCATAAATTCCTGTTGAAAAAATCTTGTTGTTTAAAATTACGTGAATTTTGATCGTACAGCAAAAAAAAATGAATGAGAAATAAACATAATTCGTCCTATTTTAAACAAATTACTGATTATTATGTCAAAAATTTTCCCTTTTAAGCAAGTGTGTTTAAAAATGTGTTCAATGTGACTTAACAATGTTTAAAATTAATCATATACATATGTATATCCAAAAACACAACACTTAATGTAGTAATAGCAACTTTTTCATAAAGAAGAAGCATTAGAGAGTTTTTATTTTATAGCATGTAGCGTGATATTTTCTGTGAAGGATAAATAGATACAAGTAAAATTTAAGATATTTATAAAGAAAGGTATAAACAAAATGTTAAAATGCCAAGTTTGTGAAAAAATTTGAAAAACAGCAATAGGTTTAAGTGTTGGTTTTCAAGATGCGGAAAAATTTCAATAATTATAATTCTTATGCAGTGCATTTTATATAATATAATACCTCATTTGAAATAAATATTTTTATTTTAGTTTGTAATTTACATATGTACGTACATTAATAAGTAATTAAATACTAAATATTTAATTTGTTTTTATGTAAGTTTTTATATTTTTTTTAAAATAAATATAATTTTAAATAATAATTGTACAAGTGCATTTTATTTAATTATATAGGATCAAAATTAAACATTTGTATACCTAAACTAGGGGGACACCATACACAATACGTTTAAAAGTATTAAACAACTTTTGTTCATTATTAAACATATTTTGTACAAAAATCCACAAATTGTTTGAAATTATATGTTGAGTAATTTTAGGTCAATTATATTCGGTAAAGTGTTGCCGACTATTATTGACGTAAATTTCAACAAAAGTGTTTTAGAGTGTACATAAAAGTAACCATACAAGCTCCAAATTTGTTTATTTAGTGAATTAAACCTATTTTATAGTTCAGAAAGAATTAAAATGGTAGTAATAAAAGAGAACAAATTAAAAATTCGATTCCAGGGTTGGACAATTGAAAATTTTTTGTGGTACATAAAAGTAACCATATTCGTAATTTTGGTGTTATTGAATGAAATTGGTATTAAAAAGCTAAAAAAAATTCTGTTCCAAGGTTGAACAATCGAAATGTTTTTGGTTCATAAAAGAAGGTAAAACGGCTACTAATTTTTGTTTTGGTTGTTCTTAAAACTGTTTTACGATTCAGGGAGGTCAGTATCAAGATTCTCAAAAAATGGTCACCAGGGTAGGGCCATTGAACTATTTTTTGATACATAAAGGTGACAAAATAGATTACAAATTTTTTTTTTTTTTATACCCTCCAAAAAAGAATTTGGAGGGTATATTCACTTTGTCATTCCGTTTGTAACGCATCGAAATATCCATCTCAGACCCCATAAAGTATATATATTCTTGATCAGTGATGATATCTAAGACGAACTGAGCATGTCCGTCCGTCTGTGGAAATCACGATTAAAATTTGGCATAAATATATTTTAAGACTTAGAGCAAGTTAAGTTCGAAGATGGGCTAAATCGGGCAAGAGGGAAAAAAGTTCTCCTAAGAAGAACTAAACCAACCCAGAAAAAACAACATAATTTTTAAAGTTTTTTGGTTATTTTGTTAAGCAAATGATATATTTTTATGTCAAATACGGTCCAACGCCTTAAACTTGGAGCCATTAAATAAAATAAAAATATTTTTTGACCTCGCCCAATTCAGTGGGCGTTATTATAGGCAAAAATAGCATAAAAATTTAACAAATTGTTTTACTTAAGCCTACATTCCTTAAAAATAACACTTTTAAGCTTTAATGACGAAGCTGAGACGAAACCTGATACTACTCTGCCCCCTTCGCCCCCTAAATGACCCTACCAAAAAAAAAATGTTTTTGTAAATTTTGTATATAATTATCACAAGCATTTATCTTTAGAGTTTTATGACTGCCGATTTCTGCCCTACCCCCCCCCCCCCCCCTCCTCCTTTGCCTCCTAAATGACCCTACCAAAAAAAAGTTTTTTTTTTTAATTTTGTATATAATCATCCCAAGCATTTATCTTTAGAGTTTTATGACTGCCGATTTCTGCCCTAGCCCCCCCCCACGCCGCTTCTTCCTTTGCCCCCTAAATGACCCTACCAAAAAAAAAAATTTTTTTTTTAAATTTTGTATATAATCATCCCAAGCATTTATCTTTAGAGTTTTATGACTACCGATTTCTGCCCTAGGCCCCCCCACCGCTTCTTCCTTTGCCCCCTAAATGACCCTACCAAAAAAAAATTTTTTTTTTTTATTTTGTATATAATCATCCCAAGCATTTATCTTTAGAGTTTTATGACTGCCGATTTCTGCCCTAGCCCCCCCCCCCCCCTTCTTCCTTTGCCCCCTAAATGACCCTACCAAAAATTTTTTTTTTTTTTTAATTTTGTATATAATCATCCCAAGCATTTATATTTAGAGTTTTATGACTGCCTGTTGCTGCTCTACCCCCTACTCCCCCTTTGCCCGCTAAGTGACCCTACCAAAAAAAAGAAATTTTAATTTTGTATATAATTATCCCAAGCATTTATTTTTAGAGTTTTATGACAAAGGTGAAATGTTTCCCCCACAGCCCTTGCCAGAGCGACCCCGCCAAAATACAGTTTTTATAGCCTCCAAAGAGAATTGTGATGAAGTCTAAGACGATCTAGCAATGCCCATACGTTCGTCTGTGGAAAACATGATATTGTATATTTTTGAACCCCGCCCCCTTTAGTGGGCGTTGACGTACGATATTATATAAAGGAACTCTGTCCCACCAAGTTAAACATTTCAAATTCACTTACTAAATATTTGGAGGGTATTTAAGATTCGACCCGGTCGAATATAACGTTTTTACTTGTTTTTTTTAATTGTTTACTTGGATTTTATAGCATTAAATTACATTGAATTATTAATAAAATTCTAAGTAAACACTCCCCAAAAAAATAATTAGTGAACTATCTCTGGCCGTTAAGTTGATAGAGAACACTAAGTGATCATACATATACGAGTATATAACATCGGAGTCTTTCGAAAAATGCACTTTTTCGAATTTTTCGTTCACGATATCTCACGAACGCTTAAATCGATTTTCACCCTGTTGGTAGGGTCCGACGTGGTTTTTGAATGTTAAATGCTGATTTTGGAATCGATAGGAAGAGTCTTTTCTTTTAAAAGTTATTCTATAAAAAACAATTTTGAAAAAAATAATTTTTTTTAGTTTTTTTGATATTTTGATGTGTAACGAAACTCGATTAGTTTGGTTCCGTTCCGTTAAAAATTTATAAGTCATACTGACGGCTTCTCAGTAGTACCCATGAAAGTTTCCTAGGAACTTGAAACGTAGAGATCTTGTGAGAACTCAATTCTTTAAAAACGGGTTAAAACTAGTAATTTCCTCCTTTTCCAGAAATGTTCAATTTTCTTAGCGTTTGACCAGTTCCGTTACAAGAAAATTGGAGCACTCTATTCTGCTTTTGTATGTTTTTAAAGCTGTTAACTAAGTTTATTGACTTCTAAGTAACAGAGTCTATTTATTTATTTTAAATTTGGAAAAAAACGCAACTCTGGTTGTGGTATTTCTGGTGTCTATCATTTTCTTTTACATGGTAGTTCTTCTGTGTCCTGTTGGTAGTGTTGCCTTGGCACTTGAGGTCCAACGGGGCAATGTTGATTATAACTACTTCTACACACGTGATATCCAGTTTGTGTTAGGTAACCACACCGCCATAAATTTGAAATTTGAACAGAAGAGCTCCCCAACACCATTTGGGGAGCTCTTCTGTTAAGTCGCTAAATGAGACAAGGATGCAAGGCAATATTACTAAAACTACAAACGTAATTAAATTGTACTTACTTAAACGCTTTCAGCTGTAGGCATATTATATCATAAGTCTCGTAAGTGATGTTTTTAACATTATTATACCCTTCACAAAAAAGTGAAAGGTTATATATAGGATTGTTATTCCGTAGTTAATTTCTTCGGTTTTAATATGGGATCCCATAAAGTATATATAATCTGGTTCCTTATAAATAGCGATGACGATTGAGCGATGTCCGTCTGTCTGTACGTGAAATCGACTTTCCCAAGCCTCCAGAAGAGCTAGAGACTTCGTTCTTGGAGTGATAGATTGGAAATGAACTTAAATAGAGTGGTACTGAAATTCAAAATCCAAAATACGGTTCCAGAGCTAGGAAGCTTACACCTATTTCTCGACGCAAAATTAACTACCCAAAACCAATTCATGATTTGTTTGTTTGTAAATTAAAGCCTCAAATGTCTATTAAAAACTAAAAAATATAACAATTTTTTTCCAGGGATGAAAAATTAAAAGTTTTCTCTTTGGCACATGCAGTATTTAAGTTTTTCTTAAATAAAACCGCTTTATACATCATGAAGACTTGCATTGGTGAAAAAAAATAAAATTTCTTTAATGCCTCATTAAGAGTTGCATTGGTAAGAAAAAAAACAATACAAAATTTAATATCGCTTCCAGGGTTGGGAAATTGAAAATTTTTTTAATATAAAAGTAGCCAAACAGGCAATTAAAGTGCTGTTTTTGCCAATAAAAATTTTTTATAACTCGGAAAAAGAAAAATTGGTATTAAAATCTTAAAAAAATCAAAATTTTGATTCCAGGTTTGGACAAATGAAATATTTTATAGTGCATGGAAGTGACCAAAATGGTTAAAAATTTTTAATTTTTATACCCTCCAAAAAAGAATTTGGAGTGTATATTCACTTTGTCATTTCGTTTGTAACGCATCGAAATATCTATCTCAGACCCCATAAAATATATATGTTATTGATCAGTGATGAAATCTAAGACGATCTGAGCATGTCCGTCCGCCCGTCCGTCCGTCTGTGGAAATCACGATTCAGTCTAAACGAAAAGAGCTAGACTCTTGAAATTTAATGTAAATATATTTTGAAGCTTAGAGCAAGTTAAGTTCGGAGATGAGCTAAATCGGGCAAGAGGGAAAAAAGTTTCCCTAAGAATAACTAAACCAACCCAAAAAAAACCAACATAATATTTAAAGTTTTTTGGTTATTTTGTTAAGCAAATGATATATTTTTATGTCAAATACGGTCCAACGCCTTTAACTTGGAGCCATAAATTTAAAAAAATTATTTTTGGATCCCGCCCACTAAAGTGGCGTTATTATATGCAAAAATAGCATAAAAATTTAACAAATTGTTTTACTTAACCCTACATTCCTTAAAAATAACATTTTTAAGTTTTAATGACGAAGATGAGACGAAACCTGGTACTACTCTGCCCTACCCCCGTATCCCCCTAAATAAGCCTATCAGAAAAAATTAATTTTAATTTTGCATACAATTATCCCAAGCATATCTATTTTTAGAGTTTTATGACTGCCGATTTCTGCCCCACTTTCTCCTCCCCTTTGCTTCCTACATGACCCTACCAAAAAAAATAAAAAATTTTATATTGTGTTGTAGCAGTACAACATTATCTTATATTATTCATAACTATTTGTATTATTATTTCTATTGTAAATATCACTTTTCTATTATTAAGATACTATTACATTCACTTTATATGATTGGGTTATCCCTGATTTAATATGAAACAAGTAAAAGTGCTATATTCGGCTGTGCCGAATCTTAAATGCCCTTCACAGATGTAATTCTTCTTTCTTTCTGTCAATCAAAATGATGTTATCGGTTACTTTTATATTTAAGAAAACGTTTAAATTTTTCGGCTAGGAAGCTAAATGTTTGCTTTTTCTTACATCTAATACCTATGAACGTCTTTCAAAAATATTATATATATTTAATTTACAAACAAAACAAAAAAATCGTTTCATGTACCCCAAAAAGTTCTAATTGTCAAACCGTCGACTCGTCTTTTAAATTTTGTTTGTTTTTAATACCAGTTTACTTCTTTCATATATAAATAAGGTAGGTATAATTCATCATAAAAATCAAAAATTTCAAATAAAATGGCTGCTTTTATGAATCAGAAAATGTCGATTTTCCAACCCTGGAACAAATTTTTACTTTTTTAATACTAATTTAATTTTTTCTGATACAATAATTCACTAAAAACACAAAATTTGGAATGTATGTATGTACTTTTATGTACCAAAAATATTTCGATTTTCCAACCCTGGAACCGAATTTTTAATTTTTTAAAATCTTTAATACCAATTGGATTCTTAGTGAAGTATAAAATAGGGTTAAGTCACTGAAAAAAACCAAAATTGGGAACTTACATGGTTGCTTTTATGTACCAAAAAATTTCGATTTTCCAACCCTGGAACCGAATTTATAATTTTTTGATACTAGTTTAATTTTTTCTGAAATATCTAATAGGTTTAATTCACTAAAAGCACAAAATTTGGAATTTATGTATGTACCATTATGTACGAAAAATATTTCGATTTTCCAACTCTGGAAGCGAATTTTTATTTTTTTACCAATGCAATTCTTAGTGAGGTGAAACATAGTTTTACTTGACAAAAAAATTAAAATTTTTAAACTTTTTGGTCACTTTCTTGTACCATAAAATATTTCATTTGTCCAACCCTGGAGTCGAAATTTTGATTTTCTAAGATTTTAATACCAATTTTGTTCTTCTTGAATTATAAAACATCTTTAATTAGCAAAGAGAAACAACGTCAATTGCTTTTTTGCTTACTTTGAAGCAGAATAAATATTTCAATTTCCCAACCCTGGAAACGAAATTTAAATTTTTTTTTACCAATGCAACTCCTTATGAAGCATGAAATTGTTTTATTTAAGAAAAACTTAATACATATATGTAACCATTTAGGTCATTTTTATGTACCACAAAATATTGCAGTTATCCAACTCTGCAATCAAAATTTTTATTTTATTTTTAAATTTTTGATATCAATTATGTTTTTCCTGAACTAAAAAATAGTTTTAATTAGTAAAAAAAACAACGTCAATTGCCTTTTTGGTTACTTTTATGTATAAAAAATATATTTCAATTTCCCAACCCTGGAAGCGAAATTTAAATTTTTTTAAATTTTCTTTATCAATGCAAATCTTCATGAGGTATAAAGTAGTTTTGTTTAAGAAAAAACTGGAATTTTGCAACCAAAAAAATTTAATTTTTCCAACCCTGGAAATGAAATTTTAATTTTTTTTTGTTCTTTTTTATCAGTGACACGCTTTTTGAGATAAAAAGTAGTTTTATTTAAGAAACATTGCGAATTTTTTCCATTTTGGTCACTTTCATGTACCATAAAATATTTCATTTGCCCAACCCTGGAGTCAAAATTTTGATTTTTTTTTTAATTTTTGATACCGATTTTGTTCTTCCTAAATTATAAGACAGTTTTAGTTAGCAAAAAAACACAACATCAGTTGTCTGTTTGATTACTTTCACGTATAAAAAAAATTCAATTTCCCACCCCTGGAACCAAAATCGGAATTGAATTTTTTTTGTCCAATGCAAATCTTCATGACGTATAAAGAGGTTTTGTTAAAGAAAAACTTAAAATATTTAACAATTTTAGTTACTACATGTACTACAAAATAGGAATAATTTTTTAACCCTGAAAAAAAATTTTAATTTTTTTAATTTTTAATTGACCATTGAGGCTTCCCAAAGTACGAAATAGGTTTAATATACAAACATTGAAAAAAAATTTGATTTTTGGTATAAATTTTGCGTCTAGAAATAGGTGTAAACTTCCCAGCTCTGGGACCGTACTTCGGATCTTTCTGAATTTCAATACCACTCTATTTAAGTTCATTTTCAATCCAACGAAGAACGAAGTCTCTAGCTCTTCTGGGGGCTTGGGAATACCGAGATTTAGCGGACAGCGCTAAATCGTCATCGCTATTCATAAGGATCCAGAATATACATTATATATTTACATTATATTATTATATATGTATATACTTTATGGGCTCCCATGTGAATATCGAAGAAATTACACACGGAATGAAAAACCTATGTATAGCCTTTCACTCAAAGGCCCAAAGCAGACTATAATTTATAATAATATAAGGTACGTTGCACTGCCCATGGCCATATTAAGATTTCACTAAGAAAATTAAAGTAAAAGAAATTTTAAAATGTAATATTAATTTTAATATACATATGTTATAATACTATAAATTTGTCCTATTACCAATGGGCGTTGAATCGTTTGAATGTATTAAACCCTGCGACTAAATTAGTGCATTCGACATGTAACCAAAACACTAAAACCAAAATTTTACTATAATTCAACATATCATTATTCTACAAATACGCAAAGTAACACGTGTATTCTTATTTTATTCATTTCCATATGCATGCTGTACGTTAATCAAAATCTACATGCAACGCAATATCATTTTCATGTTCATGTACATATTAAATAAAATTTTTTTATTTATGTACACTCCAACGCTGTAAAATTTTTTATTCGCGATCATTTTTAAATTAAATTCTGTTATTCATGTACATTAAATTTTGTTCGTGAATATTTTCAACGTAAATTCTGTTATTCATGTACATTATTAAACGCTGTAAAATTTTTGTTCGTGAATATTTTCGACACAAATTCTGTTATTCATGTACATATATTCAACTTGATAAAACCAACCAACGAAATGTTGGTACATACACATTACTGAGAGCGATGAATACGAAAGTCAAGTTTGAGTGGTTGAATGTTTTTTATTTTACTATATTCGTACGCGTACATGTATGCTGAGAAACTAAACTAGTGTACTCATACCAGTGTTGTCAGATTAGGGGGTTTCCCCCTAGATTTAGGGTTTTTTTCTATTTAGGGGCAGATTTAGGGGTTAATATTGTTTAGGGGGAAATTTGGGGGTAAACAAATTTTATTTGGTGGATTTTTAGGGGATTTTCGAATTTATAGTTTGGTACATAATAGTATATAATTTAACCACTGAGCATGTCGAAGATATTGTATCGAAATGACGATTTAGAAAGCAATCACCCAAATACAAACATTAAAACATTTTTCTCGTTAAATCAATTTTGATGGGTTTCCTTGAACTGCAAAATATAAATTTTAAAAAGTTTTTCATCTTTACAATTTATTACCAATATACCAAAAAAGGATAACATATATAAACAAAAATATAAAGAGGAGTGGGAAGCAGATCAGCAGTTTAAATACCTTTAAATAAAATTCTAAACACAATAAATGCAAAATTAAATTTCAGATTGGTTAGCCCCTGTCCAGGGAGACAACTACAAAGCTTTATGCAAATATTGTAAAAGCATTATGGTGGCTAACAGGAGACCTTATTGCACAACAAAATACGAAAAAACATATTGGATTTGCATCCCAAACAAAAGAAGTACATGTACTCGGAACAAACTTCCTCAAGCCGTCTCTTACAAAAGAAAGACAGATTGCAGATATATTTTTTTGGGGACTTTTTATAAAAAAAAATAAAAATGTTGTGTTAAATTGAATTAAGATTCATAGGCTAATTGTTCGAAATTTTAATTTAAATCTCAGAAAGACATGATAAATATTCCAAGGCACAAAGGCAAGTCAACATCAGTTTTTGTTATTCAACTTACACAGCAGAGCAGAACAGCTGTTTTCGAAAGACGCAACCCTTTCATCATCAGTGCTCATGTGTATTGTGTTTGTCACCACTTATTAGGTGGCTTAGTTGAATTTGATAACAGTTCCTATTTACACAAATTTTATTGTGAAAAAGAATACGAGAACAGTATCAACCTGATGTTATTGTTATAATACCCGTGTTACCGTTTGATTATTTTTCTTCATGTCCCATTTTTCTGTATTTTTTGTTCCATCATACCTAAGTCAAACTTTTTTGGTTTGAATTTTATACTTAAGTACATGTGAACGTTTTTCCAATATTTTATTATTGGTAGCTCAAGCCATAGCTTAAATTTGTATGTAGTAAGAATTTTAACGAACATTTATATTGCTATATTAAATTGAATTAAGATTCATAGGCTAATTGTTGAAATTAAAATTTCGAACAATTAGCCTATGAATCTTAATTCAATTTAATATAGCAATATAAATGTTCGTTAAAATTCTTACTACATAAAAATGTTGGGTGTTTTCGCGTAATAATGATAGTACCCCAATTCAAATTTAATAGAGATAAGAATGATGAAACCAAATTACTACTTAAACTTTTCTGCTTTAGGGGGTCTTTTAAGAAAAAGTGTAGAATCTAGGGGGTTTCTAAATTCTTTTGTGGGAAGAAAAAAAATTATCTGACAACACTGACTCATACATGTGTGCGAATAACTAGAATATATTTAACCTATTCATTCTCGAACGCGAATATAAAACAAAAATTTTTGACATTTTCATTCATGATAATTTATCATAAATGTATAAATTTTAGTGTTCATACACGAATTCTTATAAACCCTTGAACTTCCTTCCTACATAACAACGATTTATTGAAAATACAGGAGCAAAATGCAAAGACACCGCAAAAAGAAAACATTTTGAAAACACAGCTGGACGATAAACAATTCTTTGTTATGCTGTTGCTTTTATTTACAACGGCAAATTCTTTTAAATTAAGGTCGTGTGGAGAACACTGTTTCAAATACTTACTTTTATAAAATGCACATATTGAAAAACTTGTGAATTGTAGTAGGTTATATTCCACATACAGATATGCAATACATATACGTACGATTGAAAAATGTGACGAAAAAGACTCCGTCATAATCATAAGTACTACCAGAAAATTTATAAAAAATTAACCAGCAAATCGGATCAAAAACAATTCTTTAACATGATAAATTTTTACACAAAGTGAGAAAGAGCATAGTATGCGGTATTTTTGACCGTTAAGTTAATTCGTCAAAGATTGGATTATGGTAATAAATGCTAGGTGGGATATGACATGTGTGCTAAAAAAGTATGGTAGTATGATCTAAAGCAGGGGTCCGCAATGGGTGAAAATTTTTTAGTATAATTGTGGTATTCACACTTCGTGCTATTTTTATATAGTATGGTCTAAAGCAGGGGTCCGCAATGGGAGAAAATATTTAAGTATAATTGTGGTATTCACACTTCGTGCTATTTAGTCATATTGTCATAAAGTTATAATATTTTAGACCAGTTTAAAAAAGTTGTTGTTGTGCTGCATACAAAAAAGTGCTACAATAATAGCACTCTTTCAGGTATGTTTTTGTTTTGTCATAAAATAGCTCTAGAGATCTGAGCCGAACGGCTGAAAATCTTTAGGCGAGACGGCGATAGTATATGTTTGCCGCCGCTACTTATATATAATTCACGACTAAATAAGGGCTAAAAAATTATTCATACCTATATGTCTTTACATTAAATCACATCTTTATAACTTAAAAAATATGAAAGAACTAAATCGCAAGAACTATAACTATATACATATATATATATATATATATATATATATATATATATATATATATATATATATATATACAAGTGAAAAATTTTCTTCGTTTAACTTACGTAGCTGGCAGCCATTGAACGTTTTTCCGTATCCGGCCGCAAAAAAATTTATTCGGCTTATATCAAGGCAGCTATTTTAGTTTGTAGATACAAATTCATTTAGATATTCTTGTGCACCAGAAGACAAATTTAATAATTTTATATAGAAATGGAGTTTTTAGATTTTTCAAACAAATTTATTACAATTATCTTAATTATCTTTCGCTTTGATAACGTCTAATTACAAATGTGTTGTTTTCTTATCAGCTGACCGATGTTTGAAATAGCATACCAAGTTATGACGGGTTGTTCACACTAGGCATATATTTCGTGCTATTATTTTGTGGCTTATGACTTTATGATTACAGTGTGAATCCCCCAAATGTATTTGTGTATTTTTCATGTGTTAGTGACTTTTTTTTAAACAACAGCGTACAAATAATGTTGCCAGACGACGTCCTTTTGACGGCTTTTTATGCCAAAAATAAAATGACATTAATATGTATTTCTTACATTTAATTAATACAGGCAAAATTCCTTATAGTGAATAAATTATACACTCCACTCAGTAATTATATTATTTATTATTATATTATATTATTTATTATTATTATTTTTAATTTTTTTCTGAATTTATTAATGTACATAATGTTGGAATATTTTGACTTATATATTGCCATTTTATCTGACATAAAAATATTGTGTTCCGTTATTTCTGTTTAAAAATAACGTGATTTAAATATTAAATTTGAACGAAAAATTTAAAAGACCAAGTCCAGCAAATTATAATAGAGGAGTAAAAAAATCTAAATATGTATGTGGAATCAAAACATTTTGCTGCTTAATTAAGAGAAAAACACATTTAATAAAAAAGACTTACAAATCAAAAAATTTGCTTTCAAGTGAATTTATCTATTAAAATGTTTGTAATTTTGAAAAAATTCTATATAAGGACGCTACTAGACGTTGAAACTCGTACTTCTAGCAATATAATTCGTAATATATTAGTAGTAGGTGATAGCTACATTAAAGAAGCTAATTAAAACATCTAAATAATAATAATTGGCAAAGTAACTTCTGAGATATAGAGCCTCGGAAACAAGTGCCTTATATACCCTCTTCTCCCCATAAAACTTTTTGCAATAAAAAAATTTATAGGGACAAATATATTAAACAGAAGCAATTTCTTATTTTACGTATACTTCAAATTGAACTTACTCATTGTTTTTAAATATTTTTGTCAAAATAACACCGTTTTATATGAAAAATTGAAAGCATTTTTTAATTCTGTAGAAATGTTGAGGTATTTTTCATAAAACTACCGTAATAATTTCACATTAACGATTTGAAAAACTAATATGAAGATTTTGATGTTTTTTCTCCAAAATTTGGCGATATTGCATCTATTTTGTCTGGCAACTATGTATGTGAACAAGAAAGAACATTTAAAGGTGTTGCCGTTGATCACAAAATCAAATTGATAATAATATAAGAAGGTAAACTTAGTTTTCACTTTTATACAATGTGTGAAATTGATTTTTGTTTCTATAGCCTATATTCTATTCAAAATTTCGACCGAAATGCTGTCAAAGCCCATATAAAAAATATTTAGTTGAAATATGCGTGGAAAAATTTGGTAAACTAGTATCTACTCTGTTTTTACTATGAAAAACACGTGAAATTTTTCTGAAAACAATTTTGCTAAATATATTTCGAAAATTTAAACGGGGAACTAGCCTTAAGGAAAACAAGAAGTTTATAATTTTTATTTGTCAATTTTTTCAAATGAAATAATTAATGTTGCTAAACATTTTTCGAAAATTCAAACAGAATACCGGCCTTACCGCTGTGAGCCCTTGTATGTAGTATAATTTTTTGGCCTCCTAAGCGCACACAAAAATTAAATTTAATTGACTGTTTAAGTTCGACGAGGCAAGTCGCATGTTTTTTGTGATTTAATGTCAAAAATTGGGATATATTTTTATATATAATTTGATAGTTTTAATTTTTCTGCATAAAATAAGCTATGAGCTTATGAAATATAAATAAATAGAATTTTCTAAAATATGATAAGAAAATTCGGATATAAAAATGTAAATGTATTACACCATTTACATTTTTATAATGTACCAAAAATTTTATAATACTCATACAGCTGAGTAAATAATAACATTTCGATTTAAAAAAATTTCATCTGTAGAAAATTTTTATAAGGCTTATACTAAAATATTCTGTTATAGACAATACTACCTTCCAATGGAGATATAAAATATTATAAAACCATTTTTATATCATAAAAAATTACTAAAAAGCATTATATTGTTACGTTTTTAGACCTTTTCGTAAAACGCTTTTAAGTTATCCTTCAAGGATTCGTTTAATTGCATCAAATTAAAAACACAGACAATTAATTTTAGAAATAAAATGCGGCAATACTTTATTTACTACTTTATTAACACGAGTATTTGGTTTACTAAACACTTAGCGATCTTAACACGTCTAGATTTAAAATCACACTGATCCCGCTGATTTGTTTCTTCTTGTGCTATGTGGGTATGTTGATGTGTATATTTGTGTGTATGCTGCTGTGTATATTGGTGTACATGTTTAGCTTTTGTTAGCAGCGAATACTTGCGTACAAGATCATTAAGAATAACATCATCATCTCTTAGCATTGATGTTCTTATTTACACTTATTATTGCACAGCCTCAAATGATCTTCTATATTCTCGACGATGTATCCGGAATATTCCATTTCCGTTAATTCAAATATTATCTGCATTGTGTTGACCAGGGTTGTAACATTTTGACAACTTGAGATGAGTTGGCAGTGCTGCCAAGTACATAAGCCACATTGTCGTTTTATTTGAATCTATTTTTAAACTTTGTAACAATATATATATATATATATATATATATATATATATATATATATATATAAATTCATCCATCCAAGAATACAAAAAATCGAACGATGGCAAAGCGGTTTGAATATTTAGTCATGCAATTGTTCTTGTCTATGAATAAAATTTTTATTTTCTCTTCTCTCATTGATGTTAATTTCGTTACTGTTCGTGTTGCGTATGTGAATACGTGTAAAAAGTCCGATTGGTACTCGTATCCTGAGTGATATAACTGAGTTGCGCTGGTCCAAAGCTGCATGCCCCAGATTTTGTTGATAAATCGTGGCATTTGAAAACATTTATAAAATTTTAGATTTTTTGGAATCATTGATGTGTAAGAATATGTCATATACAATGCCATATTGAACCGATTTTTTCAAATGTGTCAGACATCTGCAAGATTGTCCTGTCATTCAAAACTATCTAATTATGCTTATGTCTCTGGGGCATATTGTATTATTAGGAGTCACCCACTATAGAAATCAAAAAACATTTCAAACTTGGTTACTTTAAGGACCCATTTTCTTCAACATTATGATGACCAAAAGCCGTGGACTAGTTTTTGGTTCAATGTTGGCCATTACAATGCTTACCTACATGTTAATGGTGTGATATTCTTGCATATAGAAAATGAGAATAACAACAATGTACCAATAGCAATGTAAACATTGATGTAAGAGAAACTGGGTTGTGTGCCAACCCTGATGCTAAAACACCTCGGCTGACGCACAACAATAATCTTTTTGAAGCTAGGAATAAAGGAATTAATCAAACTTGCTCAAACTTTTATACGCGTTGTTAATTTTAAGGCAATCGAACCACATGCTTATTTTCATCATAGGTTGAATCAAACTTGTGTACTTGTCTATTCCGCTCAACGCTCAAAAATTTGATCAACATTAAAGTACAAAAAAAAAGAAATCATTGTGTATGAATTTGTTCATTCCTATCAACAAAGGCAGGCTTGTTTTTTATTTTAATTTACAGTGGTTTATGATGTCTATTCGTGTTTTTTATGAGAAAATAGGAAATTTTTGTAAGAAAATATTAATTTTATTTGCAGTTCGATATAGCAAATAATAATTATTATTCACATGTACTTAAGTATAAAATTCGAACCAAAAAAGTTTGACTTAGGTATGATGGAACAAAAAATTCAGAAAAATGGGACATGAAGAAAAATAATCAAACGGTAACACGGGTATTATAACAATAACATGTTAACATCAGGTTGATACAGTTCTCGGATTCTTTTTTACAATAAAATTTGTGTGAATAGGAACTGTCTCAAATTCAACCAAGCCACCTAATAAGTGGTAACAAACACAATACACATGAGCACTGATGATGAAAGGGTTGCGTCTATCGAAAACTGCTCTGCTGTGTAAGTTGAATAACAAAAACTGATGTTAACTTGCCTTTGTGCCTTGGAATATTTATCATGTCTTTCTGAGATTTAAATAAAAAAATTTCGAACAATTAGCCTATAAAATCTTAATTCAATTTAATATAGCAATATTAAATGTTCGTTAAAATTCTTACTACATACAAATTTAAGCTATCGCTTGAGCTACCAATAATAAATTGGAAAACCGTTCACATGTACTTAAGTATAAAATTCAAACCAAAAAAGTTTGACTTAGGTATGATGGAACAAAAAATTCAGAAAATGGGACATGAAGAAAAATAATCAAACGGTAACACGGCTATTATAACAATAACATGTTAACATCAGGCTGATACAGTTCTCGTATCCTTTTTCACAATAAAATTTGTGTAAATAGGAACTGTTATCACATTCAACTAAGCCACCTAATAAATGGTGACAAATACACATGAGCACTGATGATGAAAGGGTTGCGTCTTTCGAAAACAGCTGTTCTGCTCTGCTGTGTAAGTTGAATAACAAAAACTGATGTTGACTTGCCTTTGTGCGTTGGAATATTTATCATGTCTTTCTGAGATTTAAATTAAAAAATTTCGAACAATTAGCTTATAGAATCTTAATTCAATTTAATATAGCAATATAAAATGTTACACAAATTTTATTGTGAAAAAGAATACGAGAACAGTATCAACCTGATGTTAACATGTTAAGTAGGTTTAATTAAATTTTATTGTGAAAAAGAATACGAGAACTGTATCAACCTGATGTTAACATGTTATTGTTATAATACCCGTGTTACCGTTTGATTATTTTTCTTCATGCCCCATATTCTGAATTTTTTGTTCCATCATACCTAAGTCAAACTTTTTTGGTTTGAATTTTATACTTAAGTACATGTGAACGTTTTTCCAATATTTTATTATTGGTAGCTCAAGCCATAGCTTAAATTTGTATGTAGTAAGAATTTTAACGAACATTTATATTGCTATATTGCCTTGGAATATTTATCATGTCTTTCTGAAATTTAAAAACAAATTTCGAACAATTAGCCTATGAATCTTAATTCAATTTAATATAGCAATATAAATGTTCGTTAAAATTCTTACTGCATACAAATTTAAGCTATGGCTTGAGCTACCAATAATAAAAAAATATTGCAAAAACGTTCACATGTACTTAAGTATAAAATTCAAACCAAATAAGTTTGACTTAGGTATGATGGAACAAAAAATTCAGAAAAATGGGACATGAAGAAAAATAATCAAACGGTAACACGGGTATTATAACAATAACATGTTAACATCAGGTTGATACAGTTCTCGTATTCTTTTTCACAATAAAATTTGTGTAAATAGGAACTGTTAACAAATTCAACTAAGCCACCTAAAAAGTGGTGACAAACACAATACACATGAGCACTGATGATGAAAGGGTTGCGTCTTTCGAAAACAGCTGTTCTGCTCTGCTGTGTAAGTTGAATAAAACTGATGTTGACTTTCCTTTGTGCCTTGGAATATTTGTCATGTCTTTCTGAGATTTAAAAACAAATTTTCGAACAATTAGCCTATGAATCTTAATTCAATTTAATATAGCAATATAAATGTTCGTTAAAATTTTTACTACATTATCTTATATTATTCATAACTATTTGTATTATTATTTCTATTGTAAATATCACTTTTCTAGTATTAAGATACTATTGCATTCACTTTGTGTGATTGGGTTATCCCTGATTTAATATGAAACAAGTAAAAGTTCTATATTCGGCTGTGCCGAATCTTAAATACCCTTCACAGATGTAATTCTTCTTTCTTTCTTCCTTGCCAAAACAGAAAGTAGGTTTAATTAAAAAATCAAAATGATGTTATCGGTTACTTTTATATTTAAGAAAACGTTTAAATTTTTCGGCTAAGAAGCTAAATGTTTAGATTTTCTTATATCTAATACCTATGAACGTCTTTATTTAATTTACAAACAAAACAAATAATCCGTTTCATGTACCCCAAAAAGTTCTTATTGTCCAACCGTCGAATCGTCTTTTAGATTTTGTTTGTTTTTAATACCAGTTTACTTCTTTCTGATATATAAAGTAGGTATAATTCATCATAAAAATCAAAAATGTCAAATAAAATGGCTGCTTTTATGAATCAGAAAATGTCGATTTTCCAACCCTGAAACCGAATTTTTAATTTTTTAATACTAATTTAATTTTTTCTGATATATAATATAGGTTTAATTCACTACAAACACAAAATTTGCAATTTATGTATGTTCTTTAATGTATCAAAAATATTTCGATTTTGCAACCCTGGAACCGAATTTTTAGTTTTTTTAAATCTTTAATACTAATTGGATTCTTAGTGAAGTATAAAAAAAAACAAAATTGGGAACTTACATGGTTACTTTTATGTACCAAAAAATTTCGATTTTCCAACCCTGGAACCGAATTTATAATTTTTTGATACTAGTTTAATTTTTTCTGAAATATCTAATAGGTTTAATTCACTAAAAGCTCAAAATTTGGAATTTATGTATGTACTACATATTATTTAAGAAAAATATTTCGACTTTCCAACTCTGCAAGCGAATTTTTATTTTTTTACCAATGCAATTCTTAGTGAGGTGTAACATAGTTTTACTTGACTAAAAAATTACAATTTTTAAACAATCACCCTTCATGTACCATAAAATATTTCATTTGTCCAACCCTGGAGTAGAAATTTTGATTTTTTAAGACTTTAATACCAATTTTGTTCTTCCTGAATTATAAAACGGCTTTAATTAACAAAAAGAAACAACGTTAATTGCCTCTTTGGTTACTTTTATGCAGAATAAATATTTCAATTTCCCAACACTGGAAACAAAATTTAAATTTTTTTTACCAATGCAACTCTTAATGAGGCATAAAATAGTTTTATTGAAGAAAAACTTAATATTTGTAACCATTTAGGTCATATTTATGTACCACAAAATATTGCAGATATCCAACTCTGGATTCAAGATTTTTATTTTTTTTTTAATTTTTGATGCCAATTTTGTTTTTCCTGAACTAAAAAATTTTTTTAATAAGTAAAAAAACAACGTCAATTGCCTTTTTAGTTACTTTTATGTATAAAAAAAAATTCAATTTTCAACCCCTGGAAGCGAAATTTAAATTTTTTGAAATTTTTTTATCAATTTTGAAACCATTTTGGTTATTACATGTACTACAAAATATTTCATGTACAAAAAAAAATAATTTTTCCAACCCTGGAAAAAAAATTTTTTTGTGTTTTTTTATCAGTGTAACGGTTCTTGAGGTATAAAGTAGTTTTATTTAAGGAAAATTGCAAATTTTTTACCATTTTGGTAACTTTCATGTAGCATAAAATATTGCACTTGTCTCTGGATTCGAAATTTTATTTTTTATTTTTGAACTTTTGATACCAATTTTGTTCTTCCTAAATTATAAGACAGTTTTAGTTAGCAAAAAAAAAAAAACACTTGATTACTTTCATGTATAAAAAAAATTCAATTTCCCAGCCCTGGAAGCAAAATTTGAATTAGAAAAAAAAAATTTTTTTTGCGCAATGCAAATCTTCATGACGTATAAAGTGGTTTTGTTAAAGAAAAACTTGAAATTTTTAACAATATTAGTTACTACATGTACTACAAAATACGAAATAGGCCGAAAAACAATATTTTTAATTTCCCCTCCCTGGAAAAATTTTTTTAGTTTTGAATAGACCATTGAGGCTCCCCAAAGCACGAAATTGGTTTAATTTACAAACATTAAAAAAAAGAATTGATTTTTGGTATAAATTTTGCGTCGAGAAATAAGTGTAAGTTTCCCAGCTCTGGAACCATACTTCGGATCTTTCTGAGTCCAATAGCACTCTATTTAAGTTCATTTCCAATCCAACGGTCCAAGAACGAAGTCTCTAGCTCTTCTGCGGGCTTGGGAAAACCGATTTCACGTACAGACGGACGGACAGACGGACATCGCTCAATCGTCATCGCTATTCATAAGGATCCAGAATATATATACTTTGTGGGGTCCCATGTGCATATCGAAGAAATTACACATGGAATGACAAACCTATATATACCCTTTCACTTTTTTGTGAAGGGTATAACAACATCAGTTGCCTGTTTGATTACTTTCATGTATAAAAAAATGCAATTTCCCAACCCTGGAAGCAAAATTTGAATTAAAAAAATTTTTTTTGGCCAATGCAAATCTTCATGATGTATAAAGAGGTTTTGTAACAGAAAAACTTAAAATTTTTAACAATTTTAGTTACTACATGGACATGTCAATGTATTGGTATATTGTGTATTTGTTGAGCTTGCGAGCTACATACCAAACAAAAAGCCAAGCGTTTGAAAAATGATGGTGCATTGTGTATGCATACAATATTTTCTAAGTTGAAAAGAAAACAATTAAAAAAATTAAAAAAGATAGCACAATAATTTGTTATGTTTTCCATTCAAGAAAAAAGTAATAAATAAAAAATGATTAATTGCTGGAGCATAATATGGAGGTTTAATAATAAAAACGAACTTTTTAATATGAATAATAGGAAACGACTAATTTTATTTTTATAAAATTTTTTGATAAAGAAAAGTTGGGTATCTTGATTAATATAATTTTTTTTAATTGACAATACATTAAATTTGAAATTATTAACAAGTATATTTAAAAACTATTTTGTTAATCTCACTACACTACCCCCTCTTCAGTTTAAGGGATATTAAACTCAACAGATTTTTTATTTAATTTAAATAAGATTTTATTTGATGGCTAGAAAAATGCGGGTTTTAGACGATCTATTGAAACGTTATCTGTACGAGAACCTATTTTGATTTTAAAATATTTTTCATGTCGATCCAGTACTTCAAATGGTCCCCTGTATTTGCAATCTAAAGGTTTTCTTATTTCATTTTTTATCCAAACATGGGTACAAATACGAAGATCCTTATGAATAAAAGGTATTTCTTTGCTATGATTGCTTGCTGGCTGAGGCCGAATTGAATTCATTGATTGATACAGACTTGAAAGGAACTCCGATAAGTTTTCTAATTTTTCAGATTTATTAAAAAATTCCCCAGGTAAACGAAGAGTGTTTCCATAAACCAATTCAGCAGGTGATGTTTTTATATCTTCCTTAAAAACAGTTCGTAAACCAAGAAGAACTGTTGGCAATGATTTTGTCCATTGTTGATTTTTATGTGCGATAAGAGATGCCTTTAAAGTACGGTGAAACCTTTCCACCATCCCATTTGATTGTGGATGATAAGAACTGGTTTGACTTAATTTTGCTCCAACAATATTTGCTAAATCATTAAACAGCTTAGAACAAAATTGTCTGCCTCTGTCTGTTATAATTGTTTGAGGACATCCAAAACGACAAATCCAATTTTCATAAAAACATCTAGAAACTTTTTCTGCTATGATTGCATCTAATGGTACAACTTCGACCCATCTAGTAACACGATCAATCATTGTTAATAGATAACGAAAACCTTCCGATGGTGGTAGTGGTCCTACTATGTCCAAGTGAATATTTGAAAATCGCTGAGTATCACCTTGAAAACAACCTATGGGTGACTTCGTATGTCGAAATATCTTTGCGGCCTGACACTCCTGGCATTCTTTTACCCATTGAATACAATCCTTATTTATTGAAGGCCATACAAATCTTTGAATAATTAAACGCTGTGTTGCCCGAGTACCAGGATGAGACAGTCTATGAATATTATTAAAAACTGTTCTTCTGAATTTTAATGGAATGAAGGGTCTTGTTCTTTTGGACGAAGCATCACAATATATTTCTATATTAGTGTTTGGAATTTGCACAAGCTTTAGGTTAAGTCCAGTTGATGGCGTTGATAAAAATCTTTCTATTTCTTTATCTTCTTTTTGAGCAGTGGCGATTTCTTCATAATTAATAGCTGAAATTTCTTCAACTCTCGATAGTGCATCAGCAACAGTATTTTCTCTTCCCGATATATGACGTATATCAGTCGTAAATTGGCCTATATAAGTAAGATGGCGAAGTTGACGTGGACTGGCTTTTTCAGGCTTTTGTCTAAACGCAAAAATAAGCGGTTTGTGGTCAGTAAACAGCACAAAGTTATGTCCTTCTAGCATATGTCTAAAAAATTTTGTGGCATTATATGCTGCCAAAAGTTCTCGATCATATGTACTATAATTTCGTTCCGTTACAGATAATTTTCTGGAATAATATCCTAAAGGCCGCCAAACAGTTCCTTCTTGTTGTTCGAGTACTGCACCTATTGCAAAGTCTGAAGCATCTACCTTTAGACATATATTTGCATTTGAAATAGGATGTGCTAATATAGCAGCGTTAGCTAAATTTGTTTTACAGCAGTTAAAATCGTTCTCACAATCAGGAGTCCACTTGATTACTCTTCTATCATTCTTTACAGCGCCTTTAGTCAGATCGTTCAGTTTTACTTGAATTTGGGCTGCATTAGGCAAAAACTTTCTATAAAAATTAAGCATTCCTAAGAGTCGTCGCAATTCCATAACAGTTTTTTTTTTTTTTAAATCGAGTATAGCTTCAACTTTTGATTTCATTGGCGATATACCGTTTTGAGATATTTTAAATCCAACAAATTCAATTTCTTGTACACCAAATATACATTTGTCTGGATGTATTAAAATTCCATATTCGCTAAACCTTTTAAGTAGTAAACGCAAATGGAAAACGTGTTCTTCCTTAGTCTTCGAAGCGATTAGGACATCATCTATATATACGAATACGAAACTTAAGCCTCTGCACACTTCATCCATGTAACGCTGGAAAGTTTGAGCAGAGTTTCGTAGTCCGAAAGGCATTTTAAGGAATTCAAAAAGTCCAAAAGGTGTAATGATAGCTGTCTTCGGCACATCTGCAGGATTAACGCGAATTTGATGATATGCTCGAAATAAATCTAACTTGGAAAAAATTGTGCATCCTTCCAAATTGCAATTAAAATCTGTAATAAAAGGAATCGAATACTTATCTGGCACTGTCTTTTTATTAAGAAAACGGTAATCTCCGCATGGGCGCCAATCTCCATTACGTTTCAGAACCATGTGTAGAGGGTTTGACCATTCACTTTTCGATGGTTGAATTATTCCTTGATCCAACATAAATTTAAATTCTTTTTTTGCGATTTTCAAACGTTTAGGATCTAGTCGTCGTGCTTTTGCTGTTACTGGTCTTCCAGTAGTTTCAATATAATGAAAAGCTTTTGTATCTTTAACTGCGGCAAGGGATAAATTTATGCTTACAACATCAGGAAACTGCTTTAACAGTTTTTCATATACTGAATTTTTGTTGTTTATATAAGAAATCATAGTAGATGATGATTGTGTAAGTTTTACTGGTGTTGTAATAAAAGTTCTGCCATCTATCAAAGTGCGATTATGAAGATCAGGTAGAAGGTGATGAAACTTTAAAAAATCGGAGCCAATTATAGGGTGAGTGACGTTTGCAATTATGAAAATCCATCGAAAAGATCGTCTCAATCCAAAGTCTAGTTCAACTAATTTAGTACCTTACGTTTTAATTTCACTACCATTTGCAGCATAGAGTTTAAATTTACAAACGGAATTGGTTTTCATAACATTATCTGAACATGGAATTACAGATACATCTGCTCCAGTGTCAATAAGATAATTCCATTTTGAAATACGGTCCTTAACTAATAGACGGCTGTTTGTAACTAATATTGCTTCGGTAGCCGCTTTGTCCGAAACAGTTTCTAGTTTTTTGCTTGATTTATATAAGAACATGGATGTATGCATTTTGTTGCTTTAGAATCAAAACGATTGTGATACCAACACCAATCATTTCTTCTGTCACGGCTTTTCGTACGACTTCGTCGTCTATCTTGTTTACTCGAAATAGTTCTGCCTCTTCGATCAGATGTCTCAATTCTTCTTTCTAATGCTTCAATCTTGGCACAGAGCTGTTGCAAAATATTGTCTGAGGATGATAAAGCAGATATTTGTGGATAGGCAATTTCCATTATTTTATCCGCTTGCATTGCCATTGTCATTAGATCAGCATTGCTGTTAATAAGTATTGAGCGAATATTATCTGGAAGTTGATCCAGAAATAAAGTTTTGAGAACATTATCGCCTATATTGTTTCCAACCGCCAGGGCCTTCATTGACTGCAAAATATGTGAAGGTTTTTGGTCGCCTATTACCAAACCACCAAATAGCTTTTTGAGTTTAGCTTCTTCTGAAATAGCAAATGATGATATAAGTCGATCTTTGATTGCGTTATATTTTCCAACATTAGGTGGAGCAATTAATATGTCACCCACGAATTTTAAATATATTGCATCCAAATTTGCAATCACATGAGCAAATTTAGTTTCATCCCTTGTTATATGAGCTAGGGAAAAATGCTCTCTACTTGGATAAACCATAGCTGCGGTTGCTCCGACCAAAAATGTGGTAATTTATGTACCGTTGCAGATGCTGCAGCAACTTCTGGATGGTTACTAGGAATTTGTTATGAAGACACAGATGGTCCATCTTCAATAAGTCCACGAGTAGGTGAATGTGCTGTAGGCATTTCGGGGTCACCAAATTATGGAGGTTTAATAATAAAAACGAACTTTTTAATATGAATAATACGAAACGACTAATTTTATTTTTATAAAATTTTTTGATAAAGAAAAGTTGGGTATCTTGATTAATATAATTTTTTTAAATTGACAATACATTAAATTTGGAATTATTAACAAGTATATTTAACAACTATTTTGTTAATCTCACTACAATAACACTGAATACTCGTCAAAAAAAATGCGCGGTTGAATGTATCAAACTTAATAAGCTTTGATATTTCATATGGGAAACATATTCAAAATATTTTTCATAAGATTTTACACAGACTAATTAATAAGACTAAGTGTATTACTAAATTAGGAGAATTAGTATAGTCCGTTATTGGAGAAAAATTGTATAAAATGCATTCTATGTTATCGAAAGTATTGTTTATGACAAAATATTTTTCAAATATCATCATGACTGAATTTGTTTGCTGGGCAAATATTCTGGAAAAAAATTCGTAAGCATCCGCCTGATGTTCATTCGTCGCTCATCGACGACTAAATTAAAGAGGGTGAGAATACGTGTGAGTTTAATTTGCTGATATCAGCCACTACTGGGCATCTATGATCTATATCAGGGAAAGGCAAATTCAAACAGGCAGGTTGTGTTTATCGCATACTTTAAGAATCAGCGTTGCCAGAAAGCAATGTGAGTCCGATCACTGTGGTGAAATCTTTAAAACCACCGTACATTTTGTTTGTATAAAATTATAATCTTATGTCAGAAATTTTCTTTTATAATATAGATATTTTGTTCACAATTATTTCCAAAAATTTAAATACTTTTCGCATAGAACTTTTTTAAAACAATTTCTTTTTGTTACTTTTCTTAAACATTACACTTTTTCATAAAAATCTTTACCACAACAATTCTTTTTTGCTACTTTTGTTGAATATTAATGTTTTTCACAATTTTACAAAATTGTTTTTTCAACGGAATAAACAAATATGGCTCGCTACAAAAGTAAACAAATTTTGTCATACGTTCAGGTAAATACTAAAAAAAAAATTTAGTCAGCTGGGCTCTTGCATATACTTGATATAGATATACTTTGGCATATGGCGTGATATTTTCTGTGAAGGATAAATAGATACAAGTAAAATTTATAATATTTGTAAAAAAAGGTATAAACAAAATATTAAAATGCCAAGTTTGTGAAAAAAATTTTAAAAAAGCAATGGGTTTAAGTGTTTGTTTTCAATATGCGGAAAAAATTTCAATAATTATAGTTCTTATGCAGTGCATTTTATGTAATATAATACCTCATTTGAAATAAATATTTTTATTTTAGTTTGTATTTTACATATGTACTATGTACGTACATTAATAAGTAATGAAATACTAAATAGTTAATTTGTTTTTACGTAGGTTTTTATATCTTTTTTAAAATAAATATAATTTTAAATAATAATTGTACAAGAGCATTTTATTTAATTATATAGGATTAAAATTAAAGATATATATATATATATATATATATATATATATATATATATATATATATGTATATACTCGTATACCTCAAAAAGCGGCAAACTATACGCAATATGTTTAAAACTATTAAACATCTTTTGTTCAATATTAAACATATTTTGTTCAAAAATCCACAAATTGTTTGAAAATATGTTGTGTAATTTTAGGTCAATTATATTCGGTAAAGTGTTGCCGACTATTATTGACGTCAATTTCAACAAAATTGTTTTAGAGTGTATCGGTCCTACTTCTAGGGCTTCAGTTTTTACCATACAATGATTAATTTCACGAATTTCAAAAACCTTTTTATTACTTGGCTCGGGGTCAATATCCGCATAGAACATTGGTAAATGCTGTTTAGTGTACTATATTTAACTTACAAGGAACAAACTTTTGTGAACGCAACACGTAAGGAATTTATTTTTTTTTATCTTGGACCAGCACTCAGGGGATGACCCCTATATATGCAATGCATTGCGCCGGAACTGAAAACGAGGAGATAGTATTGAGGGGACAGATTAGGAAAGATGAGAAGATAGACAGTTGTTTTTGTAGCTATTTCAACCTTTTACTTCGCCGGCTAATTTTTGCTACAGGGCCGACGAAGGTGGGTGCTGTTACTCTGCTTTTAGTACATGATAGTGTCAGTCGCTGCCAATTATGTTCAATGATCAGTGACTATGCCTTCATCATTGAAACAGGCTGGCAACAACGAAGACAATCACGCACTAATGCTGTTCAGAAGAATTCAACACAATATTTCATGACACAGCGCGGGCTCGAACTCACGACCCTCCGCTTCATAGTCTCGTGTTCTACTACTTCTAGTCGGACATTAGTAAAAAGCACATATAGGAAACTATTTTGAAAGTGAAGTCCACGTCATAAAAGCTGAAACATTTTATTTTTAAGGCATGTAAGCTTAACGAATACAATTTCTTGAACACTTATACTATTTTTGCATACATATGTCTTACATCAATGCCCACTAGAGAGGGCAGCGTCCAAAAATGGATTTTTCAGATTTTATAGTTCCGAGTGTAATGCTTTCGACCTTGTTTGACATAGAAATACATCATTTTCTTAACAAAATTTCAAAAACACGTTAAAAATTAGGTTGTTTTTTAGAAGTTGATTTAGTTCACTTTAAAGGAATTTTTTTCCCTCTGATGCGATTCAGCCCATTTACTAACTTGACCTGGTATTCTTAAAAATATATCTGTACTAAATTTCACGGGTCTGAATCTTTTCGTTTGGGCTGAATCGTGATTTCCACAGACGAAAATCACTGATCAAGAATATACATACGAGGTCTGATCAAAAAATAACTGTTATTTTCATCTTTCGTGAGTTACGTATGTTCGATTATCGAATTTTTTTTTTTGTTATGTTGGTACACATGTCTCTTATATATGTTAATAATATCAGCCATTTTGGATTGTCAGTTTGTTTTTGACAGATAAAAAAGTTAGTCGTGCTCTGGTGTGATCTTTGTAATGTACATTCGAAATAATTATTTTTTTTTCGTCCTGCTCAAACGGAATTAAGAGGACAGAACTGCCAGATGATAGAATAAGTAGCTATTGACAAGGGATGCTCTATTAGAAAATTCAAGAACGAACGGGAGCCATTGATATCCACTAGCAGTCAGTCGGTTGGGGGGATTCTTGTTCGTAGGATTTTCTCTTGGCAATGCAGTTCGACTACATAAATATTATTATAGACTCCTTAATTAAATATATAATAAAATATGCACCGGAGGTTGATCTGTTGTAGTATTATGCCGTTAATGAAACCCCTGGTTAAATCAACCAAAACTGAAAAATGTATAGGATCAACCAATAAATATGATAATACTCTATCCGAGATGTATTTGGATAGAACCACGCCTCTTGACCCTCACTACCGATGGACTTTGGTGGCGCCCTTTACGCGATCTACCTTTCTATCGTCACATCACCTAGTAAGAAAATGTTAAACGTTTAGATTTCCATTACATGGATACTTAACTTTTATTCAAGAAAATTTGGTGCAATTCATTTCTCTTAATCTCTAATCAAACGCTTTTCTTTCTTTTGTTATTATTCACTTGGATACGGTGTAAAACAACAAGTTAATAATTAATACTTGTATAACGAGAGATTCAGAAGTATTTTCCCCTCAACATGTTGCGGAACATGTGAATTAATGGATATGCAAATAATATAAAAATATGTATCGTAGGTTAGTAAAATACAGGTATAGTCAAATAATATGGATTAGGTGTTATATGTTTTTTCTGCTTTTTATGCACTCACCGCGTGGTAGAAAATGTTTTCAACAGCTTTTGATGAGGCCTCTGCAAACGCTGCTGTATTTCTCCAACGGCGTTTAACATCATTTAAATATTTAGCTAATTTAACACTTTTCGTGCAAAACAATTACGCATACCGTGGCGACTGATCAGTTGGTATCTAGAATACTAATGACTTTCTGCTTTATGATTTTCTTTTCGTCTTCTATTCTTGTTCGGCTGTTTTATTTAAGTGTGTCAATTGTGTTATGAGGAGATGCTGGTATTACAATATATGTATAAGGGCCCAACAAAATATAATCACAGTGGTGGCTCGTGTCATGGATCCACCACTAAATATGTGATATGTACAGATTGGCATACAATTCCTGACGCGTATATATTCTATGGAATACCAGTGCGTCTTTAAGGCATTCAATTGAAAAATGTGTTGAATACCTCAACGCAGGCTATTACTTCGAATTTCGGCAGATTATCTGCTTATCTGAGGGGTCGAATCCACTTTTAATTAAATAAATAAAAGTAGAATGTCACTTTGCCACCGAATAATAAGACGTGTAATTCGATGAACTACTCGAACAGAAATGGCTTTTGGCGGAAGTACAGAGCGCTAAGATGCCCTCGTGCGTTCTCCATGTCAAACAACGTAGAACTATTCAAGCAATTCGCTAGTAACGCTTGCCCCGTTTATCTACGTATATTGTTAACATTGGTCGTCGGTGAAGCAGACCAAAACTTAATCGATTGTGATCGCTAAACACACCTTGAGGTTACATGACAACCAATAACATTTATGTATCATTGCGATCTATGATTAACCTGATTATATTGATTAAAAAGGTTATCTTTTTCTTACACTGCCTACTCCCGAAATACAGAACACCCTGACAATTTCAATTACACCATTTTGAACTTTACGGAGTCACCAACCCTAGCATGTCCATGCCATCCGCAAATGGTATAAATCTTTTCTACTGTTTCATTCACCTAACATTGAGTGTTACATTTACAAAACGGTTAACTGTGAACAGTTCTAAGTAACGCAGAGTTAACATATAAAACATATGTTAACATATGTTACATGTCCACTACCGACACTGATCACTTAATCATTAATTGACATTAATGTTAAGAATTATGTTGACTGGTAATATATCAATATATATATATATATATATATATATATATATATATATATATATATATATATATATATATATATATATATATATATATATATTTATATATACAATATATAATTACATAAATAAAAAAAAACTATAATAATATAAAATACACAATAGCATCGATAGTGGTTTGAACCTGAATATATAATTTACTACAAAAAGGAATACTAAGAGGGCCAATTGTACATTACAAACCGCATAATAGTAGTCCTTTGGACTATAGTATGAGGAGGACGTTGTATTACGTGCGAAGATCCTTAGAGTGATAAGTCCCTAATACTTTGCCTTGCTCGTCCTCTAGAATATAATATAGGTTACCTACAATTGTATATAGAGGTTTTTAACTTTTCAAAACTGTGGTTAAAGTCTACTAATGATTTGGTAAAGCACCAATGAAATGCATATAGACATTGCTTAACCACCAACAAATAAATTTCATTTATATATAATAGTATTGTGACAACGATGTGTCAAATAAAAAATTTCATAATAGGTTACCTACATTTTCTTTTATCCTTGATTTTAGAAATAAGGGTGCGAGTTTTGAATTGAATTTTTTTTCAAGGCGGAACTGAGTAAAATTTCTTCGATATACCCATTGTACGACCGTATAAGAAATTGGTCTAGTTCTTAAGTTGTACTGAATCTGACTTTCCTCATAGGCTCTATTTTTCATATCGTTACGAATTAATTGAAGTTGGTCTTCCTGAGCTAGTGTCATCGAGGGTTCCGTAAGTAAATTTAAATTTCTTAGAAGTACATAAGAGGAGCCATGGGTCATCATTTCTTGACCGAACACTGCATAATAAGGTGAGATCCGTATAGCTTGGTGTAAAGAGTTCCGTAACGCACAACTAATGAAACTTAGCTTGGTATCCCGCAGAGTTTGATCCCCTTTCAAGTACGATCTAATGCCAGCAATGATGGATCTATTGAGTCTTTCCGAAGCGTTCGATTGCGGGGATTTTTTGGCAGTATAAGTGTGTTGAATACCAAGTTCCGTCAAGAACGCATTGAATTCATTTGCTTTGAACTGCGATCCATTATCACTAACCAAAGTTTCGGGAACTCCATACACGTGGAAATATTGCTCTAAGAGATATTTTTTAATGACGTTAGAGGTAAATTTTTTAGGGGACACAGCCAGTGAAATTTAGTCAGGTGATCCAGCACTATCAGCAAGCCAAAATTACCTTGTTTACTCCTCGGATAAGGTCCTAATATATCGACATATATTCCTTGAAATTGTCTTGAGATTACTATCTGTCTACCCATTTCCGGGCGTAAAATTATATTGGGGGTTTTGTATCCTTCACATATTTCACAGGCCCCGATGAAGTTTCTGACGTCGCGGACCATACCTGGCCAATAAAATTTACGACGAATTAATTCCAAAGTTTTCGCCATACCACCATGTGCTACAATTGGGGAATCATGAAACCTAGATATGACCGTGTTTGTTAGATTACGAGGTATCTACAGTTTCCAAGATTCACTCTCTTGAATACCATCTCTTGTGCAATGTGAAGTTCTTATATATACGTAACTGTCTACGACCTTAATGTCAGGATATTTATTGGGTTTTTTATTTATTTTTCCTTTGAGTTCCACGTAATCAATGTCATTAAAATGTGACGAATTTAAGTCAATTTCTACTCCTGTAAATCTAAGGTAGTGATCTCTTCATATGGAAATCTCGACAAAGCATCGGGGACCACATTATCCCTCCCTTTTCGGTGCGTAATAGTAAATTTCTATCCTTGAAGTTTCCATACCCACCTCGCTAGTCTGCCCGTCAACTCCTGACGCTTCATAAGCCATACCAGAGAAGCGTGGTCAGTAATAACCTCAAATTCTTGGAGCTCAAAATAGCACGTGAACTTCTTTATGGCTTCTATCGCCGCCAAGCATTCCCTTTTGGTAAAACTATTATTTCCCGGCCCTCATCATCAACCATCCATAGTCTTCTGAAACAATAATCAAATCATATAAATACCCAAATACGTACGCGTAGGTCCGGCGGAATAAGACTATCCATCAGACGACACGAATTGATATGATGGCCTCCCTGGAACCGTAAAGGCCGTAGGGGTCTCGATTCTTCTGACAAACCAATCTGCCAGTAGGCATTTTTTTAAATCTAACTTCGAAATGATGTTACCCTTAGGCAACCTAGAAAATATACCCTCAATATAAGGCAGTGGGTAGGCATTCTTTTGCGTGACTTCATTCATCTTGCGAGCATCTAGACATAATCTCACTTTATTTGGTTTAACTACGAGTCTCATTGGAGAACTCCAGGGAGCAGAGGATGGCTCAATAACTCCTAACTCTAACATACGATCAACTTCATTAAACATTAATTTTCCTACGGCAGGTGACACGGGATAAAACCACTGCTTAAAAGGTTTTGCACCGCACACATCAATTGAATGCTCAATAAGACTAGTGCGACCTAAGCCTTGTCTGCCGAAATTAGA
Source organism: Linnaemya tessellans (assembly GCA_951800035.1). NCBI lineage: Eukaryota > Metazoa > Arthropoda > Insecta > Diptera > Tachinidae > Linnaemya > Linnaemya tessellans. Next base: position 52,943,036 of record OX637532.1, on the reverse strand, counting down.
GAAAAGAGTAATTACTGAAACAAGCTGCTCTTTTTCCCTGACGCTCAAGGGATATCCCTTAGTTAGATTTGCATCGGACTGGAACTCGGACAAGGTTTGGTAATAATTGGTATATTCGGAGAAGACCTCCGAAGGATTTTCTGGTACAGATGTGCATATAATATTTTTAAAAACTTGTGGAGCTAGGCTAAAATTCCTCCAAAAATCTAGTCATAAAATTAATCTCTGCGTTATAGAAGGTACTACTAGAATTGTTAATTGTTTCACCTCATCTTTGAATGAAATATCTACGTTCAGTAAACCGAGAACTTTTTGCTTATTACCATCAGCCGTCTTTACAAAAGCTTTCATAGACCTAAATTCTTTAAAGGGCGTAAAGTCGACAGTTGCCAAATCAGATCCTATACACGAGATAGTGGCTCCAGTATCTAATAGACCAAATTCTGTGAAGAATAGAAATTTTACTGTAGCATAGTAACGCCTATCATTCAAATTATTAACGATAGAAGACAATATATATTTGGAGCTGTTTTTCCAGACCTTAAAATACGTACGCAACCGAACAGTGGATCGTTTCTTCGCTTGCGGAGCGCAATTAGTCAGTGAATTCACTCCTTAAATTAATCGTCGTTTATTTAAATAATTCTGCCATTTCAAGTGGTAAGGTAGTATGGGTCGAATCAAAATATTACCGTGTGACTTATCACTATTTTCATAATCAGGAGGTTCACGTGATAGAATTTTTTTCTTTCTCCGCATTAACATAGTTGGGCTCTAATAATGCTGATAGGGGTAATTTCGAACAGGGTTTTGAGCTATCTGGTTTTTTGTCAAGGCTAAATTTTTATTTGCACATTTGGCACAGTGGGGCTTATATGTGTTTTTCATACCGCTTCCATAGCAAAATATTACTCTTGCTTCTATGCAATCTTCCCAATGATGGCCTGGCTGGTCGCAATTCCAGCATTTAAAACTGTTAGGAATTTGTTGGATTGCATCCACAAATATATGGTACTTAATTAACGACTCACTATCACAGTTGTCCTGCGAACAATCTATTTCGGCCACCTGTCGCCTTGTGTTGAAACTTGGTGAACATTTGATGTTCATATTTTTTCTAAAGTAATCTGTGTGCATCAGATGTTCTCTCTTTTGAACCAATTCACGTAAATGAGCGATAGAATGCACAGGAATATAAAGTAACTCGTGCCTTTTTTCGGGGCGAAGATTACGCATTAAAATTCCTACGAAATCCGATTCTGGAATTGGGATTGAAAGTTTGTCTAACATATTACTAATAGACTCATAAAACATCTCAAAACTTTCATTTGGCTTCATTTTTCTATTTCTAATTTTTTCTTGAATGTCAAAACTCGATTTAAAATTTTTGTATTCATACCGCAACGCGCCACAAAATTCATTCCAATCTACCACCTCGACTTGTTTAGGGTACCGCCAATACCAATCGCGCGCTCTACCTGCTAACAATATATGAAGATTTCGGCAAATTAAAGAATTCGTCCACACTTATGCCCTTGCTAGAGCCATCAAATTTGAGGTTCCAATTTTGAATTATTGAGGTGATTTTATCTGCCCGGATGGCAAAATTCTCATCGACTGCTAAATTATGAGAACAACTACGGGGTTCTTGGCGGGCTGGAAACAAATTGGTAGAATTCTCAAACTGATTTTGAAACTGACTAGAATTCGTATTCGTTTGTCTCATATTTACAGGTGTATTCTTATTCCTATTATTCTCTACTGTTGATTGGTTACTCTGAAAGGAAGCAGAATCCGATTTTAGAGGCTGGGTGACTGTGAGCCATACTCATTGCGCGGGTAGGAAGCTCCAAAAATACATTACGATTACTACGGGTATTGTATTGTTCGTTAATGGACACAGATTTAAGTTGCGACAAGGAACAACGGCGTTTGCAAGACGAACAGTCAGCCGAGTGTGCTAAATGTTTTCCAATACAACCACGATGGAAGGCATGTCGACACTCCGAAATAATTAGACAATCTTGTCCCTCTGACAACTTATCAGTGCAAAGTAGACACAGTTGCTCATTATGGGCGGGTGTTAAAGGCAAAGCTTCTGCCTGAGGGGGTGACCTTACCATGTTTAAGAACAGCCAGATAAAATATAAAGTACTGAGCAGCTTAATCCACAGAATATAATCTCCCAAAAATGATATGTACAAAATATGTATAAAAAATAAAGCACGTCTACTAGGAGAATCTTGTGATGGAAGATTGGCACAACCCGTGGTGGGTTCCCCAAAATTTACCAGAAACACACTCTCAAATCAGTGAACCTGCATATTTTAGTTATTCCAATATTATTCCGATAAGGAAACAAGAAATTATTTAATCTATATTCCTGACAGAGGCTCCCGATAAAAATATTAATCAAAAGTTAGACAATAGTGGAAAAAAATTAAATTATTTATTATGGGTCTGTTTGACTCCTTGCCAGACTCTGATTTATAACTTGGGCCTGCATTAGTTTCGTAACACATATGGGTTACTTATTCTTGAAATACAATAATTATTTCTCTATTTTTTTCTTTTATATTTATTTATTTATTTTTTAATTGTTATTATTTTCTTACGTTCAGTGATGTGAATCAAAAGAGCAGATTAAATAGAATTTTTATTTGTTATACCCTTCACAAAAAAGTGAAAGGGTATATATAGGTTTGTCATTCCGTGTGTAATTTCTTCGATATGCACATGGGACCCCATAAGGTATATATATTCTGGATCATTATGAATAGCGATGACGATTGAGCGATGTCCGTCTGTACGTGAAATCGGTTTTCCCAAGCCCCCAGAAGAGCTAGAGACTTCGTTCTAGGACCGTTGGATTGGAAATAAACTTAAATAGAGTGCTATTGAAATTCAGAAAGATCCGAAGTACGGTTACAGAGCTGGGAAGCTTACACCTATTTCTCGACGCAAAATTTATACCAAAAATCAATTATTTTTTTAATGTTTGTAAACTTATTTCGTGCTTTGGTGAGTATCAATGGTTTATTAAAAACTAAAAATATAAAAAAAATTTTCCAGAGATGGTAAATTAAATTTTTTTTCGGCCTATTCCGTGGCAAATTGAATTTTTTTTATACATGAAAGTAATCAAACAGGCAACTGATGTTGTTCTTTTTGTATTTTGCTAACTAAAACTGTCTTATAATTTAGGAAGAACAAAATTGGTATAAAAAATTCAAAAATAAAAAATAAAATTTCGAGTCCAGGGATGGACAAGTGCAATATTTTATGGTACATGAAAGTTACCAAAATGGTAAAATATTTGCAATTTTTCTTAAATAAAACTACTTTATAGCCCAAGAAGCGTTGCAATAATAAAACAAAAACAATAAAAAATGTTTTTTCCAAGGTTGGAAAAATTATTTTTTTTTTGTACATGAAATATTTTGTAGTACATGTAATAACCAAAATGGTTTCAAAATTCGAGTTTTTCTTAAACAAAAATACTTTATAACTCATGAAAATTTGCATTGATAAAAAAAAATTTTAAAAAATTTAAATTTCGCTTCCAGGGGTGGGAAATTGAAATTTTTTTTATACATAAAAGTAACTAAAAAGGCAACTGACGTTGTTTTTTTACTAATTAAAACAGTTTTTTAGTTCAGGAAAAACAAAATTGGTATCAAAAATTAAAAATAAATAAAAATTTTGAATCCATAGTTGGATATCTGCAAAATTTTGTGGTACATAAAAATGACCTAAATGGTTATATATATTAAGTTTTTATTAAATAAAACTATTTCACGCCTCATTAAGAGTTGCATTGGTAAAAAAATTTAAATTTCGTTTCCAGGTTTGGGAAACTGAAATATTTATTCTGCATAAAAGTAACCAAAAAGGCAATCGACGTTGTTTCTTTTTGCTAATTAAAGCCGTTTTATAATTCAGGAAGAACAAAATTGGTATTAAAATCTTAAAACATCAAAATTTCGACCCCAGGGTTGGTCAAATGAAATATTTTATGGTACATGAATGGTGATTGTTTAAAAATTTTAATTTTTTGTCAAGTAAAACTATGTTACACCTCACTAAGAATTGCAATGGTAAAAAATAAAAATTCTTCTCCAGAGTTGGAAAATCGAAATATTTTTGGTACATAAAAGTACATACATAAATTCCAAATTTTGTGTTTTTATTGAATTAAATCTATTTTATATATCAGCAAAAATTAAACTAGTATTAAAAAATTAAAAATTCGGTTCCAGGCTTGGAAAATCGACATTTTCTGATTCATAAAAGCTGCAATTTTATTTGTTATTTTTGATTTTTATGATGAATTATACCTACTTTATATATCAGAAAGAAGTAAACTGGTATTAAAAACCAATAACATCTAAAAGACGATTCTACGGTTGGACAATTAGAACTTTTTGGGGTACAAGAAACGGATTTTTTGTTTTGTTTGTAAATTAAATATATATAATATTTTTGAAAGACATTCGTAGGCATTAAATATAAGAAAAGCCAAACATTTAAACGTTTTCTTGAATAGAAAAGTAACCGATAACATCATTTTAATTTTTTAATTAAGCCTACTTTCTGTTTTGGCAAGAATGAAAGAACGAAGAATTACATCTGTGAAGGGTATTTAAGATTCGGCACAGCCGAATATAGCACTTTTACTTGTTTAAGTTAACTTATCTCATTGTTAAATTATACAAAAGAAACTTCGTTTCGTTTTAAATTAAAAAATTATATACATTTATCATTTCTTCATGGCTGGCTGAACCTTTTAGATACATACATATGTTTATGGTTTAACAGAAAAATCAGAAAAATCGTCTTCTTTTAAAAATTGTTCCTTTGTTTTTGGTCCTGGTGCGGCTTGATTGCTTAAAAAACTTTTTCTTTTGGCGCTGAAAAGCTGATCTTAATGTTTTATCAGATTTTCATTGAGAGTTGAAATAGAATCTAAATATATAAAAAATGGAAATACGTACGTACGATATGTATATGTTTATGAGATTCTTATTTAAAATGTTATTTTTACCGATCATGCCTTTAGAACATTGCCGAAGCTCCGTAATCTTTTTTTACCGAAAGATACATCTACATTGTAATCCATTATAATGCTTTGTCCAAGAACTAAATGCCAGTTCCGTTCAGCATTACCAGCGAAAAGTAACTTGATTTGTCGTATCTATAAGATAAAACTTAGGTATTTTTATTCTGTATCTACCCACGTTGTTCCACGGCAAATTTTATTGGCTCAATTGTGGATAGCAATTCAATATTATTTAGGTTGCTAGAAGTCACTAAAATTTTCTTCATTACTATTTTGACAACTGACAACACGACAATATTTGTGTTGCATTCCATAACCGACTCATAATACTTACGTATGGGTCGCTTTATGTAGCTAAAATAGCATTTAACTGCATTAATTGCTCCTCAGTGTTAACGGGGAAAATCGCCATTATATTTGTGGCAACTACATTTTGAGCAGCAATGCGTTCCAGTAGAACTTTATGTTCCGCCAAAATATCAGTTAGGGTGTTGAGTTGTTTTTGAGCTGCTTCTTTATATTCTTCACAACGTTGACACTTTGGAACAACTAAAAAATAAAAATCAGTTTAAATTTAACATTTTTATGATAAAAATTACCTTTCTGTGGAAAGTACTTCAGTTTTGCTTTCGAAGGGTTGGAGATATGGTATAATAAAACAATGTACTTCCACTGTGAGCTATTAAATTTAAAATAATTTGCTGACAATTTTAAGGATTCTGACATTCCCATAAAAATTAAGTTATTATATTATTTTAAGTTACCGGTTTTTTATACCCTCCAAAAAAGAATTTGGAGGGTATATTCACTTTGTCATTCCGTTTGTAACGCATCGAAATATCCATCTCAGACCCCATAAAGTATATATATTCTTGATCAGTGATGAAATCTAAGACGAACTGAGCATGTACGTCCGTCCGTCCGTCCGTCCGTCTGTGGAAATCACGATTCAGTCCAAACGAAAAGAGCTAGACTCTTGAAATTTGGCATAAATATATTTTAAAGCTTAAGTTCGAAGATGGGCTAAATCGGGCAAGAGGGAAAAAAGTTCCCCTAAGAAGAACTAAACCAACCCAGAAAAAACTACATAATTTTTAAAGTTTTTTGGTTATTTTGTTAAGCAAATGATATATTTTTATGTCAAATACGGTCCAACGCCTTAAACTTGGAGCCATTAAATAAAATAAAAATGGTTTTTGACCCCGCCCACTTCAGTGGGCGTTATTATAGGCAAAAATAGCACAAAAATTTAACAAATTGTTTTACTTAAGCCTACATTCCTTAAAAATAACACTTTTAAGCTTTAATGACGAAGCTGAGACGAAGCTTGGTACTACTCTGCCCTACCCCCTCCTTCCCCTTCGCCCCCTAAATGACCCTACCAAAAAAATTTTTTTTTAAATTTTGTATATAATCATCATAAGCATTTATCTTTAGAGTTTTATGACTGCCGATTTCTGCCTTACCCCCCCCCCCTTTGCCCCCTAAATGACCCTACCAAAAAAAAAGAAATTTTAATTTTGTATATAATTATCCCAAGCATTTATTTTTAGAGTTTTATGACAAAGATGAAATGTTTCCCCCACAGCCCTTGCCAGAGCGACTCCGCCAAAATACAGTTTTTATACCCTCCAAAGAGAATTGTGATGAAGTCTAAGACGGTCTAGCAATGCCCATACGTTCGTCTGTGGAAAACATGATATTGTATATTTTTGAACCCCGCCCTCTTTAGTGGGCGTTGACGTACGATATTATATAAAGGAACTCTGTCCCACCAAGTTAAACATATAAAATTCACTTACTAAATATTTGGAGGGTATTTAAGATTCGACCCGGTCGAATATAACGTTTTTACTTGTTTTTCTTTTGATTTGAGTTATGAAAATGTTTAATTGCATCGATGTCATAATTAACAATAATTAAAATCCGTCTGCCAATTAATTTATTATAAAAATCTTGTTGTGAATCTTGAATAAACATATTTAAACATTACATTGATCAATGAATTGTCTTATTGATCAATGTAATGGTTTCATTGTTTTTGGTTCAATACAAAGCAACACAATGTTTTTTTTCTTGTGGAAATGCATAGAAACTGGGATTTTTCGTAGTTCTCTATATTTTTTACATTTTATATAGTTTTTATTAAATTATTTTAACAAAATATTGCAAAATGTTTATGTTCAAAACCTCAAAATGAAATTTTTTTATTCACAATGAGATTTTGAGCGGGAGATTCTATCTATGTTGTACGTTCAGTATGTTTAAATTGAAAATGAGGTGAAACAATGATATATGTTAAAAGAGAGGGGATAAAATAATAGTTAAATACCATGGTATAATATAATATAATAGTGGTTTCGCGCTGATCACAAGAAAATGTGGCTTGGCACTAAAAAGGAAATTGCTAAACTGGACATCTTGAAATTTAAATAACTTAGAGATCAATAAATAAAGTTTAGTATATACAATTTAATTAACGAAATTGCTAGACAAATGGAAAAACTTATATGCGTATATATATACATATATATGTATATATGAAATTTTTTATTTGACATATTGTTGTCACAATACTATTTTAAATGCTTGACCACCAACAAATAAATTTCATTTAAAATACATATATATATATATATATATATATATATATATATGTATATATATATATATATATATATATATATATATATATATATATAGTATATATATATATATATATATATATATATATATATATATATATATATATATATATATATATATATATATATATATACATATATATTTATATGTATATGTATTACAGGATTTGTTTAAAAATTTCTAAATAAAGAAAACTATTTTTTAAAATGTGGCAACGTCATATTCAATATGATGTAGAAAAATAAACTTCAAAAATCCTTATTAAAATTTAATAAAATTGAATTTATATACCTTGGTCAGATCTATTTTTATACCCTTCACAAAAGAGTGAAACGGTATATATAGGTTTGTCATTCCGTGTGTAATTTCTTCGATATCAATGTAGGACTCCATAAAGTATATATGTATATATTCTGGATCCTTATGAATAGCGATGACGATTGAGCGATGTCCGTCTGTCTGTACGTGAAATCGGGTTTCCTAAGCCCCCAGAAAAGCTAGAGACTTCGTTCTTGGACCGTTGGATTGGAAATGTACTTAAATAGAGTGGTATTGAAATTCAGATAGATCTGAGATACGGTTCCAGAGCTGGAAAGCTTACACCTATATTTCGACGCAAAATTTTTACCAAAAATCATTTATTATTTTTAATGTTTGTAAATGAAACCGATTTCGTGCTTTGGGACGCCTCAATGGCCTATTAAAAACCAAATAAATAAAAAAAAATTTCCAGGGATAGGAAATTAAAATTTTTTTTTTCTACCCATTTCGTATTTTTTAGTACATGTAGTAAGTAAAATTCCTAAAAATTTTAAGTTTTTCTTTAAAAAAACCTCTTTATACGTCATGAAGATTTGCATTGGCAAAAAAAAAATTTTTAATTCAAATTTTGCTTCCAGGGGTGGAAACTTGAATTTTTTTATAAGTGAAAGTTATCAAAGAGGCAACTGAGGCCAAATTACCTCACTCGCTATCGATCGAAATTTCAATACAATTTAAATGGAAATTTCTTTCGATATCGAATGCCGTAATTTGCCCCCTGATGTTGTTTTTTTGCTAACTAAAAATTTAAAAAAAATATATCAAAATTTCGAATCCAGGGTTGGACAAGTGCAATATTTTATGGTATATGAAAGTGACCAAAATGTTCAAAAATTGTAAATTGGTCTTAAATAAAACTATTTTATACCTCATAAAGAGTTGCATTGGTAAAAAAAACAAAAAAAAATTAAAATTTCACTTGCAGGGTTGGTAATATGAAAGTATTTCTTGGTACATGCAATATTTTGTGGTACATATAATAACCAAAATGGTTAAAAAATTTTAGTTCTTCTTAAACTAAACTACTTATACCTCATGAAGATTTCATTGATAAAGAAAATTTTAAAAAATTTAAATTTCGCTTATAGCGTTGGACAAGTGCAATATTTTATGATTCATAAAGGTGACCAAAATGGCTAAAAATGGTAATTTTTTCTTAAATAACACTACTTTATACCTCATGAAGATTTGCATTGGTAAAAAAATATTAAAATTTCACTTCCGGGGTTCGGAAGTTGAAAGTTTTTTTGGTACATGGAATATATTGTAGTACATGAACGTGACCAAAATGTTTGGAAATTTAAAATTGTTCTTAAATAAAACGACTTTATACCTAATGAAGACTAGGATTAGTAAAAAAAAATAAAATTTCGCTTCCAGGGCTGGGAAATTTAAATTTTTTTATACATAAAATTAACCAAAACGGCAACTAACGTCGGTTCTTATCTAATTAAAACTATTTTTTGGTGCAGGAAAACCAAAATAGGTATAAAAAATTAAAAACAAATGAAAATTTAGATTCCAGAGTTGGATAACTGCAATATTTTGTAGTACATGAAAATGACCAAAATGGTTACAAACATTAAGTTTTTCTTAAATAAAACTATTTCATGCCTCATTAAGAGTTGCATTGGTAAAAAAAATCAAAATTTCGTTTCCAGGATTGGGATATTGAAATATTTATTCTGCATAAAAATAACCAAAAAGGCAATTGACGTTGTTTTTTTTTGCTAATTAAAGCTGTTTTATAATTCAGGAAGAACAAAATTGGTATTAAAATCTTAAAACATCAAAATTTCGACTCCAGGATTGGTCAAATGAAATATTTTATGGTACATGAATGGTGATTGTTTAAAAATTTTAATTTTTTTGTCAAGTAAAACTATGTTACACCTCACTAAGAATTGCATTGGTACAAAAATTAAAATTCGCTTCCAGAGTTGGAAAATCGAAATATTTTTAGTACATAAGAGTACATACATAAATTCCAAATGTTGTGCTTTTAGTGAATTTAACCTATTAGATATTTCAGAAAAAATTAAACTAGTATAAAAAAATTATTAATTCGGTTCCAGGGTTGGAAAATCTAAATATTTTGGTACATAAAAGTAACCATATAAGTTCCCAAATTTGGTTTATTTCAGTGACTTAAACCTATTTTATACTTCGCTAAGAATTAAATTGGTGTTCAAATTTTTAAAAACTAAAAATTCGGTTCCAGGTTTGGAAAATCGACATTTTCTGATTCATTAAAGTAACCATATTATTTGCTATTTTTGATTTTTATGATGAATTATACCTACTTTATATATATCAGGAAGAAATAAATTGGTATAAGAAACCAAAAAAATTTAAAAGACGATTCTACAATTATACATTTTGGGGGTACATCAAACGGGCTTTTTCTTTTTGTTTGCAAATTAAACATATTTAATATTTTTGCAAGACGTTCAGAGGTATTAGAAATAAGAAAAGCCAACAATTTAGCTTCCTAGCCGAAAAATTTAAACGAAAAGAATGACATCTGTGTAGGGTATTTAAGATTCGGCACAGCCGAATATAGCACTTTTACTTGTTCATCCTTAAATTTGTGCCAAAACAAAAACTTAACATTTTGAATAAATCTCGCTAACCTTTTATGTTGGCAGCAACATGTTACTTTTCACATGCAATTGCACTAAAGCTACTCTTTTGAAAAATGTGTTAACAGTAACATTTTCGATTGTCAAAAAGCATTGCATGACTTGCTTAATACTTTTGGGTCTATATTGGATGCTTTCAATTGATCTTTTTTATTGAGTGTTTTATCGTTCTGAATGGGACCACTATTTAATGATATCAATGGGAGTATTTTAATGGGAATTTCCGCTTGTACCTTCCGAGCAACTACTAGAATTTCAAAAATAAATTTCGGTGGTAGTCTGTAATACGATTATTTGAGTGGCTGCAGTGGTATAATTTAAATCCTGCATCAGTGCTTATTTTAAATTTTACATACAACTTAAAATGTGATATTCCCTGTGGATTTCTAAATTAAAGATAATAAAAATTATATATTATATATATATATATATATATATATATATATATATATATATATATATATATATATAAACATATATATATATATATATATATATATATATATACATATATGTATATATATATATATATATATATATATATATATATATATATGTATATATATATATATATATATATATACATATGTACATATGTATATGTATACATATGTATAAATAAATCATCCACATTAATCTACGATGCATTTATCACATTTATCACAGATGATTTTATTTTCTTCACATATATCTTAAATTCAAAAGCGGATACCCACCCACCCACTAAATAACACAAACACATCCTATAAAAATTAATTATCACTTTTCGAGGTTATTTATAAATCTATCACTTATGTCAAGGCGTGCATATGAAAAGCTTATTGTTAGAGAATATTTAACAAAAACCACAAAAGCAACGAAATAATAAAGGAAATAAATATTATAAAAAAAATTATGGAATATAAGTGTAGAATTCCAATAAAAGAAATTTTAAAACATGTAAGGCAAATATAAACATTCCGAGCAACATACAACATCTAACCGAACACTTAACAAGCCCATTGAGAAAAACTTTTAAATTTCCAAGAGACTAAAAAAAATATATATACGTATATGTATGTATATATGTCAGAATTTAATAGAACTAAATACAAGGCATGAACCCAAATGTTATTAGAGGAAAAATAAAACAATATATATTAAAAAGCATAATATATTGTTAAATGACTCTGTGGTTATCGATGGAAGTGAGTGATTATCATGCTTGGCATGCCACGAGTACAGACAAGAAACTAGCTATAGACTGGAGGAGAGATTAGAGACAGACATACAGAGACATTCACTTACACGGATATGAAACATATGGTTGGGTTGTTGGTTAGGCGAAAAGTCTCCCATGTTCACGTACATACATATATTTTGAGTTTGTATGCACTCGTAAGTGTTGATAAATAACACTGCTCTGCAAAAAATAATTTTTTGTCTCTCCTTTAAATAAAATTATGTAGACTATATGGATTTTGATGCGCTGAGTTCAAATCCGTTTTCGGTTTTTTTCCATCAGGTCGGAATTTTTTTTATAGGCGTGTCAAATTTTCACACTTAAATTAGTCAGGTACCGAGACATATATCACCCTAACTCGAAAACGAGTCATTCGATTTTTAAAAGTAAGACACATAGTTCCATTTGTTTTAGTCGAATATAATTTTTCTCTATCTCTTATCGTTTTGGAATTATTCAGAAATTAATGGAGAAAACAGTTGTTGTTCGTGCAAAATTCGTAATTTTTTTCAGTTTAAAAATAGAATTAAAAAAAATTAAAGCAAACATTCAACATTTTGCACATTTTCCTGAGAACTACATACATATATTAAAAATAATATAAGCTATAAACCATAAAAAATTTGGATTTTATTGTAAATTTACCGCAGGTACCCAATATTGTAATGCAACCAACCGTACATATCGCACACCTAGTTCAAAAGTGACTCATCTCAAAATTTTAATTTTTCTGGTTTATATGCTTAAACTATGCACAATACACTTGTTTATCTATAAAAAAATATTAGTGTATTTTGTTGTTGTTAACTGTTGCTAAAAACAGTTATGTCTTTCTTTATGTTTGAACTGATATAAAGTTGCAATTCATAACAATGTTCTTTTTCGATTTCTGAAAAAATAAAATTTTGAGTTGAGTCACTTTTGAACTAGGTGTGCGATATGACGATAGCATTTCGCTTTAGTGCTTGTAGCGCCTACTCCGACGTCAGCCTTATTGATGTTTTGTTTGCTGCATTACACATACATATTTGATCAATATTAGATACCTGCGGTAAATTGACAATAAAATCCAAATTTTTTAACCGATTTTTAGATTTATAGCTTATTTTATTTTTAAGATATGTAGCTCTCAGAAAAATGTGCAAAATGTTGAATATTTGCTTTATCTTTTTTTAAATTAAATTTTTAAACTGAAAAAATACGAATTTTGCGAAAAAAAAATTTTTTCTCCATTAATTTTTGAATTCCAAAACGATAAGAGATAGAGAAAAATTATGTTCGACTAAAATAAATACAATTTTGTTACATATCTTCTGGTGTTTTACTTTTGAAAATCGGATGACTCGTTCTCGAGTTAGGGGGAAATATGTCTTCGTACCTGTCTAATATATTAGCCACGCCTATAAAAAAAAAATGCCGACCTAATGGAAAAATACCGAAAGCAGATTTGAGTATAGCGCATCAAAATCCATATAGTCCACATAGTTTTACTTAAAGTAGGATTTTGCTGCTGAGCAGTGTAATTGTATGTGTAGTTCAAAGTGATGACTATATTGCACAGTGCAGTAAAAACTTTTCTATTTGGAGAATAAATAAATTTTTAAAACTGAAATATATAATAAAAGGTATAAGATGGGAGTAATAAACATCATATTCGTGTATAAAATCCTCTAAAATCACTTCTGCTTATATATATCTACATAGCCGCTGAAGTAATTAACAGAAGACTATGAGGCGGAAAGTCACAAGTTCGACTATGCATTAGTGATTCAGTATGTTAGTTGTTGTCAGCCTGTTTCATCTACTAAAGAACATCGCCCTCCTTCGTCGGCAAGGCAGCAAAAATTAGTCGGCGGAGTAAATGGTTAAAATCACTACGACGACAATTCTTTATCTTTTAATCTATATTTCTAGTTTCGGCGCAATACACAGCATATGTTGGGTCATTGCCTTAGTACTGGTCCTACTTAAAAATAATATATTGTTTGAATAAGAGGCGTGTGTGATGTAAATGAGGTTTTTTTCGGTTAATCCCTAAAAATTAATTCGCTTAATAATCTTTTAGATGACTACAGGCTCCAAATACTTTATGAGTAATAAATGTCGATTATTTTTTCTAGCACTGTCCTATCTGAAAATATTTTTCGAAATAGCAATAGGAAAATACACTGCATCTGGTAGAAGTGGTATGCAAAATATTCACCCATAGCAGATCGGTTCATTTACTGATATACATTAAACTAATTTTATTTAAGATCGTATTTATTTGTTATTTAACAACTTAGGACAAATAATTTAGAAAAAATAGGTCATAAAGGGTAACAGAGGGATTTATTGTGTCTTAACTTACGTCTAGTATTGATACAGTTCTCACATATTATTTTATCGTGACAAACAAAAATACACATTACTGGCGATGAAAATATAGCGAATTTTGAAAATAGTTTTATTCTGTACAGCTTCGTAAGCTAAGAATTAAATTGGAGTAGATTTTCCGTTGTTCCGTATATCCTTGGCACAATTAACGCAAACACTAGATTTTTAATGACCAAAGTGCTTGTAAATAGTGCAATGCTTTTTCTTTTCAATATTCTTCAATGGCTTCAATATGACATTTTGTAATTCTGTTGTTTTTCTTTATATGTCTTCTGGTTAGATTTTGAACACTGTTGAAAACAACATATTCTAGTAGTAAAACTTTCAAGAAGTCCTCATAAAGTATAAATGTTATGAGGGTCCCTTCAACTAGACAGGAGTGTATTTCTATCAACTAGACAGGAGTGTATTTCTAATGGTTGCGCCGTCATCATTTTCAAAGATAGACAGTCACTCGTAATAAGTGCATTGGTTTCTGGAAGACCACGTGTGGGTTTTCTGAGCACCAATACGGCAGTTTTGTTTGTTAACGTACCCATAAATTTAAAAATGACCTTCATCCGAAACAATGAATTTTTTGGCAAAATCGACATCATGGTACAGCTTCTCGCGCAGCGAAAAAAAAGTGGATGGTCATGCAGATTCAACTCTTAAGCCCATTGATCTTTGTAAGGCGTCATACAAGATCTTTTTGCACGGTATGAGTATGCTCACGTTCACGTCTTGGCGCATCAACAATGAAACCAGTTTCACGAAATTTAGCAATGGAATTGCGTATACCGGGCACTATTGGTCCTTCTCTCTAGATTCCTTTCGTTCAGTGTCATAAGTATTGGCAGATTCGAAATAACCGATGGTTCCAAGTTAAACTGATAGATGGCCCACTCTATCTATCTATATATATATATATATATATATATATATATATATATATATATATATATATATGTATATATATATATATTTATATATATATATGCATATATATATATATATATATATATATATATATATATATATAATATATCTGCAACGAAGTCTAACAAAAGATCCTTAGACCTTAGACCACACCGAAATAGTGGGTAATATGTTATATAAAACATTTAATTAATTACTAGTAACTTTTTAATCCCTAGAACTACTGTTCACTAATATCTTTATTGAATGCATTTGCATATTATATTCCAAACCATGAGTAAGAGTTTGTGTGATTGTGTCTCTTAAATTCCTACATATGTACATATATATTGTTCTTTAAAGCAGATACTGAATCCATTGTATGCGCATTACACCAATGGACTCAGCTGTTTAAAGTTATTTCATTGTATTCGTTCAGTGGGACAAGCTGTTTATATTTGCGTGGAAAATAATAACGGATTTTTTTAGTTTGTCATATTTGGTTTGCTTTAGTTTCTTCCATTCATTTCATTTTCCTATAATTTTCCAGCCAGATTAACATGATTATTTTGAATGAAGAAACAATGAAAGGGTGTGACACACGCAAAGTTTTTAGTACGAAAATTTCAAGCGCGCCGTTACGGAAGTATTTTAACGCAATTTAGTTTGTCGACACATATTATTCTTTGTGTTTACTTTTGAATCGTATAAAGTAGTAATTGATCAGCGATGGTAGGCAAACGCGCCAAAATAATTTCAATTAAAGAAATTTCACTGATACAATCACTGTAGTGCGAATTTGCAAAGATTTAACAAATGCAGTAAAAAAATAAATAATTATTTTTTGTCCATCAAAAGGAATAAAAGTCAAATAAGTAAAAAAAGCTTAAAATTAATTACATTACTCAAATAAAAAAAAAGAAAAGAAAGAATAACACGAAAATATATATTGATTTTATTTAATTCGCTTACGATAAAAAAATTTCTAATACAATGCTATTAAAGCATTATATATATATATATATATATATATATAAATATATATGTATATATATATGTATATATATATATATATATATATATATATATATATATATATATATGTATATATATATATGTATATATATATATATATATATATATATATATGAAATATATATATATATATATGTATATATAAAATATATATATATATATATATATATATATATATATATATATATATATATATAAATATATATATATATATATATATATATATATATATATGTATATATATATATATATATATAATATATATATATATATATATATATATATATATATATATATATATATATATATATATACATATATATATGTATATATATATATGTATATATATATATATATATATATATATATATATATATATATATATATATGTAAGTATATATAAATGTGTATACATACATATATATAAATTTAGATATCCTCAATAAAGAAGAAATAAACCTAAATTAAATAAAATACAAAATTATATATTCAACATGAAAAAATATGTATATGTAAAATAGACTACCAGTTTGTCCCAAATTATAACATATGTATAATATTGGTATAAGTAGATGTTCAAGAAATTGTAATTGCCGTCTGGTAAATTACTCGTATGTTACTGTTAAATGAAATTATTACAGTGAAGTGTCTAAAACAGTGGATGTATAAAATTTTAAATTAAAAAGTGATATTTTGTGTATTTCAAGAAAAAATTAGTCGAAGTACTTAATTAAAATATCATTGAATAAATAATCTTTTCATCAATTAAAATATAGTACAAAAATTATCTCGTATTTGTACTCCCTTCTTTCTATTTCTATTAAATTTTGTTAATTGTAATACCACTAAAAATATGTGTGAAACAAATGTGGACGTAAATTTACAAACAAAAGAAATTCTTAGTAATAATTTAACATCTAAATAATCGAAACGTTCCTTATTATAATACATATATCAGGTATCGCTCATGTGCTGCAACCAAGCTGTTTAAAAAATGTTAAAATAAAGTTTGAGTTGAGCAGTTATTTGAAGTTTCATAAAAAATATTTGTTTGTTTGCTTGTCTATAGCATGCAGTGTTCTTTCCTTAAATAAATACAAAAAAAGTAAAATCAGAGACGAATATAACAGAATTGAAATAATCATACATATAAAGGATTTTCAATTCGGTTAATGTATAAAATTTTAAATTAAAAAGTGATATTTGTGTATCAAGAAATAATTTGTCGAAGTACTTAATTAAAATATCATTGAATAAATAATATTTTCATCAATTAAAATATAGTGCGAGTACAAAAGTGATCTCGTATTTGTATGAATTGAAAATCAACTACAACTAGTACCTATATCTGAAGGTTCATTTACATATATTTTTATTGAAAGTAATAGCCAGTTTAACCCTTTTTTTATGGTTTTCAAAATATGTATATAGTATAAAAAAGTGTACTTCTGTATTAAATCAAGAAACAAACAGTTCGTATGTATTACAATTGATATGAGAAAATACTATTTTCTGTCTTTGCTTCCTCTATATAGATATTTTAGAATAAATAATAGAAAAATTTCAGAACAGTTTGATTTAGATTTTATTTTTCATTTTGCCTTATAAATACTTTTCTTGTTATCCAATGGATTTCTGATTGTATAAAGGTGTAGAAAAATAAAATAGATTCGTATCAAATATACTTTATTTGTTGGTTTAGTTTTGTATGAGTTTCAAAGCCTACTATTCTTATTCTGTTGTTATTTTTGAAAATAATTTGTAATTTACAAGTTGTGAATTCTCAGATGGTTTTCGGAAGTATATGCATAAGATAATAGGTTTTTAACTTTTCAAAACTGTGGTTAAAGTCTACTGACGATTTGGTAAAGCACCAATGAAATGCATATAGACATTGCTTAACCACCAACAAATAAATTTCATTTATATATTAGTAATAATTATTTTAATCTTTTTTTTAGGAGTAGGACCAGCACTCAGGAGATGACCCCTATATATGCAATGCATTGCGCCGGAACTGAAAACGAGGGGATGGTATTGAGGGGACAGATTAGGAAAGATGAGAACATCGTTATTTTTTGTTTTTGTAGCTATTTCAACCTTTTTTTACTTCGCCGGCTAATTTTTGCTACAGGGCCGACGAAGGTGTGTGCTGTTACTCTGCTTTTAGTACATGATAGTGTCAGTCGCTGCCAATTATGTTCAGTGACCAGTGACTATGCCTTCATCATTGCAACAGGCTGGCAACAACTAACACAACCACGAACTAATGCAGATCAGAAGAATTCAACACAATATGTTATGACTCAGCGCGGGCTCGAACTCAGGACCCTCCGCTTCACAGTCTCGTGTTCTACTACTTCAGCCAACAGCACCCACATTAATTGAAAATAAATAAATTGCAAACATTTCTTTTGTTAATGCTCTTGTGGGGTGGAGAATTGGTTATGCATTGGGACGACTCATTCTTCTCGAGATAAAAGCCTAAAAGTAAATTCGAAAGAAAAATTTTTCTTGCCATTTCAAAATGATGCTAAAAAATCATCATGATATTTTTGCGGTTTCTTTACATATTTTCGCCGTATTTAAAAAAAAAAAATATTGTTCGATCATATGGATGAATCATATGTGAATCCTTTTTCAACCGCGCAAGTGATAAATCAGGCTTTAATCATCAAAAGTCATCTGAGAATAATCTTTTAGGAGATATAAAAATATGAAATAACTAGAAGAAGTCTTTTGTTTTCATATTATTCAAGTGAAAATAATATGTGTAAACCCAATTGGACCGATTGCGTTATTGGAGGGCAAAAATACGTGTTTTATTGGTGTAGTATTGCAACTATGTCGATTTGATCCGATCTGTGTTTTAAACATCTTTCTTGTATACCTACCTTTAATATCTACATGTATGCATATAACGCGAGTTTACATAAATTTGCAAACCATAAATATTGATATTGTGTTTTCAAATGCTCCTTTGTGTATTTAAAATTCTTCAAAATTTAAAGATTTTCTGTGCTAATTGATTAAAATTTGTATGTTTCCCATGAGGAATCTGTTTCTAATAGTACACCACTACCTCGCTTTGCTTCGTTTCGTTTTCCGTTTTTTCGAAGATGTGTCGTTGCTCAATTATCACTAATTTTCACTGTGCGTCGTAGGATATTCGAAGTTGCGTTGTTTTGGGTTCGAGTCTTTAGTTTTTTCCTTTTTTTCTAAAATATGGCAACGACTTTTGTTTCTACGAATATATTCATATATACGCTATGCTATCAAAACTCGGGGATTCTCTTTCCAAGTGAATATCAACGAAATTTTAATGCAGTTATATATTCACATTGTTTTGCTAATTTTACAGTTGTGAATTTTGTAACGTTTCAATTAGTCTGTTGTGCTTTTTGTTACGAATATCAATTGCTACAAGGAAATTTATTTTACGTTGAAAAAAAACTGATTAGTAACCATTGGACCAATTTTTGGTGAGAGAAAGTCGACTTACAACAACTGCCATTAGGGACTCATGAGACAATTTGGGGGATTCACACTGTAGTCATAAAGTCATAAGTCATAAAATAATAACTCGAAAAATATGCCTAGTGTGAAAAACCCGTCATAGCTCAGTATGCTATTTCAAACATCGATCAGCTGCTGCCTTGATATGAGCTGAATAATTTATTTTTGCGGCGGCATACGGAAAAAACGTTCAGTGGTTGCCAGCCACGTAAGTTAAAGGAGAAAAATGTTTCACTTGTACATATATATTTAGTTTTTGCGATTTAGTTCTCTTTTATTTTTTTTATGTTATAAAAATTTGATTTAATATAGAGGCATATATGGAGGCAATATAACTAAATAGCACACAGTGTGAATACCCCAAGTGGTTAATATTAATTTTGTTTTCTATAAATTAATTGAATACAGTAGTTCACGGATAAATGCGCCACGCTTAAGAGAGTTTCACGCTTAAATAGTTGTCAAAACCAACCTTTTCCTCGATCTATTTGATTTGTGCACATATTTTTCTGTTAAATGAATCCCGCTTTACTGCGTTTCACTCATATATAGGTCGTATATTTCATAAAAATAAATTATTTATCTTGCATACTTTCAGGGCTAAATGCACAAACTGAATTTAAAGTTGTCAACCTTGTAAATTGTTTCTTTAAAAATTCCACACATTAAAATTAATAAACTAACCGAAAAAAACGCGAAAATGAAAATAAATCATCAAATTTGGCAAGCCTGTTTTATTTGTTTACAATCATTTAGTTTTCATCACAATGTCTACGAAGAAAGTGCAGCTATCGTTGAAACAAAAACTTCAGATTTGTGCAAAAATTAAAGAAATGTCTAAAGACGAAATATGCAAAAAATACGGCTGTTCGCGATCAACTGTAAATCGAATTATTCAAAATGAAAAGGTATTGTTGGAAAAGTGTAAAACGAGTAACGTGCTCTCCAAAAGGGATCGCAAAAGCAATTACCCCGAAGTACAACAGGCAGTTTCTCTTTGGTTTAACCAAATGCGGCAGTCGGGCGCAATTGTTGCAGGTACCATGGTTATGGAAAAGGCAAATCAGTTCGCAGTTCAAATGAACCAAAATTTTACCGCAAATACAGGCTGGTTATGGCGTTGGCAGAAACGTAATGGCATTACTTAAACAAAAATACATGGAGAAGGCTCCTCCGCCGACGATGTAGGACCTAGTGCATTTCAAGAGCTGCTTCCAAATATTTTAACAAATTATGAGCCGGAGAATGTGTTTAATGCAGACGAGTGTGGTTTGCTGTTTAAAGCTTTGCCAACTTCAACTCTTACCAGTAAGAGGCAGCAAATTAAGGGATTTAAAAGCTCTAAGGAAAGAATAACGCTTACATTTATTTGCAATGCAACCGGTGAATACAAAAATGTGTTTGTAATAGGGAAACCAAAAAATCCTCGCTGCTTTAAAAATAAAACACAGCCACTCAAATATTTTGCACAACCGAAGGCCTGGATGACACAAGAAATATGGGAGAAAATCCTTTTGTCGTTCAATGAAGAAATGGCTCGTAAGAATCGCAAAGTAATCTTGTTTATTGACAACGCTGCTCCCCACAAGCAGACTGATTTATCTCATGTTCAAGTGGGATACTTGCCTCCTAACACAACACCGAAAGCACAGCCTCTTGACCAAGGAATAATTAGATCATTTAAAGCATATTACCGTCAAAATATAATTCGGCGGCAATTGACGGCAGTCGAAGGTGGAAAAACTATTGATGATTTTAAAAAAAGTATCACTCTTTTGACAGCTTTGCATTTAATAAAGCGTGCTTGGTGGCTGGTAAAACCAAGTTGCATTCAAAACTGTTTCAGAAAAGTAAGACATTGCGACACTGTCATTGACTGTTTTTTTATTACAGATTTTATTTTTAGTGCTAGTTTGATAACGGTTCTGGCAATCGAAGCGAACAACAAGAGGAACTAATTGAAATAGTTGAAGCATCGGAGACTTATGAATCTTCACAAGAATATGAGAATTTTTTAACTTTTGATGATGATTTACCCTGCTTTGGCCAGCTAACCGATGAAGAAATAATTGCTGATAATCATGACGAAGTGCTTTTATCTAGTGAAGAAGAGGAAGCTGATGATCCTACAGAAGATTACTCTGTACTGGAGGTTTTGAAGTCGGTTAATGTTCTTCGTAAGACTTTTATGCCAGATAATAAATTTATGCACGAATTAGACGAAATGGAAGAATACTTTTTGAAAAAAAAATCTGGAAACTTTATGCAGACAAAAATAAGTGACTTTTTAAAAAAATTGTAGATTAAATAAAAAAATCCTTGCTTTTCTTGTAAAATGTATGCATGTGTATGTAGGATACATAAATACGCATGTACATATGTACGTTTCTTTGACGTACAATGTACATATGTTACATGCATATGAGCTTAAATCTGTTGCCTTAAATTTCAATTTGTGTAATTGTTTTTTTAGTTTTTAAGATGTTTTGCTTGAATTGTTATGTTTTACTTTAAAATAATTTTACTTTTTGTTTTATTGAATTGAATAACAAATCGGAAAACGATGATCTCTAATACTTAAACATATTTTGGTTGTTTTTTAGTAAGAATGAAAAGGGATCGAATTTGGTTTTGAAGCAGAGGGAATTTTGTTAAATGCGTTAGTAATGAAATTAACCATGATTCTTTTAAATGCGCCGGTAACGCACTTAACCGTGTTTTTTTAAAAGCGTTTATCGTTTAAATGCGTTGGGTTTTAGGCATTTTCACAAACGCATTTATCCGTGAACTACTGTATTTTATATTATTTTAATCGAATTTTCTTTGTTTTTTGTATGTACTAAAATTTTATATTATTTTTGTTTTTTAAATGTTTACTTTGTTCAAATTTATTTTTAAAAAGTAACAACGACGGTATTGGTGTATAAAAACTAAAAAATTTTGCATTTCCATCCATGCCTTAAATTCGGCTATTATTTCAACAGGACCACTTTTCTCATTTTGTCGTTCACGAATGCATCGACCGATTTTGAGTTCGAAAAGTTTAGCCGTTCAAAAGTTATAAACATATCAAACCCACACACACACACAGCGGATCAAATGCACACATGCATACTACTCTTGTTTGGAACTCGTTCATTCGCTCGTTTTGACAAGAACCAAAATATGACCAAAGCAATAAAATTTAAATGGGTTTGTTCTAAGGTTCTTGTCAGAAACGAGCAGATGAACGAATTCGACACAATTGATCTGGTGAAAACACGATTTATATTATATTATATATATATTATATATTATTATATTATATATATTATTATATATATATATATATATATATATATATATATATATATATATATATATATATATATATGTATATACATATATATATATATATATATATATATATATATATATATATATATATATAATTTCTAGAGAATTTCTAGTGTAGAAAAAATATAACTAACTTATTGGAAGTGTATAAGGATGTGGAATATGAGTGGAAAAGGCATGGAGCGCTGTGAACGTTGAGGGAATGTTGTTTAAAAATAACAAAACACCAAACATTAATATTTTTAATTTATTAAAAGTAATAATTATTTATATCATTAATTCATTACATAATATTAATGTCTTAATGCTACAGCGTGAACAATATTTTTTGTTAGCCCGTCTTTAGCTAATACAAACAATCTTGATGGTTTACCCACTTGAGAGCATGGAGCTCTTATAAGTAAACACAAAAAAAAATTTCCCAATTGCATTAAAAATCTAACTTTCACCGAATTCGTTTTTCACCATTCCCAACAATAGTTTCGTTATAAATAAGAAAGAATAATTTTTGATTTTACAATGTAAAATCAAAAGTATAAATAATTTATACTTTCAACTCAATAGCAGTTGTTTGCGGGAACTCGTGATACGTGTTGCGTATTTTAGAGGTTATGTAAATCACTTAATTAACTGATCGTTCGAATTACACTCAAAACAATAATTTTATTAGTTATTAATAATTAATTATATTCAATAATATTAATTATTAACAAATAAATAATAAAGTTACTCGAGAATACATATATTTGATATGAGAGTTACACTGAGATAGTGAAAATGTTTATCTACTACGCTTGACGCATTAACACTAATAATAGCCGAAAACTGTAGAGAGAGTGAGAGAAGGCTTATCGTTTGAGAGAAATAGGAGGCCATCTTCGTTGTCATCCCTACTCGGTGCTGTTTACGGGGTGAGAAGTGACACCGGTAGACACATGGATGGGATAACTTACCAACAGGGCTGCCAGAAATTTTTCGTGAAAAATCAGCAAATTTCCCAAAAAAAATCGGCATTATCGGCACTTTCATTTCTTAAAATCCGCAAAAAATCGGCATTAATTAAAAAACTTATTTTGACATATAAACAAAAACAATTCAATATAATTTAATTTCCCAATTGGAATTTAAAAGAAACGATTTATTATTTTATTCATTTAGAATGACTTTTACTTAAAAAAAATACATAAGATCAACTTGCTTTTTATAAAACAGTATAAAATAATTAAAAAAGATGTGTGGTGTCATGGGACACCGGATAGGAACGCAGTTCCATATTATAAAAATATTAATTTTACGTTCTATTCGAGGTATAAAGAAAATAATTATTCGGGTATACATTTTTTATTAGGATTTTTCTTTTCGCCGATCAACGAAAATACAGAATCAGTTTTGTTCCCAAACGAAATTGAATTCTGTCACGGCCCGGCTGCGTATGATTAATATTTGTTTGTATGGAATTGTATTACTCATACGTCTTAAACAGTGAGTTAGAAACAAAATATCTTACGTTACGGACGTTTCTTCCCGGTTAGGGCACCCCTTCGCAACGTCTCATAAGGAACTTCGTTCCATTTAAAATATATACGTCTTTTCCAAATAGTATTTCAAAATG
Organism: Linnaemya tessellans; assembly: GCA_951800035.1. NCBI lineage: Eukaryota > Metazoa > Arthropoda > Insecta > Diptera > Tachinidae > Linnaemya > Linnaemya tessellans. Next base: position 52,918,374 of record OX637532.1, on the reverse strand, counting down.
TTGCTATTATATTTCAGAATTTCCTAAAAATTAACTCTACTCGTAGGTTCTAAAATAGGAGTTACAATATACAATTAAAAATTTAGAATATTATCCTAAAATTTTTGAACAAAATTCGTAAATATAATACAAAAATTGGAAATAATGTGGTTTTCATAAATCAATCATATATATTAGATTTTGACATTTTTATTAAATCGTTATTTATTTCGCAATTAGAGTTTTTCATTTTCAAATAATCTTTAGAATAAAGAATTCCTTCTTTTAAAGTTTTATTTTCTAAGGAACATCGGAATTTCGTGCCCAGCTACAACAAGGCAATTGAATTGTTATTAAAAGAAGAATTATATAATAAAAGATGTTCCACACTATTATTAAAAAATCGGCATTTTTTATGGGTAAAATCGGCAAATCGGCATATTGAAATTTTTGGAGTAAAAAATCGTCAAAATGCCGATAAATCGGCATTTCTGGCAGCCCTGCTTACCAAGTGATAATAATTGATGTTATCGAGCGGGATAAAAAATGATGAAATTATGAAAATGACTATTAAAAAGCAGGGGTTGGTGATAGACAAGTGCAAACTTAGGGTGATATGCAAGAATGATAAAATAAAGATTACGCCAACAAGCTGAAATAAAAATACTTTTCTGCGCATGATGGAACTCTGACGTCACTCAACATGTATTCTGATTGGCTAATAAAATTCAGTTGGGGAACTATGTATTTGTTATTGTAAAAACGGGACAGTAGGGCAAATTACGATTTTTAAAATTAAATTTGTTTGATAATAAACAATTTTAAAAAATTATTGTACTTTCCATTTTTTTTTATTTGAAATTGTTCATTTATAGTTATTTTATATAAATATTGAACCCAAGTGCTAATTATTTTTCTTTTTTCCCCATTCAAAACAAATTTTTTTTCTTGCAAAATATCAGCCATAACTTCCTTTGAGCTTCATCTCCTGGAAAACTATAAAAAGACACAGCGTTTTGAAAACAAAAAAAAATTTGATAACAATATTAGTCTGCTTTTACACACATCAGTTTTTCTTGAAGCAAGTCTGAGTTTATGGGAGAGAGAGGAAAGAAGCAAAAAGAGGGGTACATACTTGATTGTCTGCTTTTACACACATCAGTTTTTCTTGAAGCAGTTCTCTACAGTTCTCTTTTAAAACTGCCCGTTTATTTACACACAGACAGCCTGTGTTCAATTTCTTAATATGACGCCATTAATGAGAATAAAATAACAAAAGAGAATTGAAGTAACTTTCCGGTACAATCAAGTATGTACCCCTCTTCTTGCTTCTTTCCTCTCTCTCCCATAAACTCAGACTTGCTTCAAGAAAAACTGATGTGTGTAAAAGCAGACTTACATTTTAACACAATTATTTCTCACTTGTTTTTTGCTGTTACTTTGTTTGCAATTGCCCACTGCACATTTCATGATTGCTCTTTTTGTTCTGTTTTCTCTTTAATTTAGGTTTTTTGTTTACAGTTTATGAGCTTTAAAAATCAAGTTTTAATAAGTTTTTTACACTTTAAGTTATTTAATAATTATTTTAATATATTTATTTTAAAATATAACACAATTCATTATAAAATATAACACAAAACTTGCACTTTCATAAATCCGGTTTAATTTGCCTGTTGGAAATTTCTCTGAGTAAATATAGCATAAAATATTAATTTTGTACGAGAAAGTATTAGTTTTGCATATAGTAAACATTTGGCAATCTCTTCGAAGGAACAAATACGTCATCAAATGGTAAATCATGCGCAAGGCGTAATCTTTATTTTATCATTCTTTGTGGTATGTATTTTTTAATGATTTTAAAAATAGATAGTAGCCGATTCTCAGACTTACTGAATATGCATAAAAAATTTCATAACAATCGGTCAAGCCGTTTCGGAGGAGTATGGGAATGAACATTGTGACACGAGAATTTTATATATTATGTATATATATATATATATATATATATATATATATATATATATATAGATATATATATATATATATATATATATATATATATACATATATATATACATATATATATATATATATATATATATATATATTTTTATATATATATATATATATATATATATATACATATATATATATATATATATATATATATATATATAAATATATATACATATATATATATATATATATATATATATATACATATATATATATATATATATATATATATATATATATGTGACAGCGCATAGAGAAAGGGACCTAAGGGTAAAAAAAATAAATTTTCACTTTTTTTTTGATGTGGACAACATCTGAGCATCGAATGAGACCGATCCCATGCCCCAAAAGGGTTCCCTCCCAGAGATATCCGCGTTTTATGAAATTGAAATACACCAAAAATACACGTACTTAAATCTTTAAATTGGCTCTCCTGAACAAAACCGGTTTTTGCCCTTAGGTCCCTTTCTATATTTCGCGTCACATATATAGATTTATGTATATATAATTGATTGATGTAAAGAGTTACGTAAAGTAAAAACCCGTATTTTGCTACAATAGTTTCTAACAGTATTAATCCGTGGCGAACGCATTGCATATAAAAGTATTTGGTCTTAAGAATGTTGTCCACAACTATTGTCAAATCAGATGAAACTAAAAATTATTTACATTTGGTATATAAAGCCATATACATCGGAGCTAAGTACAAAACTAGGTATATTTTTTGCCTAAAGAAATGCACAGTATTCCTCTGTTAACTAAAAACGTGGATAGCACCTCAATTCTTCAATAAACGACAGACAGCATTACATTAAACTATAGTAATTCTACACGTTATTTTGGAGAATACAACAATATACGTCTACGTCCTTGTATTATAAATCAAATCATCCAGAAAAAATTAACGTTTTTGTTTAAAAGAAGTTTAAAACAAGTAAAAGTTTACATCCGGCTGTGCCGAATCTTAAATATCCTTCACAGATGTCATTCTTTTCGTCTAGCAAGCTAAATGTTTAGCTTTTCTTATTTCTAATACCTCTGACCGTCTTTCAAAAATAATAAATATGTTTAATTTACAAACAAGAAGAAAAAATCCCAAAAAGTTCTTATTGTCCAACAGTAGAATCGTCTTTTAATTTTCTTGGTTTCTATTACCAATTTATTTCTTCCTGATATATATTATGAATCAGAAAATGTCGATATTCTAACCCTGAAAATGGATTTTTAATTTGTTTAGTTTTTAATACCAATTTAACCTTCCCGAAGTACAAAAAAGGTTTCATCCACAAAAAACCAAAATTAGGAACTTATATGGCTAACTTTATGTACTAAAAAACTTCGATTTTCCAACACTGGAACCGAATTTTTAGTTTTTAAAATTTTTAATACCAATTAATTCTTAGCGAAGTATAAAATATGTTTAATTTACTGAAAAAAACCAAAATTGGGAATATATGTGGGTACTTTCATGTACCAAAAAATTTCGATTTTCTAACTCTAGAAGAAAATTTTTATATTTTACCAATGCAATTCTTAGTGAGGTGTAACATAGTTTTACTTAACAAAAAATTTAATATTTTTAAACTTTTTGGTCACTTTCATGTACCATAATATATTTCATTTGTCCAACCCTGGAGTCGAAATTTTGACTTTTTTAAAGATTTTAATACCAATTTTGTTCTTCCTGAATTATAAACCAGTTATAATTGGCGAAAAAAACAACGCCAATTGCCTTTTTGGTTGCTTATATGCAGAATAAATATTTCAATTTCCCAACCCCGGAGACGAAATTTTAATTTGTTTACCAATGAAACTTAATATTTGTAACCATTTTTGTCACTTTTATGTGCTACAAAATATTGCAGTTTGATTTTTTTTAAATTTTTTAAACCAATTTTGTTTTTCCTGAACTAAAAAATAATTTTAATTAGTAAAAAACCGACGCTAGTTGCCTTTGCGGTAAATTATATGTATAAAAAAATTTAAATTTTTAAGCCCTGGAAGTGAAATTTAATTTTTTTTATCAATCCTAGTCTTCATTAGGTACAAAGTCGTTTAATTTAAGAAAAATTTGCAACCATTTTGGTCATGTTCATGTACTACAATATATTCCATGTACCAAAAAAACTTTCAACTTCCCAACCCTGGAAGCGAAATTTTAATTTTTTTTCGTTTTTGTTACCAATGCAACTCTTTATGAGGTATAAAGTAGTGTTATTTAAGAAAAAATTACAATTTTGAACCATTTTGGTCAACTTTATGAACCATAAAATATTGCACTTGTCCAATCCTGGATTCGAAATTTATATTTTTTTTAAATTTTTAATACCAATTTTGTTCTTTCTAAAATATCAAATAGTGTTAGTTAGAAAAAAAACAAACAACGTCAATTGACTTTTTGGTTAGTTTTATGTATAAAAAAAATCAATTTTCCAACCCTGGAACCAAAATTTAAATTTTTTAAAATTTTCTTAAAATCGTTTATTCGACATATTGTCTCAATTGAATTAGTGTTTTTTGTTTGATATGTGTTCAAGTATATATGCCTGCATTTCATTGGTTCTTACACCAAATCATCAGTAGACTTTAACCTAATTCCAAAATAACAAAACCTCTCAGCTTATACATAAACTCCCAAAAATGAATTTAGAGTTACACAAGCAAAATTTTGTTTTTCCACCTTCATACAATTAGTCTGCCGTTGGCAAACAATAAAAGTATATAAAAAAGGCACAATGAAAAACAAAATCTACACAAAACGTTTTTAAAATCGTTTATTCGACATATTGTCTCAATTGAATTAGTGCTTTTTGTTTGTTATGTGGTCAAGTATGTCAATATGCCTGCATTTCATTGGTTCTTACACCAAATCATCAGTAGACTTTAACCTAATTCCAAAATAACAACACCTCTTAGCTTATACATGAATTCCCAAAAATGAATTGAGAATTACACAAGCAAAACCATAGGATTTGAAATTCAAGAAAACACAACAAACAAATTTTATTTGATATAAATCTATTTTGTTTTTCCACCTTCATACAATTAGTCTGCCATTGGCAAACAATAAAAGTATATAAAAAAGGCACAATGAAAAACGTTTTTAAAATCGTTTATTCGACATATTGTCTCAATTGAATTAATGCTTTTTGTTTGTTATGTGGCCAAGTATTTCTATATGCCTGCTTTTCATTGGTACACCAAATCATCAGTAGACTTTAACCTAATTCCAAAATAACAAAACCTCTCAGCTTATTCATAAACTCCCAAAAATGAATTGAATAAAGGTATACGAGTATAAAAAAGGCACAATGAAAAACAAAATCTACACAAAACGTTTTTTGTGTTAATGTTTGCCAACAATTAGGAATTAGGTTAAAGTCGACTGATGATTTGGTGTAAGAACCAATGAAATGCAGGCATACAGACATACTTGACCACATAATAAACAAAAAGCACTAATTTAATTGAGACATTATGTCGAATAAACGATTTTAAAAACGTTTTGTGTATATATTGTTTTTCATTGTGCCTTTTTTATATACTTTTATTGACTAAATGTATGAAGGTGGAAAAGCAAAATAGATTTATATCAAATAAAATTTTTGTTGTGTTTTCTTGGATTTCAAATCCTATGGTTTTGCTTGTGTAATTCTCAATTCATTTTTGGGAGTTTATGTATAAGCTGAGAGGTTTTGTTATTTTGGAATTAGGTTAAACTGATGATTTGGTGTAAGAACCAATGAAATGCAAACATATAGACGACATAACAAATAAAGCACTAATTTAAAATTGTCTTAATCAATGCAATTCTTCTATGAGGTATACAGTAGTTTTGTTTAAGAGCCACTAAAATTTTTTAACCATTTTGGTTATTACATGTACTACAAAATATTGCATGTACTCAGAAATGCTTTCATTTTCCCAACCCTGCAAGTGAAATTTTCATTTGTTTTGGTTTTTTTACCAATGCAACTCTTTATGAGGTATAAAATAGTTTTATTTAAGATAAATTTACAACTTTTGAACATTTTGGTCACTTTCATATACCATAAAATATTGATTTTGTCCAACCCTGGATTCGTAATTTGATTTTTTTTTTTGGAATTTTTGATACCAATTTTGTTCCTCTTAAATTATAAGAAGGTTTTTGTTAGCAAAAAAAACAGCATCAGATGCCTGTTTGATTACTTTCACATATAAAATAATTTAATTTCTCACCGATGGAAGCAAAATTTGAATTTAAAAATTTTTTTTGGCCAATACAAAACTTCATGACGTATAAAGAGGTTTTGTTAAAGAACAACTTAAAATTTTTAGCAATTATAGTTACTACATGTACTACAAAATACGGAATGTGCCGAAAAAAAATTTTTAATTTCCCATCCCTGGAAAAAAAATTTCAATTTTTTAGTTTTTAATAGACCATTGAGGCTTCCAAAAGCACGAAATAGGTTTAATTTACAAACATTAAAAAAAGTACTCCGGATCTATCTGAATTTCAATACCACTCTATCTAAGTTTATTTCGTATCCAAGAACGAAGTCTCTAGCCCTTCTGTTGGCTTGGGAAACCCTATTTCGCGTACAGACAGACGGACAACGCTTAATCGTCATCGCTACTCATAAGGATCCAGAATATATATACTTTATGGGGTCCCATGTGAATATCGAAGAATGACACGGAATGACAAACCTATATACCCTTTCACTTTTTTGGGAAGGGTATAAAAATAAATTTTTGAGGGAATATTATATATGGAAAAAACGCACCATCACAATAGGAATATTTTGGTTATAAGCAACTTATATTTTAAGTACTGTTATATTTAAAGCATTGGAAACAAATAAATCAAACAACATATAGAGTACGTTGAATAAGGTTTTAAGTATTAAAAAACAACATAAAACTATCGGCAGTGTCGCAATCAACATAGTTGTGCTGCATTATTCAGTGTGAAGTCGGGGGAATCGCGTGTGTCGAAATTTTAGTGAAAAAAGTAGGCGAAAAATAAAAATACTAAGAAAATATAATATAAAATTATTAAAAAAAGAATTCAAAATCATTTTGTGTGTTAAAAGCAGGTTTAACAAAAGCTCGTTTTAACATGTTAGTTTGAAAACACCATAAGGCTTCACACTGCCAAAGTATGTTAGTGTATGACAGTTTATATTTCAGAAAGTAAACCCCATGAGAGGACTGCTTTCGCATTTTCCATTTCCCAACCTTGGAATCGAATTTTTAATTTTTTTGTTTTCTTTTTATCAATGGAAACTTTAATGAGATATAAAATATTTTTACTTAACAAACAATTTTAATTTGTTACATATTTGGCCACTTCCGCGTACCACAAAAATTTCAGTTGTCCAACCAATTTTTCAATTTCCCATCCCTGGAATAAAAATTTTTATTTTTTTAGTTTTTAATACAGATTTAAGAGATTAATTTTCAAAACTACAAAAAATAAACGGTTTTTGCTAGTTAATCTTACGTCCACAAATAGGTGTGGGCTAGGGAAAACGTACAGACTGCCGGACACCGCTCATTCGTCATTGCTATATACCTCATGGGGCCCCATATTAATATTTAGGAAATTACACACGGAATGGCAAACCTAATATACCCTCTCACTTTTTTGTGAAGGGTACAAATATGAGTCCCTTGCTCCTTAAGACCCTAATGATAATATTTTGAGCTCTTGTTTTCAATCCCACCTTGCTTAGAACTTTACGCAAGTCGCAGATAAAAGTAGGCGTATTTTTAATAATTTTACTACTTAACGTTACGCTAAAAATGTTTATGTTATCAAGACAGCACTATTTCGATGTATATCGCCATAATACGTTCACATTATCGGCTCAAGAAATATAAAGAAATCGGTACATTGTGCCCATAGTGTGATCTTAGTTCAATATACAAACATTTTTATTTCAAATTAATTTGCATACTAACCTTCCTTTAAAGTATTCATTAGTATGTGTTGATAAATATCTCTATGCAAAAATGGGCATATTTAATTGTGCAGAAAACATACATATATCAACATAAAAAGCTTTTTATTCCTTAAATGTATTTACGTACTATGTAACTAGACACAATATATATAGTAACAACTAGCCATCAACAATGTTCGATAATGTTCGTCATGAACAATTGTTGCTTGCTTAGGTTAGGTTAGGTTAGAGGGCCGTTGTCCCTGGCGGGACAATCCACTTGGGTCCGTCAATTCGGTCCCTTTGTGATGCCCTTAAGCAGAGGACCTCTTAAGGGATGTCCACCGCCGTTTCAAACCATCCTGTACCCCTGAGGAAGGATGATATCCCTGAAAGCTCCATGTTTGCCAGGCTGTCTAAGTCTGACAGGAATCGGGAGCCCAGCGCCGCTGCCCTTGTATTAGCGAGGGCAGGACACTGACACAGAAGATGGAGGACAGTTTCTTCCTCCTCCTCATCATTGCAGCTTCTGCAATAGTCGTTGTATATTAGACCCATCCTCCTAGCATGAGTCCCAAAGCTACAGTGTCCTGTCAGAACAGTCACCAGTTGACGCATGCGCGCCTTGTCAAATTTGAGAAGGTCGCGCGTTTTGCGCAAATCGTAATGGGGCCACGTGGCTCTTGCCACGAGATAGTTAGCCACACTATCCCACCTAAGTTGAGCTAGTTTGTATGATTCGCTTTGAATCAGAGACTTGCATCGCGCTAATGGAATGCCAGTGAAGTGACTGATCATTGAACTGTTCAATTCAGTCCCTTGTCTGGCAATCTCATCCGCAGTATGGTTGCCTGGACATCCAGAATGCCCTGGCACCCAAACCAGTGTCACCCTCGAATGTCTCGCTATCTCGTTGATAGACAGTCGGCATTCGACCACAGTTTTTGATGTACTGTACACACCACTAATAGCAGAGATGGCTGCCTTGCTATCGGTAACAATGAAGATATCATTCGATATCCTATAGTACCTTAGCCACCTCGCTGCCCGAGTAATAGCAGAGATTTCGGCCTGTAAGACAGTACAACCGTCCTGGAGCCGGAATGGAGATCTAACATTGAAGTTCTCCACATAGAAGCCTCCGCCCGTTCTTATTCCCCTTTTGGATCCGTCAGTGAAAACTCTAACTGAATCCTCGGGAAAGGAAAGCCTGTCCACCTGTTCCCTGTCAACGACAATGGAACGGAAAAGTCCACCAAAGAAGGGTCTTGGCACACAGTAGTCAATGTTGGCATGGATTTCCGAGTGCTCTCTTAAAATCCTAGCATGCCCATAGTCAGTCCTAGTCCATGGACATACTGTATTCAACCTGACCGCTGAGAAAAGAGCCAGTTGTCTGGCCAGAATGTCAACCGGGAGCCAGTTTAGCATTGCAAAAATTGCTCCCGTTGGTGTAGATCGTAGTGCGCCTGTCATCAGTCTCGCTACGACCCGAAAGACTTTTTCAAAGGTCCTGCGATGAGCCTGCTTGTCCATCGCATTCCACCAAACCAATACCCCGTAAAAGAGTACTGGTTTAATAACAGCCTCAAGGATCCAATTGATCCCCTTAGGGTTGATACCCCATTTGAGGCCTACTGCCCTTTTGCATGTATAAATAGCCACTAAGGCCCTTTCCGCTCTCGCCTGTATGTTCTGATTCCATGATAGCTTACTATCCAGAATCACACCCAGGTACTTGGCGGTTTTAGATAGTTCCAAGGAGGTGCCGTTAAGCTTTGGGTGTATAAAGCTATCGGTCTTGTACCTCCTAGTGAAGAGCACCAACTCAGTCTTGGCTGGGTTGATGCCGAGCCCACAGCTGGCGCTCCACCTACTCAGCAGAGCCAGCGCAGACTCCATACACTGAGATATGGTATCCAAGTGCTTACCCGATATCGCCACCGCTACGTCATCCGCGTACGCGACAGTCATAATCTGTCTGCGTTCTAGACTTAGCAAAAGCGAATTAATGGTCAGGTTCCACAACAGAGGTGACAGAACATCTCCCTGTGGAGTGCCCCGATAGACTGCCCTATACTCAGTGACATCCCCAATCGAGGCCCTGACTACCCTGAAAGTTAGTAAGTTTCTAACAAACCGGCATAAATTGTCATCAATCCCTACCGCTGCCATCCCATTGATAATGGAATCGGGGTTGACATAGCTGAAATCACCCTCTATGTCCAGAAAAGCCCCCATAGTAAATTCCCTATACTCAAGAGATTTTTCTATGTGGCCCACTAGAGAATGTAGTGCCGTTTCCACAGATTTGCCTTTAGTGTAGGCGTGCTGTGATTTGGAGAGAAGCTCATTCGGAAGGGTCATTCTCAGATGAATATCAATTACTCTTTCTAAAGTTTTGAGTAAAAAAGAAGTAAGACTTATCGGTCTGAAGTCTTTAGGCTTAGTGTGTGACGTCTTACACCCTTTCGGGATAAAGACAACCTTGCACGTACGCCAAAATATAGGTATATAAGCCCTCCTAAGGCATTCACTGCAAATTACCGTGAGCCAAGGTAGGACAATGTCCGCATTTCTCTGTAGATCCGCTGGAATTATTCCATCTGGTCCCGGAGACTTGAACGGATCGAAGCTGTGTACAGCCCAGCGGAGCCTATCCATATCCAATGGAGTTGTGACTGCGCCTGTCGCCAAGCTGCCATCGGCAGTACCTGTTAAAGGTGCCGCCTGGCTGCCAGGAAAATGAGTGTCGAGTAGTACGCTTAGCGTCTCTTGACTACTCATGGTCCAGTTACCACAGGGTTTCTGTATGTAGCTGGGTACAACCGGTGCGGTTGATAGCATCTTACGCAGCCTGTTGGTTTCAGATGAACCCTCCACATTACTGCAGAAAGCCCTCCAAGACCTCCTTTTTGCGTTCCTGACAAGATTCTTGAAGCGATTCACGGAGGTTTTGTATGCCGACCAGTCGCCTGATCGTTTAGCCTCGTTGAATAGCCTACGACATTCCTTTCGTGAATGTGCAATTTCCGGGCTCCACCATGGTGGTCTGGCCCTTCCCCTGCAAACCGTTGGTTTGTAAGCCACATTAGTAGCACAGCGGAACGATTCACTTAGAATCTCCACAGCAGAGTCGATGTCCCCAATATTTCTAATAGATGGAGACGTCGATAAGGAGTTGCAGAGTACACTGTTCTGTAGCTCCCAGTCAGTCTTCTTTCTGTTAACTATAGGATTGAATCTACTTACACCTAACCCTATGTTAAAGTCAATATAGCGATGATCGGATAGGGAGCAGTCATCCGCAACCCTCCAACCGCTAACCAGATTGGTGTGCTCTGCACTAACCAATGTTACATCTAAAACATCTCTACGGTTAGACACAATAAAAGTGGGTTCTGAACCCCTGTTGACAATTTCAAGATTATTATTTAAAATGAAATCGAAGAGACACTCACCCCGCTCGTTAGTATCGCTACTACCCCAGGAGATGTGGTGTGAGTTGGCGTCAGCACTTATTATTATAGGCGTCCTCGTGCTTATCGCCCTTGACACAATGCCACGCATCTTGCCATTTGGTGGACTGCCCTCATGGTCATGCGCCATATAGCTCGAGACCACCCAAACCGTACCGGACGGGGTCTCCAGAGCAGCTGCTACAGTATCCCCATCACTGAAATCAGATAGGATAAAGATACGCAAAGAGTTTTTAGCCAAGATACAAGATCTAATATTACCTGTGCCTTTGGCAAACAATAGCTTGTAGCCCTTTAGTGTCAGTCCATGAACCCGTCCTTGGTGGACCCAGGGTTCCTGGACCATAACCAGCTCCTCCTTCCTCTCTACCACCCGGAGGAGCATCGCAGCGGATGCTGCTTTAGAGTGGTGAAGGTTTATCTGCGTCACCTTCACCATCATGTAGCGCAATTATGGTGGTGTGGGCGTCCTCTTGGCTGGATTCCAAGAGGGCGTCAGTGTCCTCATCCGCGACTGCCATCCGTTCAAAGAAGCCACCCACCATGTCTGAGACTGAGTGGGTGTCCTCTTGCCCGCATGAAGCTGCGTCCGACACACCAGCAGCAGCGCAGTCAACAGCGCCGTTGGCAGCGTCATCCCCTCGGTTGCGGTTCTTCCTGACATCGGTCCGGTAGAGGCGCAACAGAATCGTACTGAAACAGTAAAAGATTTTGTTGCCCCTCTTACGGATCGGTGCCAGAGATTCTTTGTTAAGAATCAGAACCACCTCCCTTCTAGACCTCTCGGGTGCATTCACCTTAGCTACCCTCCAGTCATGGGTGGGTAGATCCGGGTTACAGTCCTTAAGGATCTCCTTCGGGGAAGAAGGTTCAGCAGGAATTATGGTCAAGGCTCTTGGTCTTCTGGGTATGTCTTCCACGGAAACCACATCCAGCCTAGAGCCTTCCCACACCTCGCCAATAGCTTCGATGGCCTTCTTCAACAGAGATGCTGAGCGTTCATCCGTGCAGGCCATCAATTTAACGCCGTGCTGGTGCCAGCCAGCATCGACGCATTGAGGCGGCGGTCCCGGATTCTCCTTGCGGATCTTCCAGAACACTCCCGCCAGTTTTTGGTTGACCAAGTCCCATCTGGCATGGGAAATGGCACCGTCTGATGCATCCCTATCGGTTATGGCCCTTATGAGCTTGCCTTTGGCGATCTCACTAAAGGTGCCTTTCGAAGGGATGTTCTTAGGACGTTTTGCCCTAGAAGCCCTAGCTGCATCGTTCTCCTCTTCCGAACGTTGCCGTTTAGGCGCCGCAACCGTGGCAGGTGCGGGGGAGGAGTTTATTTGCAGCCTCGACACATGAGCCTGTGCCCACTTTAGAGAGGCTGCCTGCTTTTCAGAAAGCTGGTCAGCCGGGATCGCACCGAGGTGCGAAATGGTTCTTAAGGCGGAGCGCCTCGCATCATTGGCCCTGCGTGTAGGATTTTTGCGCGAAGGATTACTGATGTTATTGCCGGGATTGGCAGTGGGTGACGCAGTACTGTGGCTAGAGGTAATCCTCTTTGCCTTTTCCTGCGCAATGTGCGCTTTGGAGGCGACGGGTTTGGACGGCTTAGGCCTTTCCATTCCCTTCGCACCCGAAGAAGGAGTTTTTACCGTTTTACCGGTAAGGACCTGAGCAGCTTTTGAGGTACTTGGAGCGAAAGACAGAGGTACCTCGCTGCTAGTGCTTTCAACAGCAATCAGCCCGGTTCATCCAGGCTGATTGCCCACCACGTCAGTAGTCCGCAGACTGGTCGGGCCTGATGTGGACACCCGGCCAGCCTGAGCAGCAGTAGCTTTCGATTCACCGCGGCCTGCTACTTGCGCCGCGGGAATAGGGTCCCCGGAGATTGTTAAGCCCCTAACCGGGTACGTGGGGCTTTTTCTGTTTCATTTTTTTGGTGGGTTTAAGGTTGCATTTTATACCTACTGCCAGGTTAAAAAGCTGCCGACCCACCTGGATACAGACGCAGACCATCAGCCGCCCCAATTGGGATACAGACGCTGATGGATTTGGACATGGTCCCTTGAACCGAAAAACGGACTGACTCGATAGCCGCCCCATGGGGAAAAACAGACGCTATCGAGTCCGGGAAGGGTGATTCTTGGACAGTACTTAGTTGTTGGCCACTCTGGCATGGGTGACCCTACCAGGGGCTACTGATATCAGCTGCCCCCGCCAGTACATACCAGTCAGCTAGACCTAAGCCTCCACATCGCGACAAGATGACCACCCAGCGTGGAGGTGTTGCTTGCTTCCTTTGCATACATTTTTGTTGTACTTTTTCTACCCTTCATCAAATATGGTACAAGAATATATATAGATTTATCATTCCGTATGTAATTTCCCCAACATTAATAGATATTCTTGACTACATAATATATATGTATATATATGTATATATATATATATATATATATATATATATATATATATATATTTATATATATATATATATATAAATATATATATATATATATATATATATATATATATATATATATATATTGTTACGTTTTTAGACCTTTTCGTAAAAACGCTTTTTACTTATCCTTCAAGGATTCGTTTAATTGCATCAAATTAAAAACACAGACAATTAACTTTAGAAATATAATGCGGCAACACTTTATTTACTACTTTATTAACACGTTTATTTGTACTACTAAACACTTAGCGATGTAAACACGTCTAGATTTAAAATCACACTGATCCCGCTGGTTGCTGGTAGCGACTTTATATAGCAAAATGACATCGTCTGGTAACTTCGTGAAGCATCTGGTCATGGTTGTTGTTGGTTGTGCTTTACTTAACATGTAGCTATATACGTGTGTTTGTTGATATGACAATGCTGTCTTGTGTGTTTTGTTTATTGTAACTATGTGCGGTTGTATGTATGAGTGTTCTGTGTGTTGCGTAGTTTTGTTTCTTCTTGTGCTATGTCGGTATGTTTATGTGTATATTTGTGTGTATGGTGCTGTGTATATTTGTGTACATGTTTAGCTTTTATTAACAACGAATACTTGCGTACAAGATCATTAAGAATAAATCATCATCTCTTAGCATTGATGTTGCTTGGTTTTTCGTTGTTGTTATTTACACTTATTATCGCACAGCCTCAAATGATCTTGTATATTTTCGAAGATGTATCCGGAATATTACACTTCCGTTAATTCAAATATTATCTGCTTTGTGTTTACCAGGGTTGTAACATTGTGACAACTTGAGATGATTTGGCAGTGCTGCCAAGTACATATATCCACATTGTCGTTATATTTGAATCTATTTTTTAACTTTGTAACACTGCCGCCCACTTAATCCTGTTCGACCCGAATAGGCATACAATCACCTCTTCCATAGCGCGCCAATCGTTCGAGATGTACTATCTTCATTTTCGACCTTGGGCTATTGTGCTTCTGTATCCGGTACACAACGTCATTCACTCTCGTAATCACTTTATACGGGCCATCCCAGTGAGTCTGTAATTTTGGGGACAATCCTTTTTTCCGTTGCGGGTTATAAAGTAGAACCAATTGACCTTCCATAAATCCCTCCGAATTTGCTGCGCAGTCATATCTAGCCTTCATCTTGTCACTGACCATCTTGATTCTATTACGCACGAAATCATGCAGTTCGTTTAAGTTCTCCTGCTCTTGGGACGAAGTGGCTTCTTCTTCTACAGCTGGCTTAACACCAAATTCCAAGTCACCAGGCAGTTTTAATTCCGTCCCGAAGATAATTTTAGCTGGCGTTCTCGATGTGGAGTCGTGTACAGCTGACCTATATGCCATCAAAAATTTGGGAATGTGCTCGTCCCAATCCCTCTGATGGTTGCTTACCACTTTTCGCAGGTACTCTTCTAAGGTGCGATTGAACCTCTCTACCATGCCATCAGACTGTGGATGCAACGGCGTTGTTCTGGTTTTCGTTATCCCATATAATTCGCACATTTCCCTGAATGTGGCAGACTCGAAATTCCTTCCTTGGTCGGAATGTAATTCTATTGGGACACCATAGCGACATACCCAGTTGTTGACGAATGCATTTACTACTGTCTTTGCTTCTTGGTTAGGTATAGCATATACCTCTGGCCATTTACTGAAATAGTCCATTACCACAAGAACGTAACGATTTCCGGCTGCAGTGACGGGAAAAGGACCTGATACATCCATTGCGATCCGCTCGAATGGTGCTCCTGAGTTGTATTGCTGTAGCTGTCCCCGGCTTCTTCTTACTGGGCCTTTGGCTGCTATGCACTGTGGGCAGTTTGCTATCCAGTCGGCTACGGCTTGTTGACATCCAACCCAATAAAAACGCTGCTTCAGTTTCTGAAGTGTTTTTGTTACTCCAAGATGACCGCCACTAGGTCCATTGTGAAATTCTTGCAGAACTTTTCTTATCTTGGAACATGGCACAACTATCAAATTTGAAGTTGTTTTGCCATCTACACTTTCCCATACGCGGTATAGGCACCCTTTTATTACCTTGAGGCTGTTCCACTGAGCCCAATAAGATTTGGCGAGTGGACTCTCAGCCGAAATTTCATTCCGCGACGGTCTTCTGTCCTCCTCTTTGGCTGCTATAATTTTCACCAGTATATTGTCGTCCCTCTGTGCCGCTGACCAGTCTTCATCAGAGTCGATGTGTATTAGCCGAACATCAACAACGCCTTCCTTTTGTTCGGTTCTAACGCAATGTTTACACTCTAAACAGCAGGGTCTTCTTGAAAGAGCATCCGCATTGCTATGTTTTGTGCCCCTTCTATGCTCAATACTGAAGTCGTAGCTCTGCAGGTGCTCAATCCACCTTGCCAGTTGCCCTTCAGGATTTTTAAACTGCAATAACCATCTCAGTGCAGAATGGTCAGTTCTTAGTGTAAAGTGTTGACCATACAGGTACTTATGGTAATGTTTAATGCATTCCAATACTGCCAGAAGCTCACTTCGTGTCACACAGTAGTTCCTCTCAGGTTTTGAGAGCACGCGGCTATAGTATCCTATGACTTTCTCAGTGCCATTAACTACTTGGGATAGCACGCTCCCTATGCCATAGCCGCTCGCATCAGTATCCAGCACAAATTTTTCTCCAGGTATGGGATACGCTAGTACTGGTGACGTACACAATAATCCTTTAAGTTTCTGGAATGCCTTTTCCTGTGGCTCACCCCAATGGTATGGTCTCGCCTTCTTTGTCAGCTCATGCAGGCTTGCAGCTACACTGGCAAAATTTGGCACAAAGCGTCTGTAGTATGTACAAAGGCCCAAAAAGCTGCGCAATTCATGAAGATTTTTAGGTTGATGCCAGTCCCTTACTGCTTGTATTTTATCTTCATCTGTTGAGATTCCGTCTGCTGTAACACGATGCCCCAATTACTTCACTTCTTTCTGGAACAATGCACATTTCTTCAGACTGAGTTTCAATCCAGCTGATGATATCCGTTGAAGAACTTCTGCCATGTTTTTGAGGTGTTCATCAAAAGTTTTCCCCATCACGATTATGTCATCCAGATATACCAAGCATGTCTTCCAGTGGAGTCCTTTCAGTACCTTCTCCATTAGGCGTTCAAATGTGGCCGGAGCATTGCAGAGACCAAATGGCATAACTTTGAACTGCCATAATCCGTTACCGACACTGAAGGCAGTTTTCTCCTTGTCTTTCTCTGCAATCTCCACTTGCCAATATCCGCTTCGCAAGTCTAGCGTAGAGAACCATCTCGTACCAGCTAGCGTGTCCAAAGTGTCATCGATTCTGGGGAGCGGATAGCTGTCCTTCTTGGTTATGTCATTGAGCTTCCTGTAGTCCACGCAGAATCTAGTACTGCCATCTTTCTTTTTAACTAAGACTACTGGCGAACTCCAAGGACCAGAAGATGGCTCAATTACGCCTTCATGCTCCATTTCTCTTACAAGCTCTTTGACTTCATCTCGCTTTGCTAGGGGTACACTTCTGGGTGGCTGTTTAATCGGCCTAGCTTCGCCTGTGTTAATTTCATGTTTAACCAATGCAGTTCTACCCTGGCTTTGGTTTCCCATGGCGAAGATACTGGCATGCCTTTTTTAGCAACTGTTTGGCTTTATTTCTGTCTGTCGCTGACAGTCCTGCTACCCATTTTCCTACGTATTCCTCAAATTGTTCACGTACTTTGGCGGACAAATTGTTAGGCTCTATCTTCCTCTCGCAGTTTATTATTGCCTCTGCTGAAGTACACTGGCCAATATCGCAATTTTCTTTGATGACTTTTTCATGGTCTGCCAAGTTAAGTACTCTTATAGGGACTATTCCTCCTTTACTAGTTTTTACTAGAGCTTTTGCTGTTATAAGCTCTCTCTTTAGATCTGCTGGTTCTACAACCCACAACCGATTTTCCTCACAATCTCCCTTCATACGCGCCCATATAACTGTTTCAGACTGCAGCGGTAACGTCTGACTCTTAATAGCAAATACTTTTCTTACTTGCGGCTTGCTGTCATACCCAACATCAAGGGATATTTCCACATTACGCCAAATCATCAGCTGTTGCCCCATGTGTAGATTAATGCCATGGTTAATCATAAAATCGACTCCAATAATTACCTCATCGACAATATCGGCAACAATAAACACATGCCTCACGTTGATGTTGGCTATAGTCACCTTCAATTCAATCTTACCATAGACAGTGGCAGGCTCTCCAGTAGCTGTACGTAGCCGTATATTGCTTAAACGATCGCCTTATTATTGACTGCGACGCCCCTGTGTCTATGGTAAGTACGTGCTTTTCCCCGTTGATGTGTCCAGACGCAGTAAGGTTGCTATTTTTCTGCTGCATCACTGATATGGAGATTGTGGGGCCCTCGTTTGTGGGAGCTAGCTCTTGCCCCTTAGCGCTAGCTCGTTTTAGTTTAACGGGGACTCTTGTGATGTTGTTTGGTTCACCCGTTTGCTGTTTCTTGGTGGCGAAACAGATCTACCTCTTTTTCTTGGTGCTTTGCAGCTGCGCTGAAAATGACCAATTTTTCTGCAGTTAAAGCACTTAGGCTTTTCTTTGGTAGCACCTTCCGCCAACAGTTGTCGCATTGCCTCCTTAAAACTAGCAACTAGGCTGTTATCTTCCTCGGGCAAAACCTCCACATTCCGCACCTTACTTATCTGTGGCTTGAAAACCATCCTTGCAGTCTCTTGAGCCAGCGCAAATGAAACAGTCTCAGCGAAAGTGGATTTCTGCGTAGCGCACACAGCCAGTTTAACATCATAGTCGCGAATGCCATTAACGAACGCCTCAGTTTTAAAGTGGTCCAGGAACGGGTGACCCTCGCCTGGATATGTGAGCTGCACTAAACGCTCGATTTCCATTGCGAAATCTTGTAGAGACTCGTTAGGCTTTTGAACTCTACATCGCAATTCCATTCTGTATAAATCGCGCTTGTGCTCACCACCATACTTGCGCTGCGATGCTGCCATTATTTCATTATAGTTGTTTCTGCTGCTCACTGGCACGGTCTCAAGTACCTCTGCGGCTGTACCCTTTAAGGACAAAATCAACTCTATGGCTTTTTCTTCAGCATCCCATCCATTTCTGCTAGCAACCGTCTCGAACTGGAATCTAAAGATGCCCAATGGTACGCTGCCGTCAAAGCATGGCGCTTTTATTCGCGCAGAAACCTCCGCAACTGCTAGTACTGTCCCGCCACTACGCTCGAGGTTATGCACTTTGTCCTCTAGAGCATGAAATTTTTCTTCGAACTCTTTTGCATGCTGTTCTAGGCCACCGCTTTCTAGATGTTGGACTCTCTCTGCCAGCTCTGAGAATTTGTTCTCAATAGAATCCACCCTCCTATTAATGGCCTCAGAAACCTCTACCAGAGTCTCGTTCGTGGCTCTATTTGACTCCTGTATTTCTGCTACAAGCTTTTCAGTGCTAATCCTTGATGCTTCCTGCATCTGCTGAGAGTTCTGTTTAATTTCAGCTATTTCGGCTACAAGCTTTTCACTGCTGACTTTTGAGTTCTGTTTTATTTCGGTTTGTGCGTCATTGATTCCTTTTATCTGGATCATCATAGCAGCGAACATTGAATTTATGTCCATGCTGCTGGTCGTAGCAGGATCACATACCTCTACATCGTCTTTGTCCTCAAACTCGTATGTCGCGATGTCCATGCCGCGATTCTTAAACTCATCTATCAGCCTTTTCTGCAGTTCAGCCTTGTTACCTGCTGTTGGCAATTCCCGCTTACTAAGCTCCTTTTTTAGCTGTTCAACTTTTAGCTCATCAAATTTCATAATTATTTTTTTTTTTAATGTCCTTTTTTTTCCTTAAATTGCAATGTGCTTTTTAATTATTTTTGCCATCCCACTTCTGACACCAATTGTTACGTTTTTAGACCTTTTCGTAAAAACGCTTTTTACTTATCCTTCAAGGATTCGTTTAATTGCATCAAATTAAAAACACAGACAATTAACTTTAGATATATAATGCGGCAACACTTTATTTACTACTTTATTAACACGTTTATTTGTACTACTAAACACTTAGCGATGTAAACACGTCTAGATTTAAAATCACACTGATCCCGCTGGTTGCTGGCAGCGACTTTATATAGCAAAATGACATCGTCTGGTAACTTCGTGAAGCATCTGGTCATGGTTGTTGTTGGTTGTGCTTTACTTAACATGTAGCTATATACGTGTGTTTGTTGATATGACAATGCTGTATTGTGTGTTTTGTTTATTGTAACTATGTGCGGTTGTATGTATGAGTGTTCTGTGTGTTGCGTAGTTTTGTTTCTTCTTGTGCTATGTCGGTATGTTTATGTGTATATTTGTGTGTATGTTGCTGTGTATATTTGTGTACATGTTTAGCTTTTATTAACAGCGAATACTTGCGTACAAGATCATTAAGAATAAATCATCATCTCTTAGCATTGATGTTGCTTGGTTTTTCGTTGTTGTTATTTACACTTATTATCGCACAGCCTCGAATGATCTTGTATATTCTCAACGATGTATCCGGAATATTCCATTTCCGTTAATTCAAATATTATCTGCATTGTGTTGACCAGGGTTGTAACATTTTGACAACTAGAGATGATTTGGCAGTGCTGCCAAGTACATATAGCCACATTGTCGTTATATTTGAATCTATTTTTAAACTTTGTAACAATATATACACATACATACATACATATATATACATATATACATACATATATATACATATATATATATATATATATATATATATATATATATATATATATACAGTGGAGGCTCGAAATAGTTGTCATCGAAAAGTTAAGTATATGGAAAAGTTAAGCAGCTTTTATTTACACACGTGACGCTGAAAAGTTAAGTGCTTCTCAACTTTTTAGAGCTAATTTTTTATATTTTTTTCTGTTTCTAAGATCATTTTTACTTTTATATTTCAATCCTCAATTCATATTTATAAATACAGTGAGACATACATGCTTAACTTTATTATTGTTAAGACATACATCTTTAACTGTTATTGACGACACTTGCACCTGATTGTATTCTCTCATGTGATGAGACTATTACGTGGAATGCCGATAGCCTTGATGAGAATGAAACAGACACAGTCACGGATCAAGAGGATGACAATGTGACCGAAGCTCCAGAGTTCGTACCATATTCACAGAAAAACAGTGCCTAATAAATACCTAATAAAATAGAACAAAATTAATAAGATATCTCTATGGTTTTTTTTCAAGAAGGAAATCGTATTATTTTAATAAGGAAAACCTTTTTGAAAAAATCAAGAAGGAAACTTAGAGTTTTTATAAGGTATTCTTCTTGCTTTTTTCAAAAAGGGTTTCTTTTTGATTTTATTGGGATATCTTATTGATTTTTTCAAAAAGGGTTTCTTCTTGATTTTATTAGGCGATCTTATTGATTTCTTAAAAAAAATAATACTTCTTGATTTTATTTTAAAATTTTATGGTTTTTTTTATTTATATATTTACTTCAATTTTCATATGTACATTTGATATAAGTAAGTACTATTACCAGTATTTTTTTATTCGAATAACTTTAAGTCCATTGTTCAGTAAGTAAAAATGGATAGGCGGTCCGTCTAAATCGATTAAGTTGATCACGGTACATGTTTCAGTTTCATTGCCGATCACATAAGATTGAAATCTTTCTGAAAAGTTCAGGTTTATAAATTTCTTACCAACAATTTTTATATTGTTTTTTTTGCATAAAAAATCGACTATTTCATAAATATTTACAGCGTCATCTTTAGTTACAGTGACTATATATTTAACTTTGAACGTTATTCCTCGAAAAATTATTTTATTCGTTCTCTTATACAAATGAAAATCGGTCAAATTTATCGAATATTCAATTGGTTCAATTTTCTGTACTTCTTCAAAATAGAATTCCTGTTGAAAGAATTCGTTATTTAAAACAGAATTTGCGAATTTTAGAGAGGACTTTATGGCTATCGTCAGTGGGATATTTATACTAGAAGTAATGTTTCGTGCATATTGCTTGTGTAATTGATGTTCAGCCTCGAACCTAAATGACCATAAATATTTAAGAGGACCTAATTTTTTTATTATTGTAGGATAATGGACAAGGTTATACTTCCACTTTTAGGAATACGCAAATTTTGACTTCACAATTGACGGGAGCTTGCGCTCTTTTTAAAAGTACCGATTTGCATATTGGATAGTTTTACGTGGTAGGGATCTTTCATTTCATACGGAATGGTCTCAAGTAGAAACTCTTATTTTTCATTAAAACATGCATTTAAAAAAGTTACATATTGAAAATTACAGTTTCTATTATGTTTTTTTCTTTTTCCTTTTTTCTTTTTTGAGTACCACTTCCTTTTTTGATGTCTTGTACTTACAACACGCAAATACCTAAAGCCAAAATTAAATTAAAAATTCTATAGTTTTCTTTTAAATAAAAGTATTTCAAATCTTGTTGACATAAGTGAATCGTGTGCATTTTTTTATTGGAAATTATCAGCTAATTAAGAAACATAAACCACCCAAATCTTGTGACTTCCAAATCTGGTGACCTCGCACGTGCACGTGCGCATTCAATATTTTTCAAAATGGCGGAAAATAATGCAAATCCACATGCATCTACTAGCAACGACAGCGGTTTACAGGTTGATGCACCAGGGCAGGCCCAGCAATCAAGCCTTTCTACAATATATGCAAGATTACCCGTTCCACCAATGTCGATCCAAACGTCATCGCACAAATTGCAGACGTAATCGCGTCCATGCCAGCATCTAACAAGTACGAGTATATAAAATCAAAATTGGTGGGTCATTTTGCCGACAGCGAACAACGTCGTTTAAACCGTCTGCTATCAGAACTTCCTTTAGGAGATAAAAAGCCGTCTGAGCTCTTTTATGAGATGAAGCGCGTAGCAGGCACAACTCTCGGTGAAGCAGCAGTAAAAGGGCTGTGGACAAAGCGCCTCCCCGAATTTGCTCAGCCAGTGGTAGCGGCATCAACAGGTACGCCGTCGATGCTATGTCTTCAAACCTGATCGCAAGGGTAAAATCCGAATCGTCAAACGACGATTGAATTGAGCTCCGCGCAGCCGTCGTCGAATTGGGAAGAAAATTCGACAGATTTTCAATGCGCTCCGACTCAAGACCCAGTAGGGCACCAACGCAACGCAGCCACTCAAAAAGTAGAGCAACTTACGCCTACAACAACGTTTCTGGAGGAAGTGAGTGCTGGTACCATAACAAATTCGGCCAAAACGCACAAAAATGTCGCAGCCCTTGCAGACACAAACCACGGAAGGTTGATGCTTTATTAGCTAGCGCGCCACCGTCAAGTCAACGACCAAATTGACTTCCTCGGCAGGTGGTGAGTTCCAGCGAAAGACCTACCACTATACGCCATGTTTTTCGCCTTCAGGTGAGGGATCAAATTACAAAACAAAATTTTGTAATAGACAGCGGTGCCGATGTTTCCGTCTTACCAATTACGTCAAAGTCTTTCGATATACGCCCGACAGCGTATTAAAATATATCTAGGCCTTCGCCGCGACTTTACGTGGTCCTTTGTAGTGGCAGATGTAACGTCACCTATTATCGGGTCAGATTTTATAAAATATTTCGACTTGCTGATTGACCTCCGTCGCAACCGTCTTATAGATAACGTGACTGGCACGATATCTAAATTTTCTGCACCCGCGTCAAGTGAATCAGTGTTAATAAAAACCTTTAATACGGCTGACCCATTTGCCGATATTATAAATGAATTTGCTGATATCACAAGATTGCCGCCCTACGATTCAAAAACAAAATCTTCGATTTCGCATCGAATAGAAACCACAGGTCAACCTGTTTTTTGCCGCCCCCGTCGTCTCTCACCCGAGAAGCTCGCAGCGGCCAAATCCGAATTCGATTTTCTGTTAAAAACAGGCAAATGTCAACCGTCCGACAGCAATTGGTCTAGCCCTTTGCACTTAGTCAAAAAAAGTGATGGGACTTGGAGGCCATGTGGCGATTATCGCGCTCTAAATACAAGGACACTACCCGACAGATATCCCCTGCCCTATTTAACAGATTTCACGGCAAACTTACAGGGAATAATTATATTTTCAAAATTAGACTTGCAAAAAGCGTTTCACCAAGTTCCCATTCACCCGGACGACGTCCCCAAAACTGCCATAAGCACCCCATTCGGTTTGTACGAGTTCAAGTTCATGACGTTTGGTCTATGCAACGCGGCCCAAACGTTTCAAAGGCTTATCGACGAGGTGTTACGAGGTCTTGATTTCGTTTTCCCTTATATAGATGACATCTGTGTTGCCTCGTGCTCACTCGACCAACACCGCCGCGACCTGGCCGAAGTTTTTCGCCGCCTTCGCAACAATAATCTCGCTATTAACCTCAACAAATGTGAATTCGGGAAACCAGAGATAAAGTTTCTGGGCCACCTTGTTAATTCAGCGGGTATTCGGCCACTGCCGTAGAAAGTGGAAGCTATTCAAAATTTTCCGAAACCGAAAGTGGCTCAAGAGCTAAAGAGATTCATCGCTAAGCTAAATTTTTACAGGAAGTTCCTGCCAAAAGCGATATTGTACCGAATGAAATTACAGCGACTTATTCTCGGCAGCAGAAAAAACGATCGCACCCCCTTGGTATGGGATCCTGATTCAGAAGTTGCTTTCGACCAATACAAAACAGAACTTGCTAACACCACGCTCTTAGCTCACCCGGTTGCCGAAACAGAGCTAGCGATATACACGGACGCATCCGATACAGCAGTGGGAGCAGCCCTGCACCAAAACGTCAACGGTAATTTTCAACCACTAGCATTTTATTCGAAAAAATTTACTAGCGCACAACAAAGGTATTCAACATATGATCGCGAGCTCACAGCCATTTATCAGGCTGTTTGTCATTTCCGGTACATGGTAGAAGGTCGCAGCTGCTATATTGTAACTGACCATCGTCCGCTCACTTTCGCCTGCCGGCAAAAACTTGAAAAAGCCTCTGCAGGGAGAATTCGACAACTCGACTTTATAAGTCAATTTACGACGGACAACCGGCATACGCCTGGTCCAACGAACGCAACAGCCGATGCGCTTTCACGTATTAGCTCAATAAATAACGCCAACGATTACACGCAGATAGCGTTGGCCCAAAAGCAAGACGCTGACCTCCAAAAAATGCTAAAAATTTCAGACACTGCAACAACTTCGCTAAACATAAAGTTTTTCCCAATACCAGGTTACGGAGAACAACTAATGTGTGACACGTCAACAAAATCTGTGCGTCCTTACATACCGAAGGATTTTCGCCAGCAGGTTTTAGCAGCAGTTCATAATTTAGCACCTCCGGGCATCCGAGCAACAACTAAACTCGTTTTCAGTAGATTTTGTTGGCCAGATATAAGAAAACAAACAGCTATTTTTGTGCGCAATTGCTTGCAATGCCAAAGGTCCAAAGTCAACCGACATACTCGCTCAACGCCTACCAAATACGAGCCGACAAAACAACGTTTTTCTCACATCAACATTGACATCGTTGGTCCATTTCCACCGTGCGAAGGACAACGATATTGCTTAACAATAATTGATCGCTTTACACGTTGGCCCGAAGCGGTTCCAATCCCCGACATGAGCGCCGAGTCTATAGTTAAGGCTCTTTTGACCCAATGGATAGCAAGATTTGGTGTTCCAGCTCGCATAACATCGGATCGAGGACGACAATTCGAATCCGCGCTTTTTGCGGAATTGGCGCATACGATTGGCGCAACTCATTTACGCACGACACCTTACCACCCACAAGCAAATGGAATAATAGAAAGGTGGCATCGAACACTTAAGACAGCGATATTATGTCATAATACTTAGAAATGGGTTCATCATTTGCCTACAATTTTGCTTGGGCTCCGCGTCGTTTATAAGCCAGACATAAGCGCTTCACCCGCAGAGTTAGTGTACGGCGCCGTTTTAACAATTCCTGGAGAATTTTTTCAACAGGCCGACAACACCGAACTAACTGGCAATTTCATATCCGAATTTAGAACATCGATGCAGAAACTAAAACCAACTGACACGGCTCATCATTCAACGTATAAAGCATTCATTGCAAAAACTCTTAAAAACCCAACGCATGTCTTCGACGGCAACGATTCAATCCGACCGTCGGTAACCCAGCCATACGAAGGCCCGCACCTAGTGATAAAACGTTTTGACAAATTTTACACACTTCTGGTGTGTGGTCGCCAAACAAACATTAGCATCGACAGATTAAAACCTGCTTTTATCCTGGATAACGATTCCACCGAGAGCACAACAATTCATCAAGAGACCAACACCCCTTTCAATATGCTACAAAAACCTGATGCAACAGCTAGCCTTTCATCTCAAAACATTGTCCCTGACTTACCTGAGCACTCACCACGCGAATCACCAACTACTAATGCAGCAACGAACGTAAGACCAACTGTAAGTTTTCTGTCCGAGTTTACCCAACGGAAGACAACAGCTTGTGGACTACAAATCCGTCCCCCTTGTAGATTTACCTGAGACCCCTCTAGCCGGGGGAGTGATATAAATATATATAAATATAAATATATATATATAAACATCCCTGTTTCTTCGTACCGATTAGTCGGTAACCTTTAGCAGCGACAAAATTAATATTTTACGATCACTAACGAAATAATATTCTACCACTTCCTTTTTTTGATCTCTTGTACTTACACGCAAATACCTAAAGCCAAAATTAAATTAAAAATTCTATAGTTTTCTTTTAAATAAAAGTATTTCAAATCTTGTTTACATTAGTGAATCGTGTGCATTTTTTTATTGGAAATTATCAGCTAATTAAGAAACATAAACCACCCAAATCTGGTGACTTCCATATATATATATATATATATATATATATATATATATATATATATATATATATATATATATATATGTATATATGGGTGATTTTTCATGAATTAAGTTTTTCGGGCTGCGTATCGAAGAGAATATTACAGCCGTAGCGGCCAGTGTTAATGAGTATAGTGAAATGTCAGTACGTCGCCGTTCTCAGGTATTGGGCATGTGTTATTCAACCACGTGGAAAGTTGTACGTGTCGATTTGGATTTAAAAGCTTATAAAATCCAACTTGTGCAAGAATAAAAGCCGAATGACCTACCAAAACGTCGAATTTTTGGTGAATGGGCCTTACAGCAACTCGATGGAAATCCACTGTTTTATCGAAGAATTGTGTTCAGCGATGAGGCTCATTTCTGGCTAAATGGATATGTAAACAAGCAAAACTGCCGCATCTGGGGTGAAGAACAGTCAAATGCCGTAGAAGAGTTAACGCAGCATCCCGAGGAAACGACAGTTTGGGGTGGTTTATGGGCTGGTGGCATGATCGGTCCATTTTTATTCAAAGATGACGGTGGAAGAAACATTATCGTCAGCGGCGAACGATATCGAGCCATGATACGCGACTTTTTTTTGCCCCAATTGGTTGAGTTTGACTTGGTTGCTTGTGAAAAAATGGACATATTGAAGGATGAATTTGGTGAACAGTTTATCTCTCGAAATGGCCCTGTGAGTTGGCCGTCAAGATCATGTGATTTGACGTCTATTGACTATTTCTTGTGGGGTTATGTGAAGTCGTTGATCTATGTGGACAAGTCAAACACGATTCAAGCCTTAGATTATAACATAACACGTGTTATTCATGGAATACATGACGAAATGGTCGAAAAAGTGGTGTAAAATTGGACCATACGAGGGAATCATTTGAACCGGAGCCGCGGGAAACATTTACATGAAGTTATTTTTAAAAGAAAATTTCAAAGACCAATTTATCGATTCCAATAAAAATTTTGAATATATGATGCAAATTTGAGTGCTTTATTAGATTTTTAAAAAAACTATGCGTAAGTTTATGTATATATTTACTTACATACATATATTTATATATTCTGGGTCTTTTGAATATGAAAGTTGAGTAAGCGATGCCCGTCTGTCTGTATACGAAATTGAATTTCCGTTGACATCAGGTATATTCCTAAATAGATTTCTGTCCAAAATCAGCAAAATCCAACATACGCTTCCACTTGAAAAATTTATACTGATATATAAAAGTATAAATTTGTGGGTGCTGTTGGCTGAAGTAGTAGAGCACGAGACTATGAAGCGGAGGGTCGTGAGTTCGAGCCCGCGCTGAGTGTGTTGAATTCTTCTAAATAGCATTAGTGCGTGGTTGTGTTAGTTGTTGCCAGCCTGTTTCAATGATGAAGGCATAGTCACTGGTCACTGAACATAATTGGCAGCGAATAACACTATCATGTACTAAAAAGCAGAGTAACAGCACCCACCTTCGTCGGCCCTGTAGCAAAAATTAGCCGGCGAAGTAAAAAAGGTTGAAATAGCTACAAAAAAAAACCACTGTCTATCTTCTCATCTTTCCTAATCTGTCCCCTCAATACTATCCCCTCGTTTTCAGTTCCGGTGCAATGCATTGCATATATAGGGGTCAGCCCCTGAGTGCTGGTCCTACTCCTAAAAAAAAAAAAACTAGTAGAAGGAAGAATTAAATTGCTTATAAAAATCAAACAAAAATGTAAACTTTTTTGGTACATAATAGTAACCAACTAAACAAAATTTGTTTCTTTCTTTATATCTATGTATGTATGTATATTGAATAGATTCGATGTTTTTGAAAGAAATTAAATGGTGTTAGAAGTCCGAAAAACCAAATATTTTAGTAAGATCAAAAGTTGATTTCGTAGTTGGAATGAAATTATGTATATACCCCAGACGAACGTCAGTGAAGATTATATAAGATGCGGCACAGTCGAATATAGCGCTTTTATTCGTTTATTTTACTGCAATACATCCAATCAAGGCAGATTTACCAGGTACTCTCAGTAGCGCAGTGTGTATTGAATTTTCCTTGGTGCGTGTTGAACTACTGTCAAAAGTTTATATACAAGCCACATAACATGTTTTTTTTCTTACATCTGCCTTGTTAATGGTGCTTCTTCTTCCTAGATTTTGACATTAGCTCTAAATTTTCTACCAACAATATATGTGTGGTTTTTGGTGTTGTTAACTGTTGTACTAGTGAGAATACCTGGTAAATCTGCTTGCTTCCAATGTACGAGTCCATACATATGTATGTATGTGTGCACACAAACAACAAGCAGATAATTAATCGATAGGCATTATCGAAATCATTCGCAATTCTTATACATATGTATGTAAATGTATATATTTTACTGTTTGGTTTCTTTGTGAAAACTTTATTACTTTTTATACCCTTCACAAAAAAGTGAAAGGGTATATATAGGTTTGTCCTTCCGTGTGTAATTTCTTCGATATCAATATAGGACCCCATAAAGTATATATATGCTGGATGCTTATGAATAGCGATGTCCGTCTGTCCTTCTGTCTGTACGTGAAACAGAGTGGTACTGAAATTTAGAAAGATCCGAAGTACGGTTCCAGAGCTGGGAAGCTTACACCTATTTCTCGACGCAAAATTTATACCAAAAATCAATTATTTTTTAATGCTTGTAAACCTGTTTTTTACTTTGGGAAGCCTCAATGGTCTATTAAAAACTAAAAAACTTTAAATTTTTTTTCAGGAATGGGAAATAAAAATATTTTTTCTGCCCATTCCGTATTTTGTAGTACATGTAGTGACTAAAATTGTTAAAAATTTTAAGTTTTTTTTTAACAAAACCACTTTATACGTCATGAAGATTTGCATTGACCAAAAAAAATCAAAATTTCGAATCCAGGGTTGGACAAGTGCAATATTTTGTATTCCATGAAAGTGGCCAATATGGTTAAAAAATTTAAATTTTTCTTAACTAAAACTACTTTATACCTCCAGAAGACTTGCACTGATAAAAAATAAAAAAATAAAATTTCGTTTCCAGGGTTGGGAAAATTAAAGTTTTTTTTGGTACATGCAATATTTTGTAGTACATGTAATAACCAAAATTGATATACATTTTGAGATTCTCTTATATAAAACCACTTTATACTTCATGAAGATTTGTATTGGTAAAAAAATTTTAAAAATTAAAATTTCGCTTCCAGGGTTGGGAAATTGAAATTTTTTATACATAAAATTATCCAAAATGGTTAAAAATTTAATATGTTTCTTCAATAAAACTACTTTATACCTCATGAAGAGTCGCATTTATAAAAAAGCAAAAAATAATTAAATTCCAATTCCAGGGCTGGGAAATTGAAAATTTTTTTGGTACAAGCAATATATTGTAGAGCATGAAAGCGACAAAAATGGTTTCAAATTTTAAGATTTTCGTAAATAAAACTACTTTAGAACTAATGAAAACTAGCATTGGTAAAAAAAGAAAACAAAAATGAAAATTTCGGTCCCAGGGATGGGAAATTGAAATTATTTTTGTAAATAAAAGTAACCAAAAAGCCAACTAACGTCGGTTTTTTACTAATTGAAACTAGTTTTTAATTCAGGAAAAACAAAATTGGTATCAAATATTAAAACAAATCAAAATTTCGATTCCAGGGTTGAAAAATTTCAATATTTTGTGGTACATGAAAGTGACCAAAATGGTTAAAAATTTAAAGTTTTTCTTAAATAAACCTTATTTTTAAGAGTTGCATTGGCAAAAAAAACAAACAAACAAAATTAAAATTTCGTTTCCACGGTTGGGAAGTTGAAATATTCTTTATGCATAAAAGTAACAAAAGAGGCAATTGACGTTGTTGTTTTTGCTAACTACTTTATAATTCAGGAAGAAGAAAATTGGTATTACAATCTTAAAAAAATCAAAATTTCGATTCCAGGGTTGGACAAATGAAATATTTTATGGTACATGAAAGTGACCAAAAAGTTTAAAAATTTACTAAGAATTGCATTGGTAAAAAAATTCGCTTCCGGAGTTGGAAAATCTAAATATTTCTGGTACATAAAAGTACCCACATAAATTCCAAATTTTGTTTTAGGGAACTAAACCTATTTTATACTTCAGGAAGAATTAATATGGTTTTAAAAATTCGGTTCCAAGGTTGGATAATCGAAATTTTTTTAGTTCCCTATTTACGTTGTGTGTGAATGATATCTTTTTTATACTTCGGGAAGAGTTAAATTGGTATTAAAAACTAAAAAAATTAATAATCCAATTTCAGGGTTGGAATATCGACATTTTCTGATGTATAAAAGTAACCATATAATTTGATATTTTTTATTTTTATGATGAATTATACCTACTTTATATATCAGGAAGAAATAAATTGGTATTAACAACAACAAAAATCGAAAAGGCTATTCTACGGTTGGACAATTAGAACCTTTTGGGGTACATGAAACGGATTTTTTCTTTTTGTTTGTAAATTAAACATATTTAATATTTTTTAAAAACGTTCAGAGGTGTTAGAAGTAAGAAGAGTCACACATTTAGCTTCCTAACCAAAAACGTTGTCTTATATATAAAAGTAACTGATAACATCATTTTATTTATTTTTATTATTTTTTAATTAAAGCTACTTTCTGTTTTAGCAAGAAAGAAAGAAGAATTACATCTGTGTAATTAGTGATATATTCGACACAGCCGAATATGTCACTTTTACTCGTTTAATTTCCTTTTAGGTTTCAAAAAAGTTTCTCGTGTTGAAAAGAAAACAGAAAAACCATCATAATTCAGTATATTATTGTGCACGAAACACATACCTAAATTAACTGAAAATATAAATGGTCCGGCAGAATATTAAGAAAGCTTATTGATGTGCCGCAACAAAAAACACCAAATAATATAATAATGTTTAACAAAAAAAATCGTCGAAATACATAATATAAAATAGTGAAGTTTTTATAAGGCTATTAACACATTTTATAATAAAATATAAATATAATGGAAAACATATGAGCAGTGCATAAAAAATTAAATCAAAGTCTTCTATTACTGAAATATATATTTTCGTTAAAGAGCGAAATGCATTTTTCTTGTTGGTACGTATGTTTAAAAAGTGTTATCAGAACGTAATATACATATATACTTAATAAATAAAATAAAGAAAATTTATGTGATAATATCATGTCATGTATTGGTTGGATAGTTTTACATTTGATGACAATTTAATTAATAATTCATTTCTGAGCGGAGACAGTAATGGGGAAATAAATGACAATAATCATCATCGCCTATCGAAGACCTACTCGTCATCCGGTAATGTTAGTTCGAACTTTAGATCATCAAATCGTAAAGCACAGAGTCTCAAGGGGTTAGCGGCTACAACAAAAGCAAGTAAGTTTGCTCAAGAAATTATATGTGGAAAAATTGTACTAAGTATTTATTTTACTATTTAACAGTTGCAAAGAATATGAACAAAATTTTTCTTTAAAACAATAATATATATTAATTGATTTTCATTGCTCAGCTATCAGAAAATTGCTTTTACCTTTCTGTGTTAATTAAATTAGAATAAAATAGCATTGTTCTTTATTTTCAATCAATCAAAAATTTTAGCAAAAAATACTCTATTTTTTCTATTTTGTTAATTTGAGCCTTTTTAACAAACCATATGAATTAAATTACAATATAATAAAATAGCACAACATACGACTATATATAATGCATTATCCTAATCACAAAATAATGACGCAGTAAGAAACTTAATTTAAACAAGTGCTATATTCCAAAAATGAAAAAATAAGGATTACGCCAACAAGCTGAAATAAAAATACTTTTCTGCGCATGATGGAACTCTGACTCAACATGTGTTCTGTTTGGCTAATAAATTTCAGTTGGAGAACTATTATATTATTATAAAAACAGGACAGTGGGGTAAATTGCGATTTTTATATCCTCCAAAAAAGAATTTGGAGGGTATATTCACTTTGTCATTCCGTTTGTAACGCATCGAAATATCCATCTCAGACCCCATAAAGTATATATGTACATATATTCTTGATCAAAAAAAATTTTTTTTTATATTTGGTATATAATCATCCCAAGCATTTATCTTTAGAGTTTTATGACTGCCGATTTCTGCCCTACCCCCCCCCCCCCCTCTTCCTTTGCCCCCTAAACGACCCTGCCAAAAAAATTTTTTTTTTTTATTTTGTATATAATCATCCCAAGCATTTATCTTTAGAGTTTTATAACTGCCTGTTGCTGCCCTACCCCCCCCCCCCCCTCTTCCTTTGCCCCCTAAACGACCCTGCCAAAAAAAATTTTTTTTTTTATTTTGTATATAATCATCCCAAGCATTTATCTTTAGAGTTTTATAACTGCCTGTTGCTGCCCTACCCCCTCCTCCCCCTTTGCCCTCTAAATGATCCTATAAAAAAAAGAAATTTAAATTTTGTATATAATTATCCCAAGCATTTATTTTTAGAGTTTTATGACAAAGGTGAAATGTATCCCCCACAGCCCTTGCCAGAGCGACCCCGCCAAAATACAGTTTTTATACCCTCCAAAGAGAATTGTGATGAAGTCTAAGACGGTCTAGCAATGCCCATACGTTCGTCTGTGGAAAACATGATATTGTATATTTTTGAACCCCGCCCCCTTTAGTGGGCGTTGACGTACGATATTATATAAAGGAACTCTGTCCCACCAAGTTAAACATTTCAAATTCACTTACTAAATATTTGGAGGGTACTTAATATTCGACCCGGTCGAATATAACGTTTTTACTTGTTCAAATTAAATTTGTTTGATAATAAACAATTTTAAAAAATTATTTTACTTTCCACTTTTTTTATTTGAAATTGTTCATTTATAGTTATTTTATATAAATATTGAACCCAAATGCTAATTATTTTTCTTTTATCCCCATTCAAAACAAATTGTTTTCCTTGCAAAATATCAGCCATAACTTCCTTTGAGCTTTATCTCTTGGAAAACTATAAAATGACACAGCGTTTTGAAAACAAAAAAATTTTGATAACAATATTACATTTTAACACAATTATTTCTCACTTGTTTTTTTGCTGTTACTTTGTTTGCAATTGTCCACTGCACATTTCATGTTTGCTCTTTTTGTTCTCTTTTGTCTTTAATTTAGGTTTTTTGTTTACAGTTTATGAGCTTTAAAAATCAAGTTTAAATAAGTTGTTTACACTTTAAGTTATTTAATAATTATTTTAATATATCTGAATTTCAATATTTAAGTTCATTTTCAATCCAGCGGTCCAAGAACGAAGTCTCTAGCTCTTCTGGGGGCTTGGGAAACCCGTACAGACGAACGGACAGACGGTCATCGCTATTCATAAGGATCCAGAATATATATATTTTATGGGGTCCCATGTGAATATCGAAGAAATTACACACGGAATGACAAACCTATATATATACTTTCACTTCTTTATGAAGGGTATAAAAAAAATACATTACAAATTGTAAAACCATATAAATTTTATAAGGTCTTGCTCCCGGAACATGATGAGTGTTAGTCTACTATATAATATATTTAACACCAACAAAATTTCTGCTTTACATATAGAAGCATTAATTTTTATACCCCATTTATCGTAAAATTCTTTGACCTCTAATAAATGGCCAGAAATTTGTGAAAGAGCTATCAAGGGTGATTCAATATGTGAGTAAAGAAAATAGTCATCGGCGTAAACTAAAGATAAGTAATTATGTGAGTGAAATCTCATCTGATGAAAATCAAATATAAATATATTATATATATGAGGCGCCAAGATTGAACCTTGAAGAACACCTCAATTCAAGTTTCCACAATCTGATAATCCCTTCTTAAAGATAAAGCAAAACTTTCTATCTGAAAAAAGCTTTTAAGCAGCTTAACAATGTATGAATCAAAGCAATTTGTGTCATTTATATAAAATACTTTTATGATCTGCGTGACCAAAAACTTTCTCCACATCTAAGGATAGTACCACACAAAAACCCCTTCTAAGATTGCAAGAATGTCGCTCTGAAACTTGAATAATGCATCAATAGTTGAATGATTTATTTTAAATCCAAATTGAAGATTATGTATATATTCCCCATTTATTGCTATATCTAATTTCTTGCAAATAATTTTTTTTTAAGTTTTCCAAGTTTTGAAAGCAACGATATCGCATGTAAATTGTTAATGTTTACATCGTTGGGTTTTTTCTGAATAGAAATGATTTTTGAAATCTTTCTTTCAGATGGGAAGTTTTCATTGGTAGTTTTCTTATTATAACAAGTAAAAGTGCTATATTCGGCTGAGTCGAATCTTAAATACCCTTCACAGATGTAATTTTTTCCGTTTAAATATTTCGGCTAGGAAGCTTAATGTTTGGTTTTTCTTATTTCCAATATCTCTGACCGTCTTTCAAAAGTATTAAATATGTTTAATTTAAAAACAAAAAGTAAAAATCCGTTTCATGTACCCCAAAACGTTCTAATTGTCCAACAGTAGAATCGCCTTTTAGATTTTTTTGGTTTTTAATACCAGTTTAACTCTTCCCGAAGTATAAAAAAGATTTCATCCACAAAAAACCAAAATTAGGATCTTATATGGTTAATTTTATGTACATACCAAACAATTTAAATTTTCTAATCCTTTAACCGAATTTTTAATTTAAAAACTTTTAATACCGATTTAATTCTTAGCGAAGTATAAAATATGTTTAATTCACTGAAAAAAATCAAAGTTGGGAACTTTTATGGTTACTTTTACGTATCGAAAAATTTCGATTTTCCAACCCTGTAACCGAATTTTTAATACCAATTTAAATTTGCCTGAAGTATAAAATAGGTTTACTTCACTAAAAAAACAAAATTTGGTATTTATGTGAGTACTTTTATGTACCATAAAATTTAGATTTTTCAACCCTGGAACCGAATTTTTAATATATTAATGCTAATTAAATATTTTCTGAAATATGAAATAGGTTTAATTCACTAAAAACACAAAATTTGGAATTTATGTGGGTACTTTTATATACCAAATATATTTCGATTTTCCAACTCTGGAAGGGAATTTTCATTTTCTTACCAATGCAATTCTTAGTGTAACATAGTTTTGCTTGACAAAAAATTAAAATGTTGAAACTTTTTGGTCACTTTCATGTACCATAAAATATTTCATTTGTCCAACCCTGGAGTAGAAAAATTGATTTTTTAAGATTTTAATACCAAACAGTTTTAATTAGTAAAAAACCGACGTTAGTTGCCTTTTTGCTTACTTATATGTATAAAAAATATTTAAATTTCCCAGCCCTGGAAGGGAAATTTTATTTTTCTTTACCAATCTTAGTCGTAATTAGGCATAAAGTCGTTTTATTTAAGAAAAACTTAAAATTTGCAACCATTTTGGTCACTTTCATGTACTACAATATATTGCATGTCCCAAAAAAAGTTTAAACTTCCCAACCCTGAAAGTACATTAAACTTTTTTTTGTTTTTTACCAACATGAGGTATAAAGTAGTGTTATTTAAGAAAAATTTACAATTTTGAACTATTTTGGTCACGGTCACGAAATATAAAATATTGCACTTGTCCAACCCTGGATTCGAAATTTTGATTTGTTTTTTAAATCGTTGATACCAATTTTGTTCTTCCTAAAATATAAAATAGTTTTCGTTAGCAAAAAAAAAACAACGTCAATTGCCTTTTTAGTTACTTTTATGTATAAAAAAACTTTAATTTTCACAACCCTGGAAACGAAATTTTAATTTTTTTGTCTTTTTATCGCTTCTTAAGGTACAAAGTAGTTTCATTTAAGCAAAATGTTTGACCATTTTGGCCACTTTCATGTACTATAATATATTGCACTTGTCCAACCCTGGATTCGAAATTTGTTTTTTTTTTAATTTTTGATACCAATGTTGTTAGCCAGTTTTAGTCAGCAAAAAAAAACACAACTTCAATGTCCTGTTTGATTACTTTCACGTATAAAAAAAATTCAATTTCCCACCCTTGGAAGCAAAAATTTAATTTAATTTAATTATTTAATTTAAAAATTTAATTTAATTATTAATTTAAAAATTTTTTTTTTTGGCCAATGCAAATCTTCATGACGTATAAAGAGGTTTTGTTAAAGAAAAACTTAAAATTGTTAACAATTTTAGTTACTACATGTACTACAAAATACGGAATGGGTCGAAAAAATGTTTAATTTTCCATTCCTGGAAAAAAAATTTATTTTATTAGTTTTTAATAGACCATTGAGGCTTCCCAAAGCACGAAATTGGTTTAATTTACAAACAATAAAAAAAATAATTGATTTTTGGTATAAATTTTGCGTCGAGAAATAGGTGTAAGCCTCCCAGCTCTGGAAGCGTACTTCGGATCTTTCTGAATTTCAGTACCACTCTGTTTCACGTACAGACAGAAGGACACACGGCCATCGCCATTCATAAGCATCCAGAACATATATACTTTTTGGGGTCCTATATTGATATCGAAGAAATTACACACGGAATGACAAACCTTTATATACCTTTTCACATTTTTGTGAAGGGCATAAAAACGGTGTGCTTCGCTACCCCCATCGTCATGAAATAAAATAAACATT
Source organism: Linnaemya tessellans (assembly GCA_951800035.1). Lineage (NCBI taxonomy): Eukaryota > Metazoa > Arthropoda > Insecta > Diptera > Tachinidae > Linnaemya > Linnaemya tessellans. The sequence goes on along the minus strand of OX637532.1, from coordinate 52,880,973 downwards.
TGTAAGAAACAGTATTTATATACATAATTATATTTCAGTATAATAATAAAATTAGAAGTCCATACATAACAAGAAAAAGTGCTATATTCGGCTGTGCCGAAACTTAAATACCCTTCACAGATGTAATTCTTCTTTCTTTCTTTGTTGCCAAAACAGAAAGTAGGTTAAATTAAAATATCAAAATTATGTTATCGATTACTTTTATATTTAAGAAAACGTTAAAATTTTTCGGCTAAGAAGCTAAATGTTTGGCTTTTCTTATTTCTAATACCTCTGAACGTCTTTCAAAAATATTGGATATGTTTAATTTAAAAACAAAAAGTAAAACTCCGTTTCATGTACCCCAAAAAGTTCTGATTGTCCAACCGTAGAATCGTCTTTTAGATTTTTTTGGTTTTTAAAAGAAAAATTTCATCCACAAAAAAACCGAAATTAGGACCTTATATGGCTAATTTTATGTACTAAAAAATTTCGATTATCCAACTCTGGAACCGAATTTTTAGTTTTACTAATTTAAATCTTACCGAAGTACAAAATATGTTTAATTTATTGATATAAAACCAAAATTGGGAATTTATATGGGTACTATCATGTACAAAAAAATTCGATTTTCCAACCCTGGAACCGAATTTTTAATACTAATTTAATTTTTTCTGAAATATATAATAGGTTTAACTCACTAAAAACACAAAAATTAGAATTTATGTGGGTACTTTTATGCACAAAAAATATTTCGATTTTCAAAATCTGGAAGCGAATTTTTATTTTTTTACCAATGCGATTCTTAGTGAGGTCTAACATAGTTTTACTTGACAAAAGTCGTCGGCCCTGTGGCAAATATTAGCCGGCGAAGTAAAAGGTTGAAATAGCTACAAAAACAACTGTCTATCTTCTCATCTTTCCTAATCTGTCCCCTCAATACTATCCCCTCGTTTTCAGTTCCGGCGCAATGCATTGCATATATAGGGGTCATCCCCTGAGTGCTGGTCCAAGATAAAAAAAAAAGTTTAAATTTTTAAACTTTTTGGTCACCATAAAAAATTTCATTTGTTCATCCTGTAGTCGAGGCTTTGATTTTTTAAGATTTTAATACCAATTTTGTTCTTCTTTTGTTTTAATTAGCAAAAACAACAACGTAAATTGCCTTTTTGGTTCTTTTTATGCAGAAAACATATATCAATTTCCCAACCCTGGAAAAGAAATTAAAATATTTTTGGTTTTTTGTTTACCAATGCAACTCTTAATGAGGCATGAAATAGTTTTATTGATGAAAATCTCACACTCATGTACTACAAAATATTGCAGTTATCCAACTTTGGAAACTAAATTTTGATTTTTTTTTTAATTTTTTATACAAATTTTGTGTTTTCCTGATATAAAAAAAGTTTTAATTAGTAAAAACCGACGTTAGTTGCCTCTTTGGTTACTTTTATAAAAAATTTCAATTTCCCAGCCCTGGAAGCGATATTTAAATTTATTTACCATTGCTAGTCTTTGTTCATTATAAAGTCGTTTTATTTAAGAAAAACTTAAAATTTGCAACCATTTTGTTCACTTTCATATATTACACTATACCAAAAAAACTTTCAGCTTCCCAACCCTGGAAATGAAATTTTAATTTAATTTTTGTTTTTGTTTTTTACCAATGCAACTCTTCATGAGGTATAAAGTAGTGTTATTAGGAAAAATTTACAATGTTGAACCATTTTGGTCTCCTTCATGAACTATAAAATATTGCTCTTGTCCAACCCTGGATTCGAAATTTTGATTTCTTTGAAATCTTAGATACCAATTTTGTTCTTCCTAAAATATCAAATCGTTTTAGTTAGGAAAAAAACAACGACAATTGCTTTCTTGGTTACTTTTATGTAAAAAAATTAAATTATCCACCCCTGGAAGCGAAACCTAAATTTTTTTATGAATTCAAATCTTCATGAGGTATAAAGTAGTTTTGTTTAAGAAAAACTCAAATTTTGCAACCATTTTGGTCTCCTTCATTAACTATAAAATATTGCACTTGCCCAACCCTGGAAGCGAAATTTTAATTTTTTAATATTTTTTGATCAATGCAAATCTTCATGAGGTATAATGTAGTTTCGTTTATGAAAAACTCAAATTTTGTAACCATTTTCGTTATTACATGTACTACAAAATATTGCATGTACCAAACAAAACTTTCATTTTCGCAACCCTGGAAACGGAATTTATTTTTTATTTTTTATCAGTGCAACTCTTCTTGAGGTATAAAGTACTTTTATTTAAGAAAAAAAAATTTTCCCATTTAAGTCACTTTCATGTACCATAAAATATTGCACTTGTCCAACCCTGAATTCAAAATTTTGATTTTTTTTAATTATTGATACCAATTTTGTTCTTCCCAAATTATAAGACAGTTTTAAGCAAAAAAAAACAACATCAGTTGCCTGTTTGATTACTTTCACGTATAAAAAAAATTCAATTTCCCACCCCTGGAAGCAAAATTTTAATAAAAAAAAATTTTGTTTGCCCAATGCAAATCTTAGTGACGTATAAAGAGTTTTTTTTAATGAAAAAATTTTCAACAATTTTAGTTACTACATGTACTACAAAATACGAAATGGGCCAAAAAAATGTTTTTTTATTTCCATCCCTGGAAAAAAAATTAATTTTTTTAGTTTTTAATAGACCATTGAGGCTTCCCAAAGCACGAAATAGGTTTAACTTACAAACATTAAAAAATATTGATTTTTGGTATAAATTTTGCGTCGAGAAATAGGTGTAAGCTTCCCACCTCTGAAACCGTACTTCGGATGTTTCAATACCACTCTATTTAAGTTCATTTCCAATCCAACGGTCTAAGAACGAAGTCTCTAGCTCTTCTTGGGGCTTGGGAAACCCGATATCACTTACAGACAGACGGACATCGCTCAATCGTCAGCGCTATTCATAAGGATCAAGAATATATATACTTTATGGGGTCATATATTGATATCGAAGAAATTACACACGGAATGACAAACCTATATATACTTTTTCAATTTTTTGTGAAGTGTATAAAACTTAATATATGTAACCATTTTGGTCACTTTCATGTACTACAAAATATTGCAGTTATCCAACTCTGGAATCTAAATTTTAGTTTGTTAGTTGCATTTTTGGTTACATTTATGTATAAAAAATATTTAAATTTCCCAGCCCAGGAAGCCAAATTTTAATTTTTTTTACCCATCCTAGTCTTCATTAGGTATAAACTCGTTCTATTTAAGAAAAACTTAAAATTTGCAACCATTTTGGTCACGTTCATGTACTACAATATCTTACATATATCAAAAAAACTTTAAACTTTCCAACCCAGGAAGTGAAATTTTAATTTTTTTTGTTCTTTTCCTAATGCAACTCTTCATGAGGTATAATGTAGTATTATTTAAGAAAAATTTAAAATTTTGAACCATTATGGTCACCTTCATGAACCAAAAAATATTGCACTTGTCCACCCCTGAATTCGAAATTTTGATGTTTTTGGAAATTTTTGATACCAATTTTGTTTTTCCTAATATATAAAATAGTTTTAGTTAGCAAAAAAATAATACGACAACGTCAATTCCCTTTTTGTTTAATTTTATGTATAAAAAAATTTCAATTCCCCAACCCTGGAAGCGAAATTTAAATTTTTTAAAATTGATAAAGAAATCAATGCAAATCTTCATGAGGTATAAAGTAGTTTTGTTTAAAAAAACTAAAATTTTGTAACCATTTTGGTTATTATATGTACTACAAAATATTGCATGTACCAAAAAAAATTTCATTTCCCAACCTTGGAAGCAAAATTTTATTTATTTTGGTTTAGCAGTGCAACACTTCATATATAAAGTAGTTTTTTTTAAGAAAAATTTTAAATTTTTAACCATTTTGGTCACTGTACTTTTTAACCATTATGTACTGTACATGTACTATAAAATATTGCACTTGTCCAACCCTGGATTCGAAATTTTGATTTTTTTTAGTTTTTGATACCAATTTTGTTCTTCTCAAAATATAAAATAGTTTTAGTTAGCAAAAAAAAAACCCCTTTTGGTTACTTTTATGTATGCCTTTGTGGCGAAATTTTAATTAAAAAATTTTTTTTTGACCAATGCAAACCTTCATGATGTATAGAGAGGTTTTATTTAAGACAAACTTAAAATTTTTAACAATTTTAGTTACTACATGTACTACAACATACGGAATGGGCCAAAAAAAAATTTAATTTCCCATCCCTGGAAAAAAATTTTAATTTTTTTAGTTTTTAATAGACCATTGAAGCTTCCCAAAGAACGAAATAGGTTTAATTTACAAACATTAAAAAAAATAATTGATTTTTGGTATATATATTGCGTCAAGAAATACATAGGTGTAAGCTTCCCAGCTCTGGAACCGTATTACGGATCTGAATTTCAATACCACTCTATTTAAGTTCATTTCCAATCCAACGGTCCAAGAACGAAGTCTCTAGCTCTCCTGGGGGCTTGGGAAAACCGTACAGACGGACATCGCTATTCATAAGGATCCAGAATATATGTACTTTATGGGATCCTATATAGACATCGAAGAAATTACACACGGAATGACAAACCTATATATACCCTTTCACTTTTTTGTGAAGGGTTTAAAAATAATAAACGTTCTATTTAAGCGCTTCGGTGTAGACAATATCTTACTTTACTCCCTTCAGCAAGAACATATAAATATTTTGGTTGTCCAACTCTTGAACTCGCAACATATAACCGGCCATGCGAAAAACATGGATTTTCTAAATTCACTCCGCACACCTGTAGTGACTGTTCCTGCGACTTGTTGGTTGTAATTGAAAAAGCTAGTCGAATCGGGAACGGCAATCGCTTGAAGTTGAATGGCATGTTGGTGGGAGTGAAGGGAATGCGCGGAATAAGCACATCTCCTTTCGACTTCCCGTTAACCTAAGTCTAAGAATGTAATGGTAGAACATTTTTTATATGTATATCATAAAACAAGTAAAAAGTTTAACTAAATAGAAACAAGTAAAAACGTTATATTCGACCGGGTCGAATCTTAAATACCCTCCAAATATTTAGTAAGTGAATTTGAAATGTTTAACTTGGTGGGACAGAGTTCCTTCATATAATATCGTACGTTAACGCCCACTAAAGGGGCGGGGTTCAAAAATATACAATATCATGTTTTCCACAGATGAACGTATGGGCATTGCTAGACCGTCTTAGACTTCATAACAGTTCTCTTTGGAGGGGTCGCTCTGGCAAGGGCTGTGGGGGAAACATTTCACCTTTGGCATAAAACTCTAAAAATAAATGCTTGGGATAATTATATACAAAATTAAAATTTCTTTATTTTGATAGGGTCATTTAGAGGGCAACGGGGGAGAGGGGGTAGGGCAGAAACAGGTAAACATAAAACTCTAAAAATAAATGCTTGGGATGATTATACACAAAATTAAAAAAAATTTTTATTTATTTTTAATAGGGTCATTTAGCGGGCATAGGGGGAGGAAGGGGTAGGGCAGCAACAGGCAGTTATAAAACTCTAAAGATAAATGCTTGGGATGATTATATACAAAATAAAAAAAAAAAATTTTTTGGTCGGGTCATATAGGGGGCATAGGAAGAGGGGGGGGTAGGGCAGAAATCGGCAGTCATAAAACTCTAAAGATAAATGCTTGGGATGATTATATAGGTAGGGCAGCAACAGGCAGTCATAAAACTCTAAAGATAAATGCTTGGAATGATTATATACAAAATAAAAAAAAAAAATTTTTTTTGGTAGGGTCATTTAGGGGGCGAAGGGGAAGGAGGGGATAGGGCAGAGTAGTACCAGGTTTCGTCTCAGCTTCGTCATTTAAGCTTAAAAGTGTTATTTTTAAGGAATGTAGGCTTAAGTAAAACAATTTGTTAAATTTTTATGCTATTTTTGCCTATAATAACGCCCACTAAAGTGGGCGGGGTCAAAAAATATTTTTATGTTATTTAATGGCTCCAAGTTTAAGGCGTTGGACCGTATTTGACATAAAAATATATCATTTGCTTAACAAAATAACCAAAAAACTTTAAAAATTACGTTGTTATTTCTGGGTTGGTTTAGTTCTTCTTAGGGGAACTTTTTCCCCTCTTGCCCGATTTAGCCCATCTTCGAACTTAACCTGCTCTAAGCTTTAAAATATATTTATGCCAAATTTCAAGAGTCTAGCTCTTTTCGTTTGGACTGAATCGTGATTTCCACAGACGGACGGACGGACGGACATACTCAGTTCGTCTTAGATTTCATCACTGATCAAGAATATATATACTTTATGGGGTCTGAGGTGGATATTTCGATGCGTTACAAACGGAATGACAAAGTGAATATACCCTCCAAATTCTTTTTTGGAGGGTATAAAAATGTTTGTGGGTGCAAAAATAATACATTCTACCGGATTTTAAAGTGCAAATATTACGCTCGCTGATGTGTGTTGCGTTGCCTCTCTCAAGTTTGTTGACTATACAGGACGTATACGTGAAGAGAGTTGTTATTTTTTATTGACAGGCCGAGAGTTGGAAATCTACGTATTTATTTATGGCGTATGTCTCCTTCTAAACGAAGGGGTATCTATATTTTAAATTTCACCAAAATTGTCCCCATTACTTCCTCCTGGTCCTAGTTTTGAAAAGGGCCATGGCCTATGTGACTTTATAGACACAGATCTATCTATTGTTCTAAATTGCATTGAAATCTGTTTGATAGTTTCGAAGGGACAGAAAATTCCCCACTATCGCCCTCCTGGTCCTAGTTATGTGAATTTTTAGACGCAGATCTCTCTACGATCAAAATTTCTTTAAAATCGGTTTGAAGGTTTCGGAGGGATAGAAATGTTTCCCGTATCGCCCTCCTGGTTCTAATTTAAAAAAAGTAGTACCCTATAACCTTCCCGGAGTTTCACAGACTAAGTGCACCAAATTTCATTGCGATCGGTTGAGCGGTTTGACCGCGCATAAAATACGAACAAACAAATATATTAATTAAATTAATGGTTTGACTAAAATTGAATTGTAATGAATTTAAAAACGAATTGTATTTTAGTTTTTCAAAATATTAACTCAAATATTTCGAAATAATGGCTATAACTCATGAACCAATACACATACAGATACAGTTTATATATAAAAACCTTGGTACTGACGTCACCTTTCATTTAAACTTTGCATTCCAGAGAACATCAATTACTAACACAATGCAACTTATTTTTAAATATATAGATTTGAAGCAGAAGATTTTTTATTGTTAATATAATTTGAAATAACTACTAATTCGTCACTAAATCTGTGTTATTAAGAGCTGTTGTATCTACATGGAATGAATATCTAAAGCCGGGGGACCATAAATAATGTTGTTAACCATATCATCAATTTGGGGATATCATTTAATAGCCCAAGAAAATGTGGCTTTGCCTCCTCACTTATAAATTTTCAGATATCTTTAAGCAAATTAGAAATTGTATCTTCTATAGATAATATCTCTGTAGAGAAAGCAAGTTTTAGAAATTCTTCAATAATGGGAGAATTCGAGGGCTGAACAGATTTGGAATAGTTATTAAAAATGACTAGCAAATGATTTACCTTCCCTGTAAAATCATTATTTTTTGTCAGTGTCAAAACATTTTTTTGGAATTTGTTTCCTTTCCCTAAAAGCTTATTTAACTTTTGATTTCATTTGAACACAATTTAAGTAAACGTGGCACCACTTATAACTCGAGCGATGATCACGTTGTAAACAGTTATTGCAAAATGGTAAATTATCTGCTGAAGAAGTAAATTTACATTCTCTTGGTCCATGATTTACTTCACATTTGACACATTTGCATGGTGTATTGTTTAACATGTGACCCCATTATTGACAACGCCAGCATTGAACTTGTCTAGAATTCTTTTTTTAAAGATTCTCAAAAAATTCATTATTTCAAGATATATCTAATGTTGGCCAATTCATTAATATTTCTTCCAACTTTTAATTTAACAATAAATTTACCTGTATCCCCATCATTCTTCTTGAGAATGCAGTTGCCAATTTTGAAACATATGGGGTCAGGAATAATTAAATCTAATTCAGATTTAATGGTGATTAGAGTGGTTTTAAAATACAAGCCGCGAACAATTATACTTTTGCATTTTTTCCATTGATGTAAAAGAAAACGAAACAATATTTTTACCTCTTAAAAGTTGTATCGTTTCATTATGCACTTACTTGATTATCTTATAAAAATAACTTAGCTTTAGTACGACACCTACTAATTATTTTAAAATCAACTTTTTGGAGTTTAATTGTTCAACGAGAACAATATTTATTTAAATAATTACATAATTGGGGTATTCACACTTCGTGCTATTTAGTCATGAAGTCATAATATTTTAGACCAGTTTAAAGAAGTTGTTGTTGTGCTGCATACAAAAAAGTCATAAAATAATAGCACCCTTTCAGGTATGTTTTTGTTTTGTCATAAAATAGCTCTAGAGATCTGAGTCGAACGGCTGAAAATCTTTAGGCGAGACGGCGATAGTATGTGTTTGTCGCCGTTACTTATAAATGATTCACGACTAAAAAACTGCTCAAAAATTATTCATACCTATATGACTTTACATTAAATCACATTTTTATAACATATAATATATTAAAAGGGCAAGACCACCATCAGTAACGTCACGCTCGTGTACATATTTTGGTCAATATTGTTAAAATATACAATTATTTCTCCCAACTTGAGAGCGGCATATGTTGTTTCATACGCAGACAATTTTTCTGTATCCCGTTTTGTTGTGAAGTTATGACCATTTTAAGCCATCAGTAACGTCACCGGATTTTGGAAGTGTTTTTGGAGGTAACTGAACGTTTGTGTAAAAATGAGAGAATTGAAAAGAGTTAATGTTTATTATTGCCTAGTTAAAAACGAAGGATGAAAGATGATTTTTATCCAAAAGGTGGGCTTAATATTTTATGTTCTAATCACGTAAATGACATAAAAGCAGTGTCAGTAACGTGACGCAAAATGTCAGTTACGTCAACGTACGAATTTCGTTAGGATTTTCGGGTCTTTATTTTCTTGGGCTAATAGAGGGACCCCAATCGGCCACAAAATCATAGTAGAGGAGTTTTAAGATGCAACCCTGGGGAGATATTAAGACAAAACCACTTTTCGCACTAATCTCATAAAAAAATTGTAGTAAATCGAGCTTGCCCTTTAGAGCTGATTTTTGTATGATGGAGTATTAGTTTTTAAAATCGTTTATTGGTCAAGTATGTCTATATGCCTGCATTTCATAGGTTCTTACACCAAATCATCAATAGACATTAACCTAATTCCAAATAACAAAACCTCTTATCTTGTACATTAATTCCCAAACATGAACTGAGAATTACATAAGCAAAACCATAGGAAATGAAATTCAAGAAAACACAACAAACTAATTTTATTCGATATAAATCTATTTTATATTAAATTGAATTAAGATTCATAGGATAGTTGTTCGAAATTTGTTTTTAAATCTCAGAAAGACATGATAAATATTCCAAGGCAAAAAGGAAAGTCAACATCAGTTTTATTCAACTTACACAGCAGAGCAAAACATCTGTTTTCGAAAGCCGCAACATCTTCATCATCAGTGCTCATGTGTATTGTGTTCATCACCACTTATTAGGTGGCTTAGTTGAATGTGATAACAGTTCGTATATACACAAATTTTATTGTGAAAAAGAATCCGAGAACTGTATCAACCTGATGTTAACATGTTATTGTTTTAATACCCGTGTTACCGTTTGATTATTTTTCTTCATGTCCCATTTTTCTGAATTTTTTGTTCCATCATACCTAAGGCAAATTTTTTGGTTTGAGTTTTATATTTAAGTACATGTTAACGTTTTCCCATTTTATTATTGGTAGCTCAAGCCATAGCTTAAATTTGTATGTAACAAGAATATTCAAGAACATTTGTATTGTTATATTAAATTGAATTATGATTCATAGGCTAATTGTTCGAAATTTGTTTTTAAATCTCAGAAAGACATGATAAATATTCCAAGGCACAAAGGAAAGTCGACATCAGTTTTATTCAACTTACACAGCAGAGCAGATCAGCTGTTTTCGAAAGCCGCAACACCTTCATCATCAGAGGTCATGTGTATTGTGATTATCACCACTTATTAGGTGGCTTAGTTGAATGTGATAACAGTTCCTATTTAAACAAATTTTATTGTGAAAAAGAATCCGTTGGTGTTGCGGCTTTCGAAAACAGCTGTTCCGATCTGCTGTGTAAGTTGAATAAAACTGATGTTGACTTTCCTTTTTGCCTTGGAATATTTATCATGTCTTTCTGAGATTTAAAAACAAATTTCGAACAATTAGCCTATGAATCTTAATTCAATTTAATAAATCTATTTTGTTTTTCCACCTTCATATAATTAGTCTGCCGTTGTTTTTTTGGGGAGTTTATGTATAAGCTAAGAGTTTTTGTTATTTTGGAATTATGTTAAAGTCTACTGATGATGTGGTGTAAGAACCAATGAAATGCAGGCATATAGACATACTTGACCACATAACAAACAAAAAGCACTAATGGAGTATTAGTTAATTAAATTATCTCTTCAATGATGTGTGTAGCTTGAGGGTTGAAATTGGTTTTTTACCAATTTTTGACCATCATTAAAATGAAAATTTATATTTTTCCCTACTTTTCAGCTTTAGCGGCTATTCAGTACGAAAAATGTCGAGCTGACTTCTGTTTTTCTCTTTTTTTTTGCGAAATATTTGTGAAACTTCTTCCTAAATGGTGATAAAAATTTTATGTCAGTATTTTGAACTAAAGCCAGGACACTCTGTAAAATAAAAACACACTGTTATCGGAAAATAAAAAAGTCTTTGTTAATTTCAGTCTAGTTAATAGTTAATTTTTGTAAAATTAAAGCATCACTTCAGTTGTATTTGTTGCTTTCTTTTAGCTTTTCAACATAACGCTTGTCCCTTTGTGTACCAGGAATCGGAGTCTAGCAATTAAATACCAAATTATTACGCAAAGAAGTAAAAACAAAAATCCGTCAGTAACGTCACGCAATCTTTTTTTTTGCAAAAATACCCTGCTATCTGCAAATAATGCCTCATTTAAGCATTGATTATGAAAGTACTCTTTTCTAATTATTTAATGCATAAGAAACATTTTATAAAAATTTGTCAGTAACGTCACCATTTATTTGCGGCTGATTACTTTAAGCCCTAATGTAGTGTAAGATTTTTTTGTTGGAGTTTCAAATATATTAATAAGAATATTTTAAATACTGTAGTTTTTACGCTAAGGTTTTCAATTATTTTTAGAACTTTTGTAGTGTATCATACAAGTATACACTGCACAGCCTAACTAGAACACACACATGCATAGGGAATAAGCATACAGTAAGGGCAGTGCAGTTGATCGAACTAACGATTGCATGAATCATTACAGTTTGAGTGACAATTTATGTTCGCACAAGAAACATTCCTATTGGCCAATGTAACTAGAGAATAGGGAAAATGGAGAAATGCATGATATTGAAGGAGATAGTTATAATTATATGATAAGCTAGAATAAGTTAGAGAGGGTAACTCTAAATCTCATAAGTACGGGTAGTATATAAACCATGCATTTTTATAAATAAAGGGGACTTTATCTTGATTCATAAATTCGGCAACAACCTGCTTTTGTTTTAATTTAAAGTTTGTACAACTATTTCGGCAGTTCTTTTGAACGCCTAAAGTTGAGCTGAATACCCTGACAGCTGTATAAAATAACCAAGGGCTATAGGGAATATAGAAATAATAACACAAGCTTCACATGGCGATCCTGCGAACGGACCAGATCCTCTGATCCTCTAACAAATCCTCTAACAGTCAAAAAAAAAACGTTACTATTTAATGACGGATAAAGAAATAGTAGACATTTTCAAACGCTGGGAAGAATACCTCCATGAAGAGTACGCACCAGTTCCCGTCAACACATCAGCTCCAAAATACCAGGCTACACCGCTAAGCGCTGGTCCAAGAGCAATAACCTTAGAAGAATACAAGAAGCGTCAAAAGAAACAAGGCCAGAAAAAAAAGGAAACAGTAGAAAAAAGGGCTATTAAAAGGAAGAGAGCTAGAAAAAAGTTCCAAGCAAGAAAAGAGATTGCAATCCTGTACAAGGAATTGATGCTGGCTACTTCAAAGGAAACACAAGAAGTAATAAAAGACAAGATAAAGAATAGAAGAAAGCACCAATGAAAAAGAAGAGAAACTCCCACAACATTAAATGGTAGGTCCTATTTGGGGAAACCATCAGCATTCAATGGGCGGAAGACAATCTAGGGTATCGAACCCAAACGCCAACATAGTAAATAATGTAGAAGTATCTCGACAGTCTGATAACTCAACCTTTATTTTATTATTATTGTTAGTAGTTTTAAGCACAATAAATTTACTCATAAAATTGTACCAACTGCATAAAAAATCTTTGAGGAAGAAGTACACAAGGCGTACAGATAATGTAGACAGCATATAAAAATTTTTATACAACTATTTTATGGAATGGAATGGCAAAATTTACTGGTAAAAGTTAGATTAATAAAAGAAAAATTTGATAGATCTTACAAATGTTTAAATTTCGACAGGCCAACAAGAGGTGAAACTGTTGAAAAACACATAGGAAACTTGCTGCGGACTCTTGAAGAAATTAGAGTTATATTTAATGTAAATTATAACAGATGAACAACAGCACACAAAGCGGCGGCAGATGCATTTTTTTTGGACATTAGAAACAAATTAATAAACATAGCTAACAAAAAGAACATGTCATTAGAGTTACCAATATCTATACACGAGCAAATACCATTTCATATTAGAACTGAAACCGAAACAACCATCACAATGACGTCATTCAGTTTAGAAACAGCTTCAAAAGCTATTCCACTATGCAACGGAAATTATCTCGAGTTGGAAAGCTTTTTAATAACAACTGAACTTTATAATAACTCTCTTTCAACTGAGGCTAAAGTAGATTTTCTCAAAGACATATTTTACGCAAAACTAACTTCAAACGTCAGAACTGCAATAGCAAGCTTCACAAAACCAGAAAGTTTTGAGTCATTAAAAACCCAATTAAAACAAAGGTACAAGAACAGGGAAACGATTTTAGAATTACAAAATAAATTGAGTACACTATTTCAAGGAAAAATGACCATTAACACGTACAAGGAGAAAATAACATGTTTAATAGATAAGTTAAACAATTTAGGGATACATGAACTAGTTGACGACGTTTCTGAAAACGAAAAAATGTAATAACTAAACTTAACAATAAATTGGCGCTAGATACATTTGAAAAGGGCCTAAACGATCAATTTAAATCGACCATATATGCGGCTCGACCAAGTAATTTAGAAGATGCATTTGAATTATCATTAGAAATAGAAAATGAACATAGAACAAACAAGAGTTCAATATTGCATGTTAGGACGTATCATCCACGGTATCAACACCAAAATCACTATAGACACAACACATACATGCGACAAAATAACAACCCCAATTACAACAGATCATACAATACTAATAATAGAAATAATAATAACGTTTTTAACAACAACTCCAATAGAAACAATATAGCTAACAGCTCCAGAAACAACAATAATACGAATAACAATTTTAGTAGAAGATTTAACAATAATAACAATAATAATAATAGAAATGATCCCAGAAGAAATCATAACTACATAAATAGAAATAATAACAAAAGATACGTACACACTATACAAAATGCGGGAAACGAGATGGGCCAGGGATACATGGTCATCCCGGAGGGCAAAAATTAAAGATTCACAAAATATGCGAAAACAATTCCAATTATATCAATGTCACATATAAGAACAAAAATTTAACTTTTCTTATTGACACTGGCGCCGACATATCACTTTGCCGAATGCGTAATGAGTTCATAGGTGAATAGTTTAAACCAGAAGAAAAATGCAAATTAACAGGTATCACAACAGAAGAAATAGAATCGATAGGAACAATTGAACTTAAGTTAACAGCATCAGACGGAATATGCGAACATCCATTTCAATTGGTAAAACAAAATTATCCAATAGAAACAGATGGTATTTTAGAAAGAGATTTCTTTAAGAAATATTTATGCGAAATAGATTATGAAACATTCACAATTTCCTTATTATTTGTGAACAATGACACAGTTATAATTCCTATGCAAGCAAAATCAATTAACACCTTAAAGATAACAATACCACCAAGAACTGAACTCATTCAACCCATTAAATTAAACTTAACAGAAGATTCCGTCATATACAATAATGAAATACAAGAAGGAATATTTTTAGGCAATTCAATAGCACCAAAAAACGGCATGACACACATAAATATATTAAACACAACGAACGACACAATAACTTTAGAAAATTTCAAAATACAAACTGACCCACTTTCAAACTATAACGTAATAAATTACAATTGCAACAATTTTCAACATAACAGTGAACGATTCAATAAAATAGTAAAAGAACTGCAATTACAAAATAATGACAACAATGCAAAAACAGAACTAATAAATATATTTAAAAAATATCAAAATGTTTTCCACTTAGAAGAAGAAAAATTAACTGTAAACAATTCTTAAACCAACTATTAAAGAAAAACACAAAATTCAAATGGACGGACAAATGCCAAAAAGCTTTTGATGACCTAAAAGGAAAACTGATAACCCAGTATTGCAATACCCTGATTTTGACAAAACCTTTATATTAACAACAGATGCTTCGAACTACGCACTAGGAGCAGTGTTATCACAGGGCGAAATAGGTAAAGACCGACCAATTTCATATGCAAGTAAGGCATTGCAGAAACATGACATGAACAAACCAGTAATTGAAAAGGAACTATTGGCAATCCACTGGGGCATCAACTATTTCAAACCATATTTGTACGGTAGAAAATTTACAGTAGTAATTGACCATAGACCATTAGTATCACTATTTTCCCATAGAAATCCTTCTTCAAAAATGACAAGAATTAGACTTGACATGTGTGACTACGACTTCGATATTGTTTATAAAAGGGGAAAGATGAATACAAACGCTGACGCACTATCTAGGATAGAAATCAATTCGGATATACTAAAACAGATGATACCAACAGAAGATGATGAACAAGCTAAGAAAGTATTAATAACTACGAGGGCTATGAAAAACAAAGAAAATGAGGCAAAAAGGAGTTTGAGTAAAAATAAGGAGGCAAATAAAATACAGCAAATAACGACGCGCGTGTAAGAAACGATTATTCTCAGAAGTCTGATCAACTTCGCATATGGGAATGTACATCAGTAAATGACGTCAAGAATATAAGAAAATTGCAATTTAATAATATAAAAGAAGAAGATATATTTATAGAAGATAACATTGTGCACATTGGACATAACGATAATTCATCGAAACAAGATTCGATGAAGAAGTTACATGCCATTAATGAAGAAAATAATAAGCTAGCAACGTTCAGCGATAACAGCGAAACTAGATTCGATTCTGAGGAAACTGATATCTAAAATGAAAAAAGAAAATATAAGAGAATTAGCACAATCAAGTAATGATAAAATATTTAAGATGTATACAAAAGAAAAATTGAAAGAAGCATATGCAAGAATAAAAATTAATAAAGAAAGTCCTCAACTAAATATACTAATATACAACGCCCCAAAAAGAATATCAGATGACATATTAAAATACAAACTAATTGACGAGTTTCATAAGACCACACTCGCAGGCCACTTAGGAATAAGAAAAACAATCATTAAACTAAAACAGAGATATATTTGGAAAAATATGAATAAGATGGTAAAAAAATTTATTACATATTGTGACAGTTGTAACAGAAACAAACAAACTAAACATATTAAAGAACCACTTACACTAACAGACACTCCAAACAATGGTTTTGCAGTGATTTCAATTGATACCGTTGGTCCTCTTCGTATTTCAAATGAATAGCGATATATTCTTACCATGCAGTGTGAACTAACAAAATTTGTTGTTGCACATCCGATGCCGACAAAAGATGCATTTACGACAGCAAGAACAATGGTTGAGCAATTTATTTTAAAACATTTACAATTTAAAGTGCTCAAATCTGACAAAGGTACAGAATTTACAAATGAAATTATGCGAAACATATGCTCATTGTTACAAATCAAACAAATCAGACATTCTAGAAAATAAACAAAACTTTTACAATTATGACGACTACGTACAAGAGTTACAAGTCAGGTTCAAATTTGCTTTGAATAAAGCAAAAGAATTATTGATAAAAGCAAAACAAAAAAGAATCGTAAACGATGACCACACTAATAAATTTAATCCAGAAGTAGGAGACTTAGTTTTAATAAAAGTAGAAAATAAGAAAAAAATCAAAGTCCCTATAAGGGACCATTTAAAATAATAAAAAAAAATAATGCAAACACCATAATAGACTATAATGGTGTAGAGAAGGAAATATATAATAATAATTTGAAACCGTACCGAACATTATCAAATTAAATTCTCTAACAATAAAATTTAACCAATTGTAATTATTATATAGAAAACCTTAAATATATAAGAGAATGTTTCTCAATTAATTAAGTAGATCTAAATTTCTTAAATACTTCAATATAAAAATAATAATATATAACCAATTATAACTACTTTACATAAAAGAAAAATTTTTTAAATACTAGATACTCTAAACAATAGATTTTAAAAATTATTTAAGAGACACTATTACATACCGATTATAAATTAAACTAAAATTATTATTATTACTATTGTTAAAATTGTATATATACAAAGAATGTTGAAACAATGTCATGCATCCTATAGAAAAATCACTGCATAATTTTTCTCTTAACGGTGAGGGTGTAGTGTATCATACAAGTATACACTGCACACCCTAACTAGAACACACACTTGCATAGGGTATAAGCATACACCAAGGGCAGTGCAGGGGAAATGGAGAAATGCATGATATTGAAGGAGATAGTTATAATTATATGATAAGCTAGAATAAGTTAGAGAGGTTAACTCTAAATCTCATAAGTACGGGTAGTATATAAACCATGCATTTTTATAAATAAAGGGGACTTTATCTTGATTCATAAATTCGGCAACAACCTGCTTTTGTTTTGATTTAAAGTTTCTACAACTATTTCGGCAGTTCTTTTGAACGCCTAAAGTTGAGCTGAATACCCTGACAGCTGTATAAAATAACCAAGGGCTATAGGGAATATAGAAATAATAACACAAGCTTCACACTTTTATATGCAAAGCAATGGAAAATAGGTTGGTAGATATATTCAACAATTTTAGCGCTTTTGTATTCTCTTTAGAAGTAACAACACTAAATATGCAAATTGCAGAATTTTCTGTAAAGGAATTTTGAGCCGCATTTAACGCAGGCTTTAAGGGCCATTTGACGCAGCAGAACGCGCAAAAATCGTCGTGGTTACCTTTGCATTCGTTTACAGGAAATTGTGAGTTCAGGCTTGCTTAGACCCAACGTGGAGATGATAAATTCTTTTCAATTCAACTTTTGAGCTATTCACATCCCAATCCTCTAAGAAAGATTTTTTTACTACAATAAATCAATTTAAATTTAATTTCATTGCGCTAAATTGCAGAAGATTTACTGAAGTTTTTTTGTTAATAAATTATACTAGGAATATAAATGTATAAATTCCAATTTGAGTTTTCGCTTCCCAAATCTAAATTCATTAGAATTACTTTTATTCTATTGGCTTAAAGTTCGGACATTTACACTTGGGAAGCATTTTCGTTGTGGCCTATGTACTACAGTACATCATTAGATGTAAATTGCCAACGAGCACCTATTCTATTTTCCTCCACTGTTGCTAAAATTCTTATTAATTATCTTTATTAATAAGTAATACCCTCAGCAAACAAAATCAATATTAGATAATCCCTCCGAAAGGACAAAATAAAGTAAAATCAAAATCACAGCCAATAAAGAAATGGAGAAGTGAGCCATAACGCATAGTCAAGTTAACCTGCATACAATCGATACACATTTTAGCAGTGAATGCATGTGAAAAAAACAAGAAAAATCTATGTAAATCTAGTGTATTAAATGCTTAAGAAAATATATCCTACATCATATAATCAACCATTTAAGAAAATAAAAGGATTTTTCCAATTGTCCCGGATGAATATCATCATGAGTAAATTTTAACTACAACCGATTCAACCGATATTTACCTACAACATCATTCCATTGGTTAAAGTGCATACAAAAAAATTTGTAACTAGAAATATGTATTATTCTATAAAAAAGAAAATTTCAACGTGCAAAAATAAGTTAAAAGTATCCTAAAATAAAATAGGAAAAAAAGTACACTGAAATAAATTAGATTCTAGTAAAACCCAAAAGAAAAAAAAGTCAAAATATGTAAGCTAAAACAAGTACACTCTTTTCATAAAGTTACTTGATAACATAACCTAGATCTAAAAAAACATCTTAATTCTATATTGCTCGATGAAGTTTCATTTTAATTGCTTCAATTAATAATTAAATTTAATTAATCTATTTTAAGTAGTTGTAAGTATATGCCTATTATTCTAAGGAAAGACCCATATAACCAGACATATTCATTATCGTATGGAAAAGAGTAATTAACAACATATTAAGCAACAAGGTATTCATCATTTTAAGAGGCCTCATCAACAGCTGCGTTACAACATGTTTACCGGTGAGTTTTGTTAAAGATTAATTTGAATTATATATTGTAGATTTCGGGATTCTCTTTCTTTTATTATTATCACCTTAGTAATTACTCTTAAGTAGAAAAAATAGAATAATCGACCTAAGAAGAAAATAATTGCACCATGCGTAAAAACACTATCTATTTACATACATATTTGCAATTGAATTATCTCATAATCAATTATTCATGTTTTGGTTCTGAGTATCCTACAAATAAATTGTTGATCATATGACAATTAGTCGTTGGTTGACATTATTTTCTATTATCATTTTCATAACTGCTGAATAAGTTACGGTAGTTTAAATTCGTTTCAATATTATTATCTGCATGTATCTGAGCATTATTCGGATAGTACTACATATTACCTAATTAATGCTAAATATTTTACTATGAATTCAAGTTGAATAAATTACGAATTCCTGTAATATGGTAGTAAAAATAGTTCGTGTTTTCTTAATGATGTGAAGGAAGTGAGGTAGATCGTGGGATCTAGGACAATAGTTCTATGCCACCTAGATCAAAGGTAGGGCGGGTTAAGAGGCATTTTTCTCTCCAGTTACATCTAGGAGAGTCCAAAATAGTTTCAGTTTTCGTGGTTGACGTTTGTTTAGCTTATCCGTCTCGTTGATCTTAAATGGGGTTGAAAAAATTTATTTAAGTTGCCGAAAAATTACTAATATAGTTTGCTTTGCCCTAATTTGTTCAATATTGTTATAATTTTTGATGTGTTAACATCTATACGCGCGCCTCTAGGGCAGTAAACTATCAGTTTCAATACATACGCAAGTGTATGTTTGTTTGTTGTTGTTGCTTGGCAGTAGGTATTGAAAGTGATTATTGGGCGATTTAAATATAATTTTCCCACGCGATTTTCTCCGGAAATTCATAGCCGATTTTTATTAATTTTTGGATTAAAACGCTAGTGCGGGTTTCGACGAAGAGTTTAGGCCAAAAATTTAGGCGATCCGATATCGGCGAGCGGAGATTTAAGTGTTTTAATTCGGAGTATTAATTTGGAGTAATATTAAAAAAGTGTTTTATGTTGATCTTCGGTTTTGTCTTATGCATAGCAAAGAGAATAATAACGTGGTTATACGTACATACATATATAAAAATGAGATAGCAAGACAGCAACGTATGTAGCTTATGTACAAACATAACAATGTATGTATGTACATTTGTCTGTTGCTTTGCATTCTCTTTGTTTTTTGTGGGTTTAATATAAAATAAATAAACAAAAAGGTGTTAACACATCGCCCGTGAGTTCGAACACTCATTGATTTTTTTTTAAAGTTCATTGACTCATGGGGCTTTTGTATTTATATGAAAGAAAATTTTATTCATGAATAAAGTTTAGAGTCTTTCGGATCATCAATTATTTGAAGAATAAAAGTTCGAATACATTGACCAAAGATTACCCAAAGTTCCTTTCGTGGTTAAATGAAATTTCGTATAAATATAAAATCTTTTGTGGCGGTTTTGTTAAGGAATTTATTTTATTATTTTTCCTTCTAACTAAGGTAGGGACATGCTGATATTTGTTCGGATATACAATACTTTTGCTAGTTGCAATTTATTGTCGACTGATATTGGTTTTGGTTTTAGAAGTTAAAAAATTAAACATGTCAGGTAGACTGAATGTAAAATATTAAATAATTGTATAGCAGACTTTATGGACCTGTTTTGTTTTTTTTTATCAACCATCCATTTTATAGAAAATTATATGAATTATTATTACCCATTTCGATTCACATCATAAAAGTAAGAAAACCCCAAAATCTATTGTTATATATTTTGATTAAATAACTAACGAAAATTTACATTAAAAAAAAAATTTATATTGTTAAAGTTAATGGAATCGTTGTTTATGCAGATATTTGTTTGCGTAGAATCTATCAGGCGATTTATATCGGAATATAGTTTAATGTTAATTCCGGTTATGGCAAAGAAAAAAAAAGGATCAGTAGATACGTTGCCTTTTTGATTTATATATTTTGACCAAGCTTGAGTTCATTTAAACTTTACACTGCTTTATTTTAATTTACTTTTGGTAAACATTTGTTTTGTGTCATGATGGAAAGATCCCCTTTGCCTACACAAAGTGCAGAGCTCGTGAATGTTGGTTTTGCTGACAATAATGAGCAGAATTGCCTTATCTGTAAAAATTGCTGAAGAACAAGAATGTTTAATTATTTCGGAATGCAAGCATGCCTTTCATCGTTGGTGCATCGAAACTCCCTTGTCGACAACAGCAGAATGTCCTACATGCAAACGCCCTTGTACATTATCAGAGCTTCGAAGAATAGATAATTCAGTTCAATCTCAACCTATTGAGAAGTCTAAACCCAATAATGGAGGTAGACCTCGTGGGGTGGCAAACGCACAATCAAGACAACACTATACCAGAAGCCATGCAAGAAATTTATTTTTTGACTCCCAAACGCCATCACATGATGCAAGTTCTAATCTTGTGTTAATGTCTCCACCTAGAAATCCACCAAATACAAATGTTAATAATTCCTCGTATACTCGTGGTACTCGGCAGAAAAATAGATCGGATGCAAATAATATTCCTCAGAATGTAGATTATGCTCATATTACTTCTATGATAGAGAACACAGTTGCCCGATTTGCAGAATCTAGATTTATGTCGAAATGTACAGGTTCCGAGCCAAAATAATTTAGGTCCAGCTCAACACAGAAATCCTACTACGGCTCAAAGTAATCCGGCAGGTCATATGCAAAATCATAATATACCTCACGCTAGTTCGCAACCTCCATTAAGTTAGGAGGAAGGTAGTCGTTACTTTGGAAACAATTTGCGCAACAGTTCTTCATTTAATGAAAATTTTGCTTTTAGGTCTGATAAGATTACGTCTATAATTCAGAACTGGAACATTAGATTTGACGGTTCGTCTAATGGCATAAGTGTAGATGAGTTTTTGTATCGCGTGCGTAGTTTAACTCGTGAAAATTTTAATAATGACTTTACAGTTATTTGCAAAAATTTACATGTTTTATTGGCGGGAAAAGCGCGTGATTGGTATTGGCGCTTTCACAAGAAGGTAGATACAGTCGGATGGAATGCATTTTGTATAGCACTCAAATATGAGTATAAAGAATTGAAATCAAGTTTTATTTTTTTTTTTTTTAGGAGTAGGACCAGCACTCAGGGGATAACCCCTACATATGCAGTGCATTGCGCTGGAACTAGGAAAATAGATTTTGGGAAGGATGATAAAGGGAGTAATGTCTGTGGATATTCGATTTGAACCTCCTCAAATCGTAAGTGGCGGGGAAGACCTCTGCAAGTTGTTTGTTCCACATACGGAGTGTTCGGCTAAAAAATGAATTTTCTCTGTAATGCGTAGTGCGATTCGTTGGAATATCGACCAAAAACGCATGCGCTCTTGATGAAAACCGCGTTGAGCGTAAGAAAGAATGGGTTTCAGGAACAAGTTCCCTAATTTCAGAAGAGCACCTGCCATTGTAGTAACGATAAAACAACGATACGCACCCCACATTGCGTCGATGCTCAAGAGAGTCAATAGAGTTGGCTACCCTACTGTCTCCGATGAGTTTCATCGCCCTCTCCTGTACACGGTCGAGTAACTTCAAAATAGTCTTTGAAGCACCGGCCCAAACATAAGAGTTGTATTCCATCTTCGGTCGGATATAAGTGGTGTAAATATCAAGAAGATCAGAAGTGGTGAAGTATCTCTTGAACCGTCTTAAGAAGCCAAGGCACTTGAATGCTTCTTTTGCGACCTGAAAGACATGTTCCGTCCATCTGACATCACGCTGCACTTTCATGCCCAGAACATCAAGAGCCCCTGACTCCATAATAGTTACACCACCCATAGCAACAGATGAAGCAGCTTGGCCATACGTACGTCGATGCGTACGCATACAACACTGAGTCTTACGGGCATTAAAATCGACCCTGTTCGCCTGACCCCATTCGGAAATCTTCGCGAGGTCTATATCCAGAACGTCATTCACAAACTGCCTCCTCGTCTCGATTTCAGACGTTGACAGCCTGCAGTTAATGGAATAAGAATGCGAAAGGCTGCTATCATCTGCGAAAGAGTAAATAGGACAGGAAGTTTGGGAAAGTAAATCGTTAAGAAAAATTAAAAATAGAGTAGGAGAAAGAACGGAGCCTTGCGGTACCCTTGAGTTGACTCTGAACTCATCGGATGAGACCCCACCTATAACAACTCGTATAGAGCGATCCCTGAGAAAACTCGATATAAACCGAGAGAAGGTGCCTCCGACACCAAATGCAATAAGTTTGGACAGGAGTGCTCCATGCCACACTCTATCGAACGCCTTAGAAATATCTAGAGCCACCACTTTACTTTCGCCAAAACGGTGTATGGGACTGCACCAGTTTTCCGAAAGATGGGCCAATAGGTCACCCGTAGAACGCCCTCTGCGGAAACCATACTGGCGGTCGTTTAGTAAACTGTTGGACTCCAGATATTTCACAAGATGAAAGTTAAGCATAGTTTCCATCACCTTCGATATAGCAGAACATATTGCAATCGGGCGGTAATTTTTAGGGTTATTAGCCGCTCCCTTTTTGGGGATTGGCGTTACATTAGCAACCTTCCAGCACGTTGGAAATTTACCGGAGTGGTATTGTGTACTGAAAAGTTTGGCTAATGGACATGCTAACGTCGAAGAGCACTGCTTCAGGATCAGTGCAGGGATTCCATGCGGCCCAGAGGACTTCCTTGTGCTGAGTTCCGCCAGAACCCTTTTAACTGCACGCGCTCGAAAAAATATCTTAGGCATAGTTACTGATACCCTTTCGAGCACGGGGAGTGGTTGAGAGTTTTGACATTCAGGAAGAAATACGAAGTCGTAAAATGAAATCAAATGAAACGTCCGAAGCATTTTATGAATCGATATCTGTCATGCTAGATAAGCTAGAAACCCCTATTCCCGAGTCTGATCTAATTGAAATTTTGTCTCGAAATCTTCGGCCTGAAATTAGACATGAACTTTTATATGTTCCAATTTATTCAATTGCTCATCTTCGGAAACTTGTTCACATGAGAGAACACTTACTAGGTAAAGATAATTTTCGTAAAAACATCTCTTAAAGAGTAAACGCCAATTTTGTAACCAGACGTCAAGTGTCAGAAGTTGAAAGCCAACAGAATATTGATTTCCATGAATCAGATATATCTCAGGATTTGACAATTGATGCTGTTCGTCAGCTGGGAAGGTGTTGGAACTGCGATCAACTAGGACATTACTGGGATAATTGCCTTGAAACAAGAAAAGTCTTTTGCTATGGTTGTGGAGACACGGATGTTTACAAGCCCCAATGTCAGACTTGTCTAAATAAAAAATTGAATGGTTCAAAAAACGGGACTGCTCAACAATTTTACAGAAACCGAACCCAAACGTTCTACGCTACGGTTGCGTAAATACCATAAAAACCGCAAAATCTTTTCCCAGTACACTTTATCTTCTATTTTTGAAAATTCTAACGATAAACGCTATTACGCCGCTGTTAAGTTTTTAACTTTTCATGAATTAGGACTCTTAGATACAGGAGCTAATATCTCATGTATTGGTTCAACGTTTGCAACCTATAACTTTGCGGAATTCAAAGAATTCGTTCCGGCAAAAACATGTGTTAAGACTGCCGATGGTAGTGTGCAGAAAGTAATAGGATACTTACATGTAGATGTTACTTTTCAGAAAAGTGTGTTACTTTTCAGATGAAAATGTTAATCGTACCAACTATCACACAAAAATTAATATTAGGCTTAGATTTCTGGAAATCGTTTAATTTAGCTCCAGAAATTTTTGGAATAATTTTATGTACTTCAGCCAAGGAGGGTCCGCAAGATGTCGTCTTCAGTCTTACTGATTACAATCCTATGACACTGACAAAACAATCCACCTTTTCTGATGTACAGAAAGTGTGAGAATCAAGTTTAGAGTACCCTTTGAATGCCAGTCAGTGTCAACAACTCGCTACTGTAATAGAGTTTTTCCCAAACTTTGAAAAACAGGGACTAGGCAGAACAAGCTTAATACAGCACACAATTGAAGTTGGAGGTTATAAGCCAGTGAAACAACGGTTTTAGCCAGTTTCAGCAGCTGTGGAAAATTAATGTCGGATGAAATTGACAGGATGTTGGCATTAGGAGTAATCGAGCCTTCTTGTTCTCCGTGGAGCTCTACAATGAGGCTTGTCTTAAAACATAACAAGGTACGAATTGCTGAACAAATTAAAAAGGTTAATCTAACCTTGAATGTGTCTAAGTAAAAATTCTGTGTAAAGGAAGTGAATTACCTAGGGTATATTATTGAAAACGGGGGTATAAGAACCGATCCTGAGAAGGTAGAGGCAATTAAGAATTGGCCGATACCCAAGAACATTAAGCAGGTTCGAGGATTTCTCGGCTTAGCCGGTTGGTACAGAAGA
Organism: Linnaemya tessellans; assembly: GCA_951800035.1. Taxonomy (NCBI): domain Eukaryota; kingdom Metazoa; phylum Arthropoda; class Insecta; order Diptera; family Tachinidae; genus Linnaemya; species Linnaemya tessellans. The sequence continues at coordinate 52,855,725 of OX637532.1, read as the reverse complement.
TTTATAAACAACTTTTCTTCCATAGTTTTTCCAATTACAGAAGTTTTATCCACATAATGGAAATTTTGCTGGACTGCTGAAGCACAAAAGTCATTTGAGGAGGTAAAAGCTCTTTTAACTTCAGCTCCTATATTATCTAGTCCCGATTTCAGTAAAAAATTCGATTTACACTGTGATGCCAGTGACTATGCTATAGGCGCTGTGCTCGTGCACCATGATAGCGAAGGTGAAGAAAACCCTATCGCCTTTATGTCAAAGAAATTGAACACCGCTCAACGTAACTATAGTGTTACTGAACGTGAATGTTTAGCCGCACTGGAGGCCATTAAGAAATTTCCTTGCTATCATGAACTGCAGGAATTCGAGGTTATTACTGACGATTCGTCCCTAGTCTGGTTAATGAAGCAGCAGGACCTATCAGGACGATTAGCTCGATAGGTATGGAAACTACAAGGCTTCACATATTCAGTAAGTCATCGGAAAGGGAAAAACAATATAGTACCAAATACATTGTCGCGAATTCCGTGTGAAGAGATAGCTAGTTTGGAAGTCATAGAACCAGAAATAGATCTAAATTCGGTCCATTTTAATGATGTGGACTACGCAATTTTGAAGAAAAAATAGACGAAAATACCTCAAAATTACCAGATTTAAAAATCGTTGATAATTTTGTTTATATTAGAACTAGGCACTACACAGGAAATGGATATCAAGACTCATAGGCATGGAAGCTGTGGATTCCTGAGAAGCTGCGGCATGCACTTATCAGAAGATTCCATGACTCGCCAATTGCATCGCACGGTGGTATGGTAGAAAATTTGGAGCTAGTTCGCCGAAAATTTTACTGGCCGGGTCTGGTTAGGGATATACGAAAATATATTTATAAGGTAACCAAAGCACCTAATTTCATTACGAGGCCAAACATGGGAAAACCAACTATCACCTTGAGGCCATTTCAACGACTATACGTTGATATATTAGGACCCTATCCACCTAGAAAACAGGAACATATTGGAATACTGATTGTCGTTGATCATTTGACCAAGTTTCATTGGCTTTGCCCATTAAAAAAATTTACTGCTTCTGTTATTCACGATTTTCTTTTGAAACATATTTTTCACATTTATGGAGTGTCGGAAGTTCTGGTAAGTGATAATGGGTCACAATATAAGGCCAACGAATTTAATGCCTTTTTGACCTCATTAGGCATACAACACATGTACAACGCCTTGTATTCTCCGCAGTCAAATGCATCAGAGAGAGTAAATAGATCCATTATTTCAGGAATACGCGCATATTTGAGGGGGAATAAAACACTATGGGATGCAAACCTAAGCTACATTAGTTGTGCCTTACGAAATGCCGTGCATCAGGCCATTCAATCGTCGCCATATCACGCACTATTTGGTCAACAAATGATTACGCATGGTAGTTCACACGAATTGCTTAAAAGAGTTAAAATGTTGGATGAACCATCCTTAACAATAACTAATGACGACCATCTACAACTTATTCGCAAGAATCTGCAAGTTCATATAGCAAAAGCATATGAGACTAATAAGAACCGGTACAACAAACGAGCATGCCCAATATCATACAGCGTAGGTCAAATCGTTTTCCGTAGTAATTTTGCTCAACGCAATTTTGAGAAAATATTTAATGCAAAGTTAGCTACATTATATATTAAGGCCAAGATTAAGGAGAAAGTTGGCAACAATTATTACATTTTAGAAGATCTTGAGAGTAAACCAATAGGCACATATCACGCTAAGGAACTTAAGCCCTAGACATTTAGTTTGCTCCTCATAATATTGACACCAAACTGGTCAATATTACGCGGTTTTGTAGTGTAAAATTGTTTTGTTGGAGTTTCAAATATATTTTATTAATAAGAATATTTTACGCTAAGATTTTCAATTATTTTTAGAACTTTTATATGCAAAGCAATGGAAAATATGTTGGTAGATATATTCAACAATTTTAGCGCTTTTGTATTCTCTTTAGAAGTAACAACACTAAATATGCAAATCGCAGAATTTTCTGTAATGCAATTTTGAGCCGCATTTAACGCAGGCTTTAAGGGCCATTTGACGCAGCAGAACGCACATAAATCGTCGTGGTTATCTTTGCATTCGTTTACAGGAAATTGTGAGTTCAGGCTTGCTTAGACCCAACGTGGAGATGATAAATTCTTTTCAATTCAACTTTTGAGCTATTCACATGCCAATCCTCTAAGAAAGATTTTTTTTCTACAATAAATCAATTTAAATTTAATTTAATTGCGCTAAATTGCAGAAGATCTACAGAAGTTTATTTGTTAATAAATTATACTAAGAATATAAACTAAAAAAAGGTAAATATTAAAATACTAGTTCACATTGAATATATTTGCTTATAAAATAAACTTAAAATAATTCCTAGATTAAAACAAAAAGGAATTGTATAAATTCCATTTTGAGTTTTCGCTTCCCAAATCTAAATTTATTGGAATTACTTTTATTCTATTGGCTTAAAGTTCGGACTTTTACTCTTGTGACGCATTTTCGTTGTGGCCTATGACAGTACACCATTAGATGTAAATCGCCAACGAGCACCTATCCTATTTTCCGGCACTGTTGCTAAAATTCTTATTAATTATCTTTATTAATAAGTAATACCCTCAGCAAACCAAAATCAATATTAGATAATCCCTACGAAAGCACAAATAAAGTAAAATCAAAATGACAGCCAATAAAGAAATGGAGAAGTGAGCCATAACGCATTGTCAAGTTAACCTGCATACAATCGATACACATTTTAGCAGTGAATGCATGTGAAAACAATAACAAGAAAAATCTATGTAAATCTAGTGCATTAAATGCTTAAGAAAATATATCCTACATCATATAATCAACCATTTAAGAAAATAAAAGGATTTGGCCAATTGTCCCGGATGAATATCATCATGAGTAAATGTTAACTACAACCGATTCAACCGATATTTACCTATAACATCATTCCATTGGTTAAAGTGCATACAAAAAAATTTGTAATTATATATATGTATTATTCTATAAAAAAGGAAATTTCAACGTGCAAAAATTAGTTAAAAGTATCCTAAAATAAAAACAAATTCTTTTTTGGAGGGTATAACAAGTAAAAATGCTATATTCGGCTGTGCCGAATCTTAAATACTCTTCAGAGATGTAATTCTTCTTTCTTTCTTGCTAAAACACAAAGTTGGTTTAATTAAAAAAAAAACAAAATGATTCGGCTAGGATGCTAAATGTTTGGCTTTTCTTATATCTAATACCTATGAACGTTTAAATATATTTAATTTACAAACAAACAAAAAATCCGTTTCATGTACCCCAAAAAGTTCTAATTGTCCAACCGTAGAATCGTCTTTTAGATTTTGTTGGTTTTTAATATTAGTTTACTTCTTTCTGATATATAAAGTAGGTATAATTCATCATAAAAATCAAAAATAACAAATAAAATGGCTGCTTTTATAAATCAGAAAATGTAGATTTTTTAACCCTGAAACCGAATTTTTAGTTTTTAAAATTTTTAATACCAATTTAGTTCTTAGCGAAGTATAAAATAGGTTGAAGTCACTGAAAAAAAAAACAAAATTGGGAACTTATATGGTTACTTTTATGTACCAAAAAATTTTGATTTTCCAACCCTGGAACCTTTGCCTACACAAAGTGCAGAGCTCGTGAATGTTGGTTTTGCTGACAATAATGAGCAGAATTGCCTTATCTGTAAAAATTGCTGAATAACAAGAATGTTTAATTATTTCGGAATGCAAGCATGCAGTTCATCGTTGGTGCATCGAAACTTCCTTGTCGACAACAGCAGAATGTCCTACATGCAAACGCCCTTGTACATTATCAGAGCTTCGAAGAATAGATAATTCAGTTCAATCTCAACCTATTGAGAAGTCTAAACCCAATAATGGAGGTAGACCTCGTGGGGTGGCAAACTCACAATCAAGACAACACTATACCAGAAGCCATGCAAGAAATTTATTTTTTTACTCCCAAACGCCATCACATGATACAAGTTCTAATCTTGTGTTAATGTCTCCACCTAGAAATCCACCAAATACAAATGTTAATAATTCCTCGTATACTCGTGGTACTCGGCAGAAAAATAGATCGGATGCAAATAATATTCCTCAGAATGTAGATTATGCTCATATTACTTCTATGATAGAGAATACAGTTGCCCGATTTGCAGAATCTAGATTTATGTCGAAATGTACAGGTTCCGAGCCAAAATAATTTAGGTCCAGCTCAACACAGAAATCCTACTACGGCTCAAAGTAATCCGGCAGGTCATATGCAAAATCATAATATACCTCACGCTAGTTCGCAACCTCCATTAAGTTAGGAGGAAGGTAGTCGTTACTTTGGAAACAATTTTCGTAACAGTTCTTCATTTAATGAAAATTTTGCTTTTAGGTCTGATAAGATTACGTCTATAATTCAGAACTGGAACATTAGATTTGACGGTTCGTCTAATGGCATAAGTGTAGATGAGTTTTTGTATCGCGTGCGTAGTTTAACTCGTGAAAATTTTAATAATGACTTTACAGTTATTTGCAAAAATTTACATGTTTTATTGGCGGGAAAAGCGCGTGATTGGTATTGGCGCTTTCACAAGAAGGTAGATACAGTCGAATGGAATGCATTTTGTATAGCACTCAAATATGAGTATAAAGAATTGAAATCAAGTTTTATTTTTTTTTTTTTTAGGAGTAGGACCAGCACTCAGGGGATAACCCCTATATATGCAGTGCATTGCGCTGGAACTAGGAAAATAGATTTTGGGAAGGATGATAAAGGGAGTAATGTCTGTGGATATTCGATTTGAACCTCCTCAAATTGTAAGTGGCGGGGAAGACCTCTGCAAGTAGTTTGTTCCACATACGGAGTGTTCGGCTAAAAAATGAAATTTCTCTGTAATGCGTAGTGCGATTCGTTGGAATATCGACCAAAAACGCATGCGCTCTTGATGAAAACCGCGTTGAGCGTAAGAAAGAATGGGTTTCAGGAACAAGTTCCCTAATTTCAGAAGAGCACCTGCCATTGTAGTAACGATAAAACAACGATACGCACCCCACATTGCGTCGATGCTCAAGAGAGTCAATAGAGTTGGCTACCCTACTGTCTCCGATGAGTTTCATCGCCCTCTCCTGTACACGGTCGAGTAACTTCAAAATAGTCTTTGAAGCACCGGCCCAAACATAAGAGTTGTATTCCATCTTCGGTCGGATATAAGTGGTGTAAATATCAAGAAGATCAGAAGGGGTGAAGTATCTCTTGAACCGTCTTAAGAAGCCAAGGCACTTGAATGCTTCTTTTGCGACCTGAAAGACATGTTCCGTCCATCTGACATCACGCTGCACTTTCATGCCCAGAACATCAAGAGCCCCTGACTCCATAATAGTTACACCACCCATAGCAACAGATGAAGCAGGTTGGCCATACGTACGTCGATGCGTACGCATACAACACTGAGTCTTACGGGCATTAAAATCGACCCTGTTCGCCTGACCCCATTCGGAAATCTTCGCGAGGTCTATATCCAGAACGTCATTCACAAACTGCCTCCTCGTCTCGATTTCAGACGTTGACAGCCCGCAGTTAAATGAATAAGAATGCGAAAGGCTGCTATCATCTGCGAAAGAGTAAATAGGACAGGAAGTTTGGGAAAGTAAATCGTTAAGAAAAATTAAAAATAGAGTAGGAGAAAGAACGGAGCCTTGCGGTACCCTTGAGTTGACTCTGAACTCATCGGATGAGACCCCACCTATAACAACTCGTATAGAGCGATCCCTGAGAAAACTCGATATAAACCGAGAGAAGGTGCCTCCGACACCAAATGCAATAAGTTTGGACAGGAGTGCTCCATGCCACACTCTATCGAACGCCTTAGAAATATCTAGAGCCACCACTTTACTTTCGCAAAAACGGTGTATGGGACTACACCAGTTTTCCGAAAGATGGGCCAATAGGTCACCCGTAGAACGCCCTCTGCGGAAACCATACTGGCGGTCGTTTAGTAAACTGTTGGACTCCAGATATTTCACAAGATGAAAGTTAAGCATAGTTTCCATCACCTTCGATATAGCAGAACATATTGCAATCGGCCGGTAATTTTCAGGGTTATTAGCCGCTCCCTTTTTGGGGATTGGCGTTACATTAGCAACCTTCCAGCACGTTGGAAATTTACCGGAGTTGTATTGTGTACTGAAAAGTTTGGCTAATGGACATGCTAACGTCGAAGAGCACTGCTTCAGGATCAGTGCAGGGATTCCATGCGGCCCAGAGGACTTCCTTGTGCTGAGTTCCGCCAGAACCCTTTTAACTGCACGCGCTCGAAAAAATATCTTAGGCATAGTTACTGATACCCTTTCGAGCACGGGGAGTGGTTGAGAGTTTTGACATTCAGGAAGAAATACGAAGTCGTAAAATGAAATCAAATGAAACGTCCGAAGCATTTTATGAATCGATATCTGTCATGCTAGATAAGCTAGAAACCCCTATTCCCGAGTCTGATCTAATTGAAATTTTGTCTCGAAATCTTCGGCCTGAAATTAGACATGAACTTTTATATGTTCCAATTTATTCAATTGCTCATCTTCGGAAACTTGTTCACATGAGAGAACACTTACTAGGTAAAGATAATTTTCGTAAAAACATCTCTTAAAGAGTAAACGCCAATTTTGTAACCAGACGTCAAGTGTCAGAAGTTGAAAGCCAACAGAATATTGATTTCCATGAATCAGATATATTTCAGGATTTGACAATTGATGCTGTTCGTCAGCTGGGAAGGTGTTGGAACTGCGATCAACTAGGACATTACTGGGATAATTGCCTTGAAACAAGAAAAGTCTTTTGCTATGGTTGTGGAGACACGGATGTTTACAAGCCCCAATGTCAGACTTGTCTAAATAAAAAATTGAATGGTTCAAAAAACGGGACTGCTCAACAATTTTACAGAAACCGAACCCAAACGTTCTACGCTACGGTTGCGTAAATACCATAAAAACCGCAAAATCTTTTCCCAGTACACTTTATCTTCTATTTTTGAAAATTCTAACGATAAACGCTATTACGCCGCTGTTAAGTTTTTAACTTTTCATGAATTAGGACTCTTAGATACAGGAGCTAATATCTCATCTATTGGTTCAACGTTTGCAACCTATAACTTTGCGGAATTCAAAGAATTCGTTCCGGCAAAAACATGTGTTAAGACTGCCGATGGTAGTGTGCAGAAAGTAATAGGATACTTACATGTAGATGTTACTTTTCAGAAAAGTGTTTTACTTTTCAGATGAAAATGTTAATCGTACCAACTATCACACAAAAATTAATATTAGGCTTAGATTTCTGGAAATCGTTTAATTTAGCTCCAGAAATTTTTGGAATAATTTTATGTACTTCAGCCAAGGAGGGTCCGCAAGATGTCGTCTTCAGTCTTACTGATTACAATCCTATGACACTGAAAAAACAATCCACCTTTTCTGATGTACAGAAAGTGTGAGAATCAAGTTTAGAGTACCCTTTGAATGCCAGTCAGTGTCAACAACTCGCTACTGTAATAGAGTTTTTCCCAAACTTTGAAAAACAGGGACTAGGCAGAACAAGCTTAATACAGCACACAATTGAAGTTGGAGGTTATAAGCCAGTGAAACAACGGTTTTAGCCAGTTTCAGCAGCTGTGGAAAATTAATGTCGGATGAAATTGACAGGATGTTGGCATTAGGAGTAATCGAGCCTTCTTGTTCTCCGTGGAGCTCTACAATGAGGCTTGTCTTAAAACATAACAAGGTACGAATTGCTGAACAAATTAAAAAGGTTAATCTAACCTTGAATGTGTCTAAGTAAAAATTCTGTGTAAAGGAAGTGAATTACCTAGGGTATATTATTGAAAACGGGGGTATAAGAACCGATCCTGAGAAGGTAGAGGCAATTAAGAATTGGCCGATACCCAAGAACATTAAGCAGGTTCGAGGATTTCTCGGCTTAGCCGGTTGGTACAGAAGATTTATAAACAACTTTTCTTCCATAGTTTTTCCAATTACAGAAGTTTTATCCACATAATGGAAATTTTGCTGGACTGCTGAAGCACAAAAGTCATTTGAGGAGGTAAAAGCTCTTTTAACTTCAGCTCCTATATTATCTAGTCCCGATTTCAGTAAAAAATTCTATTTACACTGTGATGCCAGTGACTATGCTATAGGCGCTGTGCTCGTGCACCATGATAGCGAAGGTGAAGAAAAACCTATCGCCTTTATGTCAAAGAAATTGAACACCGCTCAACGTAACTATAGTGTTACTGAACGTGAATGTTTAGCCGCACTGGAGGCCATTAAGAAATTTCCTTGCTATCATGAACTGCAGGAATTCGAGGTTATTACTGACCATTCGTCCCTAGTCTGGTTAATGAAGCAGCAGGACCTATCAGGACGATTAGCTCGATAGGTATGGAAACTACAAGGCTTCACATATTCAGTAAGTCATCGGAAAGGGAAAAACAATATAGTACCAAATACATTGTCGCGAATTCCGTGTGAAGAGATAGCTAGTTTGGAAGTCATAGAACCAGAAATAGATCTAAATTCGGTCCATTTTAATGATGTGGACTACGCAATTTTGAAGAAAAAATAGACGAAAATACCTCAAAATTACCAGATTTAAAAATCGTTGATAATTTTGTTTATATTAGAACTAGGCACTACACAGGAAATGGATATCAAGACTCATAGGCATGGAAGCTGTGGATTCCTGAGAAGCTGCGGCATGCACTTATCAGAAGATTCCATGACTCGCCAATTGCATCGCACGGTGGTATGGTAGAAAATTTGGAGCTAGTTCGCCGAAAATTTTACTGGCCGGGTCTGGTTAGGGATATACGAAAATATATTTATAAGGTAACCAAAGCACCTAATTTCATTACGAGGCCAAACATGGGAAAACCAACTATCACCTTGAGGCCATTTCAACGACTATACGTTGATATATTAGGACCCTATCCACCTAGAAAACAGGAACATATTGGAATACTGATTGTCGTTGATCATTTGACCAAGTTTCATTGGCTTTGCCCATTAAAAAAATTTACTGCTTCTGTTATTCACGATTTTCTTTTGAAACATATTTTTCACATTTATGGAGTGCCGGAAGTTCTGGTAAGTGATAATGGGTCACAATATAAGGCCAACGAATTTAATGCCTTTTTGACCTCATTAGGCATACAACACATGTACACCGCCTTGTATTCTCCGCAGTCAAATGCATCAGAGAGAGTAAATAGATCCATTATTTCAGGAATACGCGCATATTTGAGGGGAATAAAACACTATGGGATGCAAACCTAAGCTACATTAGTTGTGCCTTACGAAATGCCGTGCATCAGGCCATTCAATCGTCGCCATATCACGCACTATTTGGTCAACAAATGATTACGCATGGTAGTTCACACGAATTGCTTAAAAGAGTTAAAATGTTGGATGAACCATCCTTAACAATAACTAATGACGACCATCTACAACTTATTCGCAAGAATCTGCAAGTTCATATAGCAAAAGCATATGAGACTAATAAGAACCGGTACAACAAACGAGCATGCCCAATATCATACAGCGTAGGTCAAATTGTTTTCAGTAGGAATTTTGCTCAACGCAATTTTGAGAAAATATTTAATGCAAAGTTAGCTACATTATATATTAAGGCCAAGATTAAGGAGAAAGTTGGCAACAATTATTACATTTTAGAAGATCTTGAGAGTAAACCAATAGGCACATATCACGCTAAGGAACTTAAGCCCTAGACATTTAGTTTGCTCCTCATAATATTGACACCAAACTGGTCAATATTACGCGGTTTTGTAGTGTAAAATTGTTTTGTTGGAGTTTCAAATATATTTTATTAATAAGAATATTTTACGCTAAGATTTTCAATTATTTTTAGAACTTTTATATGCAAAGCAATGGAAAATATGTTGGTAGATATATTCAACAATTTTAGCGCTTTTGTATTCTCTTTAGAAGTAACAACACTAAATATGCAAATCGCAGAATTTTCTGTAATGCAATTTTGAGCCGCATTTAACGCAGGCTTTAAGGGCCATTTGACGCAGCAGAACGCACATAAATCGTCGTGGTTATCTTTGCATTCGTTTACAGGAAATTGTGAGTTCAGGCTTGCTTAGACCCAACGTGGAGATGATAAATTCTTTTCAATTCAACTTTTGAGCTATTCACATGCCAATCCTCTAAGAAAGATTTTTTTTCTACAATAAATCAATTTAAATTTAATTTAATTGCGCTAAATTGCAGAAGATCTACTGAAGTTTATTTGTTAATAAATTATACTAAGAATATAAACTAAAAAAAGGTAAATATTAAAATACTAGTTCACATTGAATATATTTGCTTATAAAATAAACTTAAAATAATTCCTAGATTAAAACAAAAAGGAATTGTATAAATTCCATTTTGAGTTTTCGCTTCCCAAATCTAAATTTATTGGAATTACTTTTATTCTATTGGCTTAAAGTTCAGACTTTTACTCTTGTGACGCATTTTCGTTGTGGCCTATGACAGTACATCATTAGATGTAAATCGCCAACGAGCACCTATCCTATTTTCCGGCACTGTTGCTAAAATTCTTATTAATTATCTTTATTAATAAGTAATACCCTCAGCAACCAAAATCAATATTAGATAATCCCTACGAAAGCACAAATAAAGTAAAATCAAAATGACAGCCAATAAAGAAATGGAGAAGTGAGCCATAACGCATTGTCAAGTTAACCTGCATACAATCGATACACATTTTAGCAGTGAATGCATGTGAAAACAATAACAAGAAAAATCTATGTAAATCTAGTGCATTAAATGCTTAAGAAAATATATCCTACATCATATAATCAACCATTTAAGAAAATAAAAGGATTTGGCCAATTGTCCCGGATGAATATCATCATGAGTAAATGTTAACTACAACCGATTCAACCGATATTTACCTATAACATCATTCCATTGGTTAAAGTGCATACAAAAAAATTTGTAACTATATATATGTATTATTCTATAAAAAAGGAAATTTCAACGTGCAAAAATAAGTTAAAAGTATCCTAAAATAAAAACAAATTCTTTTTTGGAGGGTATAACAAGTAAAAGTGCTATATTCGGCTGTGCCGAATCTTAAATACTCTTCAGAGATGTAATTCTTCTTTCTTTCTTGCTAAAACACAAAGTTGGTTTAATTAAAAAAAACAAAATGATGTTATCGGTTACTTTTATATATAAGAAAACGTTTAAATTTTTCGGCTAGGAAGCTAAATGTTTGGCTTTTCTTATATCTAATACCTATGAACGTTTAAATATATTTAATTTACAAACAAACAAAAAATCCGTTTCATGTACCCCAAAAAGTTCTAATTGTCCAACCGTAGAATCGTCTTTTAGATTTTGTTGGTTTTTAATATTAGTTTACTTCTTTCTGATATATAAAGTAGGTATAATTCATCATAAAAATCAAAAATAACAAATAAAATGGCTGCTTTTATAAATCAGAAAATGTAGATTTTTTAACCCTGAAACCGAATTTTTAGTTTTTAAAATTTTTAATACCAATTTAGTTCTTAGCGAAGTATAAAATAGGTTGAAGTCACTGAAAAAAAAACAAAATTGGGAACTTATATGGTTACTTTTATGTACCAAAAAATTTTGATTTTCCAACCCTGGAACCGAATTTATAATTTTTTGATACTAGTTTAATTTTTTCTGAAATATCTAATAGGTTTAATTCACTAAAAGCACAACATTTGGAATTTATGTATGTACTTTTATGTACTAAAAATATTTCGATTTTCGAACTCTGGAAGCGAATTTTTATTTTTTTACCAATGCAATTCTTATTGAGGTGTAAAATAGTTTTACTTGACAAAAAAATTAAAATTTTTAAACAATCGCCCTTCATGTACCATAAAATATTTCATTTGTCCAACCCTGGAGTAGAAATTTTGATTTTTTAAGACTTTAATACCAATTTTGTTCTTCCTGAATTATAAAACAGCTTTAATTAGCAAAAAGAAACAACGTCAATTGCCTTTTTGCTTACTTTTATGAAGAATAAATATTTCAATTTCCCAACCCTGGAAACGAAATTTAATTTTTTTTGCCAATGCAACTCTTAATGGAGCATGAAATAGTTTTATTTAAGAAAAACTTAATATTTGTAACCATTTAGGTAATTTTTATGTACCACAAAATATTGCAGTTATCCAACTCTGGAATCTAAATTTTGATTTTTTTTTAATTTTTGATACCAATTTTGTTTTTCCTGAACTAAAAATAATTTTAATTATTAAAAAACCACGTCAATTGCCTTTTTGGTTACTTTTATGTATAAAAAAAATTTCAATTTCCCAACCCTGAAAGCGAAATTTAAATTTTTTTAAATTTTCTTTAACAATAATAGAAAAACTTTTGTTAAGAAAAACCATTTTTAATATTACATGTACTACAAAATATTGCATGTACCAAAAAAATTTAATTTTTCCAACCCTGGAAACGAAATTTTAATTTTTTTTGTTTTTTTTATCAGTGCAACGCTTCTTGAGGTATAAAGTAGTTTTATTTAAGAAAAATTGCAAATTTTTTACCATTCCCTGGATTCGAAATTTTTTTTTTTGAATTTTTGATACTAATTTTGTTCTTCCTATATTATAAGACAGTTTTAGTTAGCAAAAAACAAAAAAAAACAACATTGCCTGTTTGATTATTTTCATGTATAAAAAAAATTCAATTTTCCACCCCTGGAAGCAAAATTTGAATTTAAAAAAAAATTTTTTTTCCAATGCAAATCTTCATAACGTATAAAGTGGTTTTGTTAAAGAAAAATTTGAAATTTTTAACAATTTTAGTTACTACATGTACTACAAAATACGGAATAGGCCGAAAAAAAAATTTTTAATTTCCCATCCCTGGAAAAATTTTTTTTTAATTTTTTTAGTTTCAAATAGACCAATGAGGCTCCCCAAAGCACAAAATAGGTTTAATTTACAAACATTAGAAAAAATAATTGATTTTTGGTATAAATTTTGCATCGAGAAATAGGTGTAAGCTTCCCAGCTCTGGAACCATATTTCGGATCTTTCTGAATTTCAATTGCACTATATTTAAGTTCATTTCCAATCCAACGGTCCAAGAACGAAGTCTCTAGCTCTCCTGGGGGCCTGGGAAAACCGAACACGTTTAGACGGACGGACAGACGGACATCGCTCAATCGTCATCGCTATTCATAAGGATTCAGAATATATATACTTTATGGGGTCCCATGTGCATATCGAAGAAATTCCACACGGAATGACAAACCTATATATTTTAAGTAGTTGTAAGTATATGCCTTTTATTCTAAGGAAAGACCCATATAACCAGACATATTCATTATCGTATGGAAAAGAGTAATTAACAACATTTTGAGCAACAAAGTATCCAGCATTTGAAGAGATATCATCAACAGCTGCGTTACAACATGTTTACCGTTGAGTTTTGTTAAAGATTAATTTCAATTATATATTGCAGATTTCGGGAATCTCTTTTTATACCCTCCAAAAAAGAATTTGGAGGGTATATTCACCTTGTCATTCCGTTTGTAACGCATCGAAATATCCATCTCAGACCCCATAAAGTATATATATTCTTGATCAGTGATGAAATCTAAGACGAACTGAGCATGTCCGTCCGTCCGTCTGTGGAAATCACGATTCAGTCCAAACGAAAAGAGCTAGACTCTTCAAATTTGGCATAAATATATTTTGAAGCTTAGAGCAGTTCGAAGATGGGCTAAATCGGGCAGGAGGGAAAAAAGTTCCCCTAAGAAAAACTAAACCAACCCAGAAAAAACAACATAATTTTTAAAGTTTTTTGGTTATTTTGTTAAGCAAATTATATATTTTTATGTCAAATACGGTCCAACGCCTTAAACTTGGAGCCATTAAATAAAATAAAAATATTTTTGACCCCGCCCACTTCAGTGGGCGTTATTATAGGCAAAAATAGCATAAAAATTTAACAAATTGTTTTACTTAAGCCTACATTCCTTAAAAATAACACTTTTAAGCTTTAATGACGAAGCTGAGACGAAACCTGGTACTACTCTGCCCTATCCCCTCCTTCCCCTTCGTTTTATGACTGCCGATTTCTGCCCTACCCCCCCCCCCCTCACCTCTTCCTTTGCCCCCTAAATGACCCTACCAAAAAAAATTATTTTTTTTAAATTTTGTATATAATCATCAAAAGCATTTATCTTTAGAGTTTTATGACTGCCGATTTCTGCCCTACCCCCCTCCCCTCTTCCTTTGCCCCCTAAATGACCCTACCAAAAAAGAAATTTTTTTTTTAAATTTTGTATATAATCATCCCAAGCATTTATCTTTAGAGTTTTATGACTGCCTGTTGCTGCCCTACTCCCTCCTCCCCCTTTGCCCGCTAAATGGCCCTATTAAAAATAAATAAAATTTTTTTTTTAATTTTGTGTATAATCATCCCAAGCATTTATTGTTAGAGTTTTATGTCTACCTGTTTCTGCCCTACCCCCTCTCCCCTTTTTCCCTCTAAATGATCCTATCAAAAAAGAGAAATTTAAATTTTGTATATAATTATCCCAAGCATTTATTTTTAGAGTTTTATGACAAAGGTGAAATGTATCCCCCACAGCCCTTGCCAGAGCGACCCCGCCAAAATACAGTTTTTATACCCTCCAACGAGAATTGTGATGAAGTCTAAGACGGTCTAGCAATGCCCATACATTCGTCTGTGGAAAACATGGTATTGTATATTTTTGAACCCCGCCCCCTTTAGTGGACGTTGACGTACGATATTATATAAAGGAACTCTGTCCCACCAAGTTAAACATTTCAAATTCACTTACTAAATATTTGGAGGGTATTTAAATTCGACCCGGTCGAATATAACGTTTTTACTTGTTTTTATTATTATCACCTTATTAATTACTCTTAAGTAGAAAAAATAGAATAATCGACCTAAGAAGAAAATATGCGTAAAAACAATATCTAGTTACATACATATTTACAATTGAATTATCTCATAATCAATTATTCATGTTTTGGTTCTGAGTACCCTACAAATAAATTGTTGATCATATGACAATTAGTCGTTGGTTGACATTAATTTCTATTATCATTTTCATAAGTGCTGAATAAGTTACGGTAGTTTAAATTCATTTCAATATTATTATCTGAATGTATCTGAGCATTCTTCGGATAGTACTACATATTACCTAATTAATGCTAAATATTTTACTATGAATTCAGTTTGAATAAATTACGAATTCCTGTAATATGGATAGTTAAAATAGTTCGTGTTTTCTTAATGATGTGAAGGAAGTGAGGTAGATCGAGGGATCTAGGACAATAGTTCCATGCCACCTAGATCAAAGGTAGGGCGGGTTAAGAGGCATTTTTCTCTCCAGTTACATCTAGGAGAGTCCAAAATCGTTTCTTCGTGGTTGACGTTTGTTTAGCTTATCCGGCTTGTTGATCTTAAATGGGGTTAACTATTACATCTTTTATATAAAGATCAACACCTAGTCCATTTTATTATAGTTTGTTTTAGGGAGTCTATAATAATATTTGTGTAATGGAATGATCTCTTTTTTGGTAAGGGAGATAGCAGGAACAAGAATCCCCCCACCCGACTGCTAGCTAGCATTATTAACGGCTCCCAACCGCTCCTCTGCCTCTAGTAGAGCACCCATCGCCAAGAAGACATTGCCGCTTTTTAAACGGTCATGATCCTGATGATAGTTCTGTTCATTACACTAATTGGTCCAAAAGACAAGCTTTGTACACAAATTTGCTTGCTAACCAATAGTTTGATTTATATTCTATCCATAAAAAGTAATCATCTGCCTAAAGTACAAAAAAAATAACGACAAAATTTTCCTTTTTCACCGACATTTCTATATTTTCCAACTACGCCTTGCACGTGCCACTTATGAAAACCATGTAAAATGTCAAAGCAGACACAAATTTTGCACTGTCATATAATGCTGCCATATTCTATACATATTTGACATTTCAAATGTAAAAAAAGTTTTGGCTTTGTGACAAAAAAAAATCGATGTGGTTCATTTTTCGTGGCCTTGCCCAAAAGAAAACTAAATCGCAAAAACTAAATATATACAAGCGAAAATTTTGCCTCGTTTAACTTACGTAGCTGGCAGCCACTGAACGTTTTTCCGTACGCCGCCGCAAAAAAAAATGTATTCAGCTCATATCAAGGCAGCAGCTGATTGATGTTTGAAATATCATACTCTGTTATGACGGGTTGTTCACACTAGTCATATTTTTCGTGCTATTATTTTATGACTTATGACTTTATGACTACAGTGTGAATCCCCCAAATGTAAATAATTACATAATTTAATAATATAGGAAGATAATATGAGGAATATTTTTTAGACACTTCGCTTTTAGATTCAAATGAACTAGATTTAATAATTGAAGATTGAATGTTTTCTTTTTAAACATTTTAACTGTCTTAAATTGAAAATCTGTTTCGGGATTGTTGATTGGCTTTGTTTGCTAGCGTTTCGTGAATATATTTGACATTTAAATCTGATAGATCTTCCTTACTACTTTTAGTCCGTTTTCTTTTTCTGTTGTTGACTTCCTGAAATTCTTTTTCATTTTTGAGATGGGAACATTTTTATATATTATCTGATTTGCCGAACGTTCAGTTGATTTTTTCGGTTGCATATTAGTTTTTGGCATTTCTTCGTTTTGTTACAAATAATTGCTTTAGTGAGCAACTAACTATTTCTATTATTGTTTTGCGCATTATCGTCGAATGGAATTGACTGTGTCGAACTCAAGGTTGTAGAACTGCTACCAAGTATATGTAATATATTTCCAATATTTTCTTTACAAACTTCATTGCTTCATGATTGTTAAAAGATACATTGTATTTTTTTCTTTTTTTTTTAATTTAATCCGAATTCTTAGTTGTGTTGCTAGAATCAATGATATTTGATTTCTTGATTGAATTCTTTTTTATCGATTTAGCAGGAGGTAAATCGATGTCCAAAATGGACAGATTAATGTCCATTGGTTATGTAATATAAATTACAATTCTTATAAAAGATATTTGAAATTATTAAAAATTTATTTAATTTATTATTATGCAATAGACAAAAATACGCCCGCTTCCTTCAATGAATTGAATACGCATCCTGGCAATAAATAAATAGAATATATAGCCGAACATTACTGCTCTCAAAATCTGCAATTTGTAACTGCTACTATTGAAACATATTTTAAGAATTTATTCAAGTATGAAAATCTAAAATGTTAATTGAACAAAGTGATTTCTGAACTCATAAAATCCATTAACCTTCCTATACTCATGTCAAAAAATTAAACACGTATACTCACTGCCGGTGACTTGAAACAGTAGCAATTGGAAGATATCATAATTGCATATTCGAAACAAAATAATTTTTGCAATGATCGCACCTGTAGCGACTTTTGCGATTTTTCTTAGAACATCAAATAGAACAGTGAAGTAGAAACAATTTCCGGTTCATAATCTGAAAAGTTTCCGCTTACTGTATATCTATATGTTCTTCCTATGTATCAACTGAAATCTCATAGTCAGAGTCGTTGTTTTCACCATAGTCAGAAATTGACAGATCATCCCCCAGTATCAGTCTTATTTGATCTTCATCTTAAAATACAACCTGCACGTCATTTAAAACATATACGTTATAAAAGTTGAAGAAAAGAACATAAATTATATTATATGTTCGAAATATAACTTGTATAAAATTTATACACCAATACTCACGTCGCACGGTGGCTCAGAATCAATTTTCATTGGCCAAAACCTATATATTTTCTTGACATAGATTCTTAAAATTTTTATGCCATCAGAAAGGAAACAGAGTAAAACTTATTGAAAATATAGTAAACCTAGACATTGTGAACGTTACATTTGAATTTAGTTTACATGTTTACATTTGAATTTAGTGTTAAAATTTTTAGTCTTGATCTATCATTCAAACAAACAAATTGTACAGACATTGTATATTAATTAAAATAAAACTTCATACTTTTTATATAAATAAAAGTATATTCATCAGGTTATGGGCCTGTTTAAAGAGAAATATATAATATAATACATATAAAAAGAAGATTGAAGCAGAAATGAGTACAATGCTACAAATTGAGAAGTTGGATGATACCAATTACGATAGTTGGTCAATACAGATGAGAAGCGTGCTTGTCCACGGAGGTTTATGGAAAATTGCAAATGGAACGTTACAAATCAGTGTAAGTGGTTCAGAAAAAGAAAAACGGGAGTCCGATGACGAGAAAGCTTTAGCGTCCATTTTTCTGGCAGTCAAACCAACACAGTTGGGGTACATTAAGGGGTGTAAAACTTCTTTCGAAGCGTGGAAAAAGCTGGAGTAGATATATAAACCAAAGGGGCCATTGCAGAAGGTATCACTCTACAAGAAGTTAGCAAACTTATATATGTCTGAGGGAGGCAACGTGGTGCAGCACATAAATGATTTTTCCGAGATTTCAGAAAAGTTGGCTGAGAGTGGCATCCAAATCCAGGAGGAGCTACTTTTAATCATGCTTCTGTCAAGCTTATCTACAGAATTCGATAATTTTGTCATAGCCATGGAGACAAGGGATGCTTTGCCAAATTTTTCTACACTGAAACAAAAAGTTTTGGAAGAAGGGACGAGGAGAAAAGAGAGAGAATACAATTAGCCAAGGTTGTCAAGTACACATCAGCAGGCATTTATAGCACAGCAGACGAAAAAGAATACACAGTATAAGAAATTCAAAGGCAAGTGCTTTTTATGTGGTATGTTTGGTCATTATGCCAGTAAGTGCGAAAAGAAAAGAAAATGCAGCAGTAGTACACAGGCAATGACGATGTTGGCTGCAGCGGATACAAGTAAGTTAAACTTAAATAGCTGGTACGTCGATAGTGGCGCTACATCTCATATGTGTAACAACAAGGATCTTTTCATACGCTTTTATAAACATGATGAAGTTATTGCGTTGGCCGGCAATAAATATATAAATGCTAGCGGAAAAGGAGATGTAGTTATACATATTAATAATTTCGAAATTTTACTTCAAAATGTCTTGTTTTCTTCTGACTTAAAAGCAAACTTAATATCTGTCAACAAGGTCGTTGACTGTGGATTGTCAGTAAAGTTTAACGCACACAATGCTCTTATTAAGAGGAAAGACGGTATTGTTATATTAAAGGCTAAACGAAAAAATAATATGTTCGTAGCAGAAAATGATCGTGTAACTGAAGCAGTATACAGCATTAGCAACACACATACACTTTGGCACAATAGATACGGTCATCTCAATTTTAAAAGCCTCCAAGAACTTTCAAATAAGGATGTGGTAAGGGGATTTAATATAAATAATATAAGAAATATTATATGTAATACATGTATGTTAAGCAAAATACATGTGCTACCTTTCCCGAAAGAAAGTGCAACAAAAACAAAGCAATTGTTGGAGATTGTACATTCAGACGTGTGCGGTCCATTTAAAGTAAAATCTGTTAGTGGCGCCATGTACTTTGTCACATTCATTGACGATATGTCACGGAAAATTTTTGTTTACTTTATAAAAACTAAAAATGAAGTTTTTGACAAATTTAAAATATTCAAAAATCAAGTTGAGAAGCAATCGAGATATAATATAAAATACTTGCGAACAGACAACGGTGGCGAATACGTAAACAAACGATTTGAAGAATATCTATTAGCAGGGGGTATCAGTACACAACTGACAGTGACATACACTCCACAGCAGAATGGTGCAGCGGAGAGAGCTAACCGTACTCTCATTGAAATGGCAAGGTCTATGATGGTGCATGCTGGAGTAAAGGAGCATTTATGGGCAGAGGCTGTTAATACTGCAGTGTATATAAGGAATATATGTCATACAAAGAAAATAGAAAATAAAACGCCATATGAAATCTGGTACGGTCTTAAGCCGAGCGTGATGCATTTTAAAACTTTTGGTGCGTATACTGTAAGCCTTAATAAATCAGCGAATAGGTCGAAGTTTGAAGCCAAAGGGTCGCCATATATTTTAGTTGGATATTCAGCAACATCTAAATCATATCGTTTATTTGACACAAAAACACATAAGTTCGTAGAGCAGCGCGATGTTATCTTTGATGAAGATCTGTCTAACACACAACTATGTGATAACAACAAACTTGAAAAATCTGTCAAGACGGCTGACTACTTCACTTTATATCTTGCAGAAGACAACAATAGTCCGGATGTAGTTAATAGTGAGCGCCAACCTTCTGTACAAGCAGCAAGTTGTGTAGTTGATACAGAGCGTCACCCTTCTCTAGAAGCAAATGTAGAAAGTAATGAAAAATTTTGATACTGCTGATAATGATTCTGATGATCAGAATATAGTACCAAGAAAAATTGCAAGTGGAAGACCTAAAATTATTCGGGATGGTAAACGTGGTAGGCCGAAGAAGTAGTATAATATTATTCAGCCACAAAATAACGAAGTATGTGCAGCTGTAGATGAAAATATACCACAAACAATTGAAGAAGCTCTTGCGAGTAAAAATAAATCTTTCTGGAAGAAAGCTATGGAAGATGAAATGAGTTCTCTAAAGAAAAATTAAACTTGGACATTAACAAATTTTCCCAATGATAAAAAAGCAATACCATGCAAGTGGGTGTTCTCCTTGAAACGTACTGTAAGTGGTAAAATTGAAATTTACAAGGCACGTTTAGTTGCCAAAGGATGCAACCAACGATTTGGTATTGATTTTAAAGATACGTTTTCCCCAGTCGTACGATATTCAACGATTCGTTTGCTGTTGGCGTTAGCTTTTAAGAACAAAATGCACTTACATCAAATGGATGTGAGAACTGCATATTTGAATGGTGATCTGCATGATGAGATTTATATGAAACAACCACAGTTGCCATAGTTGGTAACATTCTACCAAAATTGGTAATTTTCTTTAGGGGTGGTAACTTGGTAACTTTGCTTTTAAGGCTTGACAAATTATTGCTTTTCTTTTATCATTTTTCCGCATTACTCAACACTGAGAAAAAAAATCATTAAAAACAACTGTGTGAATGTGCGCCAAATTGCTCAACGGCGTAATATGCAAATGTCATTATGTTTGGTCAGCAAAAGATTATTTTAAATGACTGCAATGTTAAATAATTTATTTAAATTAAATACGTACTTCGTAGGTATAATGAATTGAAATATTTATTTATAAATGAAAGTTATTTGTTGGTGGTCAAGCAATGTCTATATGCATTTATATAAATATTTATTTATGTTCTAAAATGAATTAAAACGTTTTATGTAATGTTTTTTATTAATAAAAGTTGTTGTTTTTATTATAATAAAAATAGAGATTTTTGTTTTTATAAAAAAAAAAATTTTGGTAGCTTTTTGGTAACATTTTCGGAAAATTTTGGTAGAAAATTTTTTTACTCAGTGGCAACCGTGGAAACGACCCAAGAATTTTGTTGATGAAAAATCGCCTGAGAAAGTTTTGCGTTTGAATAAAGCTATTTACGGTTTAAAGCAAAGCGGAAAAGAGTGGAATACTAAATTGGATAACGTTCTACGAGAAATGAGCTTTAATCCATGTGACAATGAACCATGCTTGTACAAATCCACTAAAAGAGGTGCGCTGGTGTTGATAGCGGTATACGTAGATGATTTAATTATCGCTTGCAGTGACATAAAAGTAGTACAAGAAGTTAAGAAAAAAATTACAGCAAATTTTGATGTAGATAACAAAGGTGTTTTAAACCATTTTCTAGGAATGGAGGTGGAGCGTGAAGGTGATACAGGTATGATAAAATTAAGTCAAACTCAGTATATCTTGGATGTTTTAACGGAATATGGTATGAAACAATGTAAACCAGTTGTTGTATCATTGGAGGCTGGTTACCAAGCAAATTGTAATGAAAATTGCGAAAAGTTTAATCAGCATAATTACCAATCACTTGTTGGAACATTAATGTATTTAGCAATATCTACAAGGCCGGATATTTTACATTCCCTATCAAATATGGCTCAAAGTAATTTTGACCCTCATGTTGAAGACATTACAAGACTTAAACATATATTACGATATCTATCTGGTACGAGAAAATTGAAACTTTTTTATGAATCAGATGGTAGTGGTCTAGAGGGATATGTTGATGCGGACTGGGCAGGAAATGCAATAGATAGAAAATCATATACGGGATTTGCATTTTTCTTTGATGGATGTCTAATTTCCTGGGAGTCTAAAAAACAATCTTCAGTCGCACTTAGCAGCACAGAGGCTGAATATATGGCAGCTTCAGAAGCAGGAAAAGATGCTATTTATTTAAAAAATTTACTTGGAGAAATCAATGTGTGTAATGATTCTGTTAAATTAAATATAGACAATCAAAGCGCTCAAAAACTGGCTGAAAATCCTATATTTCACAAACGCAGTAAGCATATTGATATAAGATTTCATTATATCAGAGAAATGGTTCAAAAGAAAGAAATAAAGTTAGATTATTGTCCAAGAATTTGAAAAAATCAAACATTACAATTTTGTGAAGTTACTAAAATTGAATTGATTTAAATTACTTATATAAAAGGACATAATATTAATTTGTAAAATAACATTCACATTGAGGAGGAGTATTGAAAATATAGTAACCCTAGACATTGTGAACGTTATTATATTTTACATTTGAATTTAGTGTTAAAATTTTTATTCTTGATCTATCATTCAAACATACAAATTGTAAAGACAATGTATATGTATTAGTTAAAATAAAACTTCATACTTTTTATATAAATAAAAGTATTTTCATTTCAGGTAGCTGAAAAATGTTGTCAAAATATACGCAGTAGTAGACGTGGCATGCTGCTAGAGGCAAAGAATATAAGTTAATTTAGAAATAAAAAAAATTATAATATTTGATCTCATAATAATTACGATTTCTTGAAAACTATTATTGATAATGGGCTGCGGTTTTTTATGCTGGGTGGACTGTTGTTTTTAACAAATGGTATTTGCGCACCCTGTATAATATGTAGTTAGGGTGTAATGTAATAAATTTGAAACCACCATATATTCGTAAAATTTGAAGTTTAATAGTGGATAGCTTTTAAAAGTCAAAAAAGGAACAAAAATCTAAAGCATCCAAAGAAAGGCAAACGTGTTTTCTTTAATAAATTGAATTAAGATTCATAGGCTAATTGTTCGAAATTTGTTTTTAAATCTCAGAAAGACATAATAAATATGCCAAGGCAAAAAGGAAAGTCAACATCAGTTTTATTCAACTTACACAGCAGAGCAGAACAGCTATTTTCGAAAGACGCAACCCTTTCATCATCAGTGCTCATGTGTATTGTGTTTGTCACCACTTATTAGGTGGCTTAGTTGAATTTGATAACAGTTCCTATTTACACAAATTTTATTGTGAAAAAGAATACGAGAACTGTATCAACCTGATGTTAAAATGTTTTTGTTATAATACCCGTGTTACCGTTTGATTATTTTTCTTCATGTCCCATTTTTTCTGAATTTTTTGTTCCATCATACCTAAGTCAAACTTTTTTGGTTTGAATTTTATACTTAAGTACATGTGAACGTTTTTCCAATATTTTATTATTAGCTCAAGCCATAGCTTAAATTTGTATGTAGTAAGAATTTTAACGAACATTTATATTGCTATATTAAATTGAATTAAGATTCATAGGCTAATTGTTCGAAATTTGTTTTTAAATCTCAGAAAGACATGATAAATATTCCAAGGCACAAAGGAAAGTCAACATCAGTTTTATTCAACTTACACAGCAGAGCAGAACAGCTGTTTTCGAAAGACGCAACCCTTTCATCATCAGTGCTCATGTGTATTGTGTATGTGTATTGTGTTTTCTTTAAGCCTATAATACTTTTGCACCCGCCCGTAGAACACTTATTTTATTTTAATGAGAATACTAAAAAACAAATACTACAAACAAAATTGTATCAGAATCGCTAGTATATTTACTTTAGAAACCCTTCACTGCCAGATAGCAAACGTAGAGAGAAAGAGATGAAAGTTATTACTGGTATACATTTTTCATCAAATGGTTGACATCCTTTTAAAAAACTTCCTAGAATTTTTCATTGAATGATAGACGGAAAAACTGCCCAGGTTTTGACTGATACAAAAGATTCATCCAGCTGTATTATATGTAAAGCAGCATCAAGTCAGTTAAACCAAGAACCGACAAAGTCAGTAGATAGTTTTGAAGCATTTGAATTTGGATTATCACCGCTACATACGAGGATAAGGATCATGGAACACATACTGAAAATTAGCTATGATTTGGACTTCGGATCTTCTGGATCAGTAAGAAATAATGACACCAACAAGGGCAAAAGAAAATTGAAAAAGAAACAAGTTCAAGATGCATTTCTCAAACACGGGTTAATTATTGATCAACCAAAATAAGGATCAGGCAATACAAACGATGGCAATACCGCAAGAAGATTCTTTTTATATCCCGAAACTATATCTGATATAACAGGTGTTGATATAGATGTTATTTCAAAATTTAAAACAATTACTGAAGTACTTGCGTGCAATGACCAAATTAAAGCTAGAAAATTTGGTGATTATGCCAAGGAAACCGTTGTTATATACATATACATACATACATCCAAATATTCTTACAAATTTCTTTATCATGGAGAGGATGTCATTAAGCACCGTTTATTACCAATTGTAGATTTATCAGAAGAAGCCCAGGAAAATATAAATAAGGGTCACAGATTTTACAGAGAACATAATATCAGAAAAATGTCACGAAGTTCTACAAATGAAGATTTATTTTATATATTATTGGCAACGTCAGATCCCTTCATCTGTACCTTTCGAAGTCAATGGAAAGTGAATCATTCTGACCTACATGCCGAGGCTAAAGCACTGCTACAGGACAGAAGTAATACAGAGCAGAACATAGAATATTTACAGGAAATTATCCAGCCAAATGAATAATAATTATAATTTGCATATTTGAATGAAATAAAGTATACAAATATTAATATTAAATGTTATTTTATTTATCTACAATCTATTTATGACTATAAATAAATATATAATTAAAGAAAAATTAAGTTACACTCTTTTATTTTAAAATTGATCAAAAACTAAAAAATATGTAAGTATTGTTACGCATAAAGTTAAAATTTGGGACATCCAAATGAATATACGGAAAATACTTCAATGAAAATAGGGGCAACCCTAAGGATAACAAAATATTGTCATCCAAAATTGACTTGTTTCCCAAATTTGAGCCAAATCGGTTAAGAGGAAGTGGGTCAAAAATTAGTTGGCAGATTTGAAAGGGAATTACAAAAAAAGAATTAAGAAAAACAGGTCGAAAATTTAAATTTAAGCTTAAATTTCTTAGCAACCGCTGTACCGATCTTAATAAAACCTAAATTCGATAAAAGCTTAAAATGTTATCTATTGACTAAAAAAATAACTACTAAAAAATCGTTATTACTTAAAAAGTTACAGAGTTTTGGCCAATGTAAAACGATTCTGAGTCGGCCTCACAGACCGAATTTCGCTATTCTCGCATACACGTCTTGAGATTAAAAACTTTAAGCTGCGTTAAATTGAAGCTTATTGGGAATTATTAAGCTACTAGGAATTGCAATATTTTCTCGCTCCTCGGTCACAAGAAAATAATTAAAATAATAAAAGCCGGTCTCACAGACCGTATGCGTGAGTTAAGATTATGTATGAGTATGTTCACAAAGCCATGACAATGTATATTCCTACAAATTTAATTTTCCAACCTACACAGGACATCAGAATAGCTCTGTTTTCGGAAGTAGATGCATTTCCATCATCAGCACTTATGCGTATGTATTAAGAAATCCAAAAAATAAAATTTGATATTATTTTCATGGGTGTTCATAACTTGTAGAGTGAAGTATTTTCGCGTATTTTTAAGATTTTTCGCAGAAGGTTTTAAGGTCGTGCGAATCGAATTTTTGGCAAAAGTTTAGTTTACCGGACGGCTTTTATGTTTTCTTTAAAACGTTGTCAAACACACACATTTTGTAAATAACGCCTTATAACTTTTAAAATATACATCTATAAAAACGAAACACAAAGTAATGATATATTTTCAAAGGTCAATTATTTCTAAATAATTTAGAAAAAACTATTTTTATGTAGTAAGAATTTTAACGAACATTTGATATTGCTATATTAAATTGAATTAAGATTCATAGGCTAATTGTTCCAAATTTTTTAATTTAAATCTCAGAAAGACATGATAAATATTCCAAGGCACAAAGGCAAGTCAACATCAGTTTTTGTTATTCAACTTACACAGCAGAGCCGAACAGCTGTTTTCGAAAGACGCAACCCTTTCATCATCACTGCTCATGTGTATTATGTTTGTCACCACTTATTAGGTGGCTTAGTTGAATGTGATAACAGTTCCTATTTACACAAATTTTATTGTGAAAAAGGATACGAGAACTGTATCAACCTGATGTTAACATGTTATTGTTATAATAGCCGTGTTACCGTTTGATTATTTTTCTTCATGTCCCATTTTTCTGAATTTTTTGTTCCATCATACCTAAGTCAAACTTTTTTGGTTTGAATTTTATACTTAAGTACATGTGAAGGTTTTTTCAATTTATTATTGGTAGCTCAAGCCATAGCTTAAATTTGTATGTAGTAAGAATTTTAACGAACATTTTATATTGCTATATTAAATTGAATTAAGATTCTATAGGCTAATTGTTCGAATTTTTTTAATTTAAACCTCAGAAAGACATGATATATATTCCGAGGCACAAAGGCAAGTCAACATCAGTTTTTGTTAAAACAATTTCGAACAATTAGCCTATAGAATCTTAATTCAAAACTATTTTTAATTTGCTCTCACCGTTGCAGATTTATGTACCTTATGAATATTGGTCGAGCTGCTCGTATGTGGAATTAACTCCCAGTGAAGGTCTTTCCCGTCATATTGAATATGAAAAGATTCAAATATCATGTCCAAACACACTGCTCTTTTTATACCCTTCCAAATTCTCATAGTTCCAGCACAAAGCATCACATGATAGAGGTCATTCCCTGAGTGGCGGTCCTAATAAAAAAATGGAAAACGGTTGACTTTAAAGACCATCCCTGAACTTTCCGGTAATTTTAGCCGCTAAAAATTTCATAATTTTTAAGCTGTCATACTCTTCGAATTTATCAGCCGATTCCCACGTAAGCGGAATTGATGTAGTTCGTCGATACTTATAAAAGATTATACAGAACACTAATTGATTGCAAATATAATATCGGAGTGTTTTGAAAACTCACTTTTTTTCTATTTTTCGTTCACTACATCTCACGAACGCGTGAACCCTTTTAACTCGGTTGGTAGCGGCCGACGTAGTTTTCGGTTGTCAATATCAGCGAAATGTTTAATAATAATTCCATAAAACATCTTTTAAAATATAATTTTGTTTTCGGCTTTTATGATATTTCCAAAAATGTACCAGACCGAACCAGCTAAAATTCACAAGAAATATAAGTTTGTAGGAGACCTTTGTAGCGACTACTTTGGTTGGAGTCGGTTCAGCCGTTCAAAAGTTATAAGAGGGTCGTATACTTATAGACACACACATGCATGCAGACATAGTGATGATTTCTCAGGAATAGTCAGGAAGACTTCCTAGAAACTTAAGACGTCGAGATCTGGTGAAAACTTGATTATTTCAAAACGGAGTTTTTTGAAAATGTTCAATTTTCTTAGCGGGAAGTTAACAAAAGCTGTTTTACATATGAATATTTTCATGATGTCGATCGTGAGCATCGTATACACAGAAACTAATAAAAAGTTAATATAAAACTGGTTTTATTACTGATCACAAGTATAACTTATAGCTTGATTTTAGCCCCCTAATTGGTGCAAAGTTTGATTTTGAAGAATTCTTCATATTCAAGATATAAACAAAAAACCATATGACAAAAAAAGAAGTTGTACGTAATGTTTCTGCAACTGGAGTCTGAGTCCTGTGTGGAAATACTACGAAACAGAATAAACAGCATTAAGGCACCATGGGAAGGTGGAAGACGAGAAATCCGACCCCTAACAAAGGCTTCCTTTTATATAAAAGGATGAGGTGGAAGTCTAAAGACCGAGGCCATAACAAATATTATTACCAAGCAGAACAAAGGCGTCGATGCGAGCAATTCGGAAATCTTCCACCGTGAGGAGGCAGAGGAGGGCACCTTGATCGTGGTGGGTCTGGACAAAGCGTCCATGGCTTACCTGGAGGAACAAAAAGGGAAAGCCTTCATTGCCACTTCAGCCATATATTCCAAAGTCGGGAAGACTCCCATTGGCTGGTCAGTAGGCCCGACTGAGAAAGCCAAAAAGGATAAGGCGGAGCCTAAAGAAAAAGGGGAATCAGAGATTAGTGTATCTCAAGAGGCCCCCTCACAAGCCGTCTCATAAAGATGCTGGTGCTGCAGATAAACCTCCATCGGAGTAAAACGGCGACTCAAGCCCTGATGGAGCAAATAACTAAAAGTAAGATACACGTAGTGCTCATACAGGAACCATGGACAATTAAGAACAATTTTTCTGGCTTGAACGACTGTATTTATCAACTGTTTTATGCAAAGACCGGGGCTAGACCCAGGGCGTGCATACTATGTCATAAGGGGCTAAACATTCTTTTTTCCCCAGAATTATTAACATCAGACGCCACAACTTTAGTATATGGCAGTCGAAACATGCTGATGGCTTCAGTGTATCCACCCTCGGATACCCCGACACCTCCACCAACGTCGGAATTGAGGCGCATCATATCATCCGCCAGGAGTAAAGGTAGGAATATCCTAATAGGCTGTGATGCCAACTCGCATCATCTCTCTTGGGGTAGCACTGATTGCAACAATAGAGGTGATGTGTTATTCGAATATTTAATGGCAAATAACCTCTTTATAGTAAATACTGGGAATGAACCAACTTTCATTAACAGAATTAAGGAAGAGGTTATTGACATCACAATATGCTCAGAAAACTTAATTAATGAAATAAGCAATTGGCACGTTTTGGAGTTGCATTCCTTCTCGGATCATCGATATATTTTCATGAGCTTATGCCATCCTGATCCTAACCCCATAACATTTAGGAATAGGGCCAAGACGGACTGGTCTTGTTTACAAAACAAACTCGAGAACTATCCACCACCAGAAGATACTATAGGGGGCATAGATTCAGAGATAGACTAAGTACTGATATTAGGGAATCCTTTGAGGATAGTTGTCCACTCAGAAATAGGCGAAAACGAAAGGAAAAACCTTGGATGACGGGTCAACTAATAAATCTCAGGAGAGAAACCAGTAGGCTCATTAATAGGGCCCGTAGGAAGGGACTCCATATACACTGGGAAGAATACAAAGGTAAACTTAACGTCTACAATAAAAAAATAAGCAATGCCAAAAGCGAATCCTGGAAGCTTTTCTGCGACCAGGTGGACAGCGTTAGTGAGGCTTCCGAAATAAAGAAACTTCTGTCGAAAACCCACACTAAACCTGAGACACTTGTTGACTCGGAGGGTAGAGACGATGGAGGAGTTATTAGGATTTCTTATGGAGGCACACTTCCGTACAGGGCAGGACAGCCGTCCGGAAGTGGTATACCCTCCGAGAAGTATGGACAATCCAAGGATAATAATAGATACTCAAATGGTATATAGAGCGGTGAAGAGCTTTTCGCCTTATGAAGCAGCAAGGCCTGATGTCATTTTCCCGGCTCTTCCTCAGAGAAGTATGGACCTAATGTTGGCTAATATCTTCACAATCTGCCTTACTAATGCATACACTTCCCTGGCATGGAGGGAGGCTAAAGTTGTCTTCATTCCAAAACCGGGTAGGGCAAGCTATGCGGATCCGAGGGCTTATAGACCGATTAGCCTAACTTCATTCTTACTGAAGACATAGGAACGAATTGTAGATACAATGTTGAAGGAAAGGATACCGCACGATACACTGAAATTTAAACAACACGGTTATATTAAGGGCAGGTCTGTTGAGACGGCCCTACAAGAGGTTGTACATCATATAGAGAGAACCTTCGATTTGGGTATATACACCATTTCTGTATTTATCGATATAGAGGGGGCTTTTAATAATATATCGACCTCGGGCATTATTCACTCGCTGGGTAACTTTGACTTGGACCAGAGATTGACTGCATGGATCAGTCATATGCTAAGGAACAGGAAGATAAGTTGCAAGGTTAACGACACAAGGGTAGGGTGAATATGTGTTGCAGAACGCCACAGGGGGGAATCCTATCTCCCTTGCTGTGGGTGGTGACCATAAATACCATACTGAAGACATTATCCCAGGAAGGATTTGCTCCCTTCTGCTATGCAGACGATGTAGCGATACTGATAAGGGGAAACAATGCTAGGGTTCTTTGCGAAAGGCCAATAGAGGCCCTGAATTTAGCTAATAACTGGGCTACACAAAGGGGTCTCATTGTCAACCCAGAGAAGACAGAAATTTGTATGTTTACAAGGAAAAAGAAGATTGCACATTTGGAATCACCGGTTTTTCGAGATAGGACGATACAGATTAATAAAAAGGTCAAATATCTAGGAGTGATACTCGATTGGAGGTTATCCTTGAAGAACCATACAGAAAGTAGGGCGATCAAGACCCAAAGAGTCTGGACCTATTTCAGAAGGGCAACCGGATCCAAATGGGGAATGAGCCCAAAGATGACACACTGGCTCTATACGAGTGTGGTAAGACCAATTGCGACGTACGCTTCGTTTGTATGGTGGACGTCCTTGGAGAGGAAGGTTAATGTCAAACATCTTCAAAGGATACAAAGACAGTGCTGTATCGGCATCTGTGGCGCGATGAGAACCACATCAACTAAGGCGATGGAAAATATTCTATCAATACTGCCTATTGATATGCAGGTTAAATACAAAGCAGCTCTGGCTGCTACGAGATTGATGGTGATGGGTGAGTGGCTGACAAGGGAACACAAAACCAAACACCAGAGTATAGTACACGTCTTACCCGGGAACAACGTTCGCACGGTTACGTGCGATAGGATCCCTATTAGATACATACAATCACACTGCACCACGTTAATATCGGAAGGTATGGAGTGCACCCTCCCACAGGTACAATGAACCCCATAACTAACCTATACACGGACGGGTCGAGGATTGGTGACCGGTCGGGTGGAGGTTTCTGTGACATGGGTCGTAACTTTGGCAAATACTTCCGCCTGCCGGATCATAGCACTGTATTTCACAGTGAGATCGTGGCTATTGCGGAAGGGATAAAATGGTTGAAGGAAATCGATAACAGACTACCGGTTCGTATATTCACGGATAGTAGGAAGGTCATCGAGGCCCTGAGGAATCATGTGGTTCAATCTCGGTGTGTACTACAGTGCAAGGATGAGATTAACTCATACACGCACTATGGGGGCAGAGAGATAATATGGATTCCAGAACATTAGGGGATACCTAGAAATGTTGAGGCAGATAGGCTAGCAAAAATGGGAGCATTAATGGCGAACATCACACTAGATAGTCCGAAGCCATTTCAGGTTTTTAAGAACGAACTAAAGCGATGGGCTTTAGAATTGTATACAAGAGATTGGCAGCACTCTACCGTAAGTAGGGTGACTAGAATTCTATGGGGGGACCCAGATGGTAGAAGGACAAAGGAGGTCCTAACATTGAGTAGGCCAGCACAAAGGAGGTTGGTATATTTAATAACAGGACATACAGAATTAAGGACCCACCTGGCACGAATGGGTATCGTTGGTGATATAACATGCAGGGCCTGTCTGGAAGAGGACGACACACTGGAGCACTACTTGCGCTACTGTCCAGCTTTTAGCCAAGTCAGAAGACAAACATTTAATCAGGAGATTAAACAGGAGATGGAATTTCTTAGGGGCTCTAATTGGAAAGACTTAAGGAAGTACATTGAAGAAACTAGGTTCTTGACGTAATCAAACTCAGAGGTTTCCATGGTATCGGTGGAGGCTCCCTACAGTAGAATGGGAACTCCTTATTATAGAGCGCACAATAGGCCTATGGGGCCTAAGTGTAATCCAGGACGGATTGGGATGCTTATGCCCCTCTTTTCAACCTAACCTAAAATGTTTAGTAATTCAAACAAAAAGTCATTAAACATAGTTACATGGTAAAATAGTACATTAGTAGAGTATATCTTGTGCAACGTATCTTAATATGTATTAAAAACTTTTTAATTGCATTTTCCAAAGTCAGATATTTTATGTGACATTAAAGAAGCGATACATACATACATATATGAACTATTTCTCTATAAGTATTAAAATCAGTATACATACATATGTACGTCAGTTATAACTTATAAGTCATTCAATTTGTAAGATTTATATATATATATATATATATATATATATATATATATATATATATATGAAATTTATTTGTTGGTGGTTAAGCAATGTCTATATGCATTTCATTGGTGCTTTACCAAATCGTCAGTAGACTTTAACCACAGTTTTGAAAAGTTAAAAACCTCTTATCTTATGCATATACTTCCGAAAACCATCTGAGAATTCACAACTTGTAAATTACAAACTATTTTCAAAAATAACAACAGAACAAGAACATAGGCTTGCAACTCATACAAAACTAAACCAACAAATAAAGTATGTTTGATACGAATCTATTTTATTTTTCTACACCTTTATACAATCAGAAATCCATTGGATAACAAGAAAAGTATTTATAAGGCAAAATGAAAAATAAAATTTAAATCAAAATGTTATTAAGTTTTTTTATTTAACACATCGTTGTCACAATACTAATATATAAATGAAATTTATTTGTTGGTGGTTAAGCAATGTCTATATGCATTTCATTGGTGCTTTACCAAATCGTCAGTAGACTTTAACCACAGTTTTGAAAAGTTAAAAACCTCTTATCTTATGCATATACTTCCGATGGTTTTCGGAAGTATATGCATAAGATAAGAGGTTTTTAACTTTTCAAAACTGTGGTTAAAGTCTACTGACGATTTGGTAAAGCACCAATGAAATGCATATAGACATTGCTTAACCACCAACAAATAAATTTCATTTATATATTAGTATTGTGACAACGATGTGTTAAATAAAAAAACTTAATATATATATATATATATATATATATATATATATATATATATATGTATGTATATATAATACATATGTATTTATATCTATATATATAAAAATAAGTTCTCCTAAGTTCGTGATTTTATAACGCGAGAACCACTCAACCGATTTTCAAACGAGTACATGCGTTGGAAAGGTCTACATTCACTGATGGTTTATAAAAAAACATCGAAAAATATCTACGAATATGCGTCATACGCGCACTTTTATGATGGTGTGTTTTCCCTGTATAAAGTTTATTTTTTTTTTCTTATGAGAATTACATTTTGTCGGTATAAGGCTCTTGTTAATTTCTGTGTGTTTATTGATTGTCATTTAAGCTTACAGTGCGAGCATTGACATATTTTAATTATTGATTCGTAATCTTTCAGTTAAAATTAAAATCAAAAAATAAATAAAAATTAAAAAAATTATTCAACAATCAGGAAAATTTCTAGAAAAATTAATTTTTAATAAAAAGACGTAAACGTATGTTATTGTATTGTCCAACAACGCGGGGAGGGTTACTCTAGTATACGTATACATATATTAGGGTGGGTAAATTTTTTTTCCTCAAGTGCTCATCTCGATTATTACTCTTTGGGTCATTCCAAGAAAGTTTCCCAAAAAACCATAGGTCTAAAACGAATTTTGACCCTCCGGAGTTTGCGCCGAAGTTTTGTTTGAGATTTGAAGCATTTGAACGAAAAATTTCATACATTTTCAATCCCAAATATAAAACTAACGTTAAGCTGTATGGGAAATTTTTTATACCCTCTTATTGCTTGAAGTTTCTAGTATTTTAGTACGTTTAAGCTTTTTCCTTTAAATTTTCGCCATCCAAAAGTCAAGCAATCCACTGATTGCTTGAAGTTTCTAGAATTTTAGTACGTTTAAGCTTTTTCCTTTAAATTTCCGTCATTCAAAAGTCTTTAAATGTACTTATGATGGAAATTCCCGCACAAGTCATTAATAATTGCATTCAGGAGTCTTTCATTTATTTCAGCTGAAAAAAATAAAAAAAAACATACTTTGTTTCTTTCTATAAATTAAACGAAATCGATATAGGTCATGAATGAGTTCCCCATCCCACATCTCCGCAATCTTTAACGCAAAACATTTTTGGCTCTTAAAATTTTGAGATTGCATTCTGAGAAAGCCAAATTAAAAACAAAAACTTAGAGAAATTTTGCATGGTTATTTTCTAATTTTAAAGCCTTTGACCAACCTAATTATTCTAACCAAAGCTTGTGGTATCGTTGTATTTTGGCACTTCTTATACGAGAGGTTTTAATTTTTGAAAGTTTAGAATTTGGATGTCAATAATTGTATGATATTATAAGATATTGTACACAAATTATATGTCAATAGAAAGATAATTTTCTCGTTTTGTTACTGCTGTAAATATTTTTAAAATCTGTGCCTCATTTTTATTAATAAGAGTTCAATGATGCAAAATGTCATTTATGATTTTTTTTTTCGATTATTTTGTTTTTTATTATTTTAAAGCCTATGTCTAACCTGATTACAACCAAAGTATTTTTGTACCGTTGTATTGCTGGCACTTCGCAGATTCCAAAAAGTATAAAAACTTTTATTTGTTACTTAAAACAGCTTAGATAGGAAGATTTGAAAATTCAACTTTTTTTTCAAAAATTGGCCATAATTTTGAACGGCACTTTTTACTCCACAATTAATTTAGAGAAAAAAGCTTAAATGTACTAAAATTCTAGAGACTTCAAGCAATCACAGGAGTATAAAAACTTGCCCATACAGCTTACCGTTAGTTTTATATTTGGGATTGAAAATGTATGAAATTTTTCGTTCAAATGCTTCAAATCTCATTCAAAACTTCGGCGCCAATTCCGGAGGGCCAAATACGTTTTAGACCTATGGTTTCTTTGGGAAACATTCTTGGAATGACCCAAAGAATAGTAATCGCGATGAGCACTTTAACATTTTTTGGCCCCATACAATTTGACCCACCCTAATATATATATATATATATATATATATATATATACATATATATATATATATATATATATATACATATATATATATATATATATATATATATATATATATATATATATATATATATATATCCATATATATATATATATATATATATATATATATATATATATATATATATATATATATATATACATATATATATGGGCATTTCCGCCGGAGAGTCAACAAAAAAACATATATATTGTTATGAAATTTTTATTTGATACATTGTTTGTCACAATACTAATATATATAAATGAAATTTGTTTGTTCAAAAATCACAATAGAATAAGCATAGTAGGCCTTGAAATATAATAGCCCAATTCACAATCCTGTGCAAATGGTCTTGCATAATAGCATTTGCGAATTGAGAGAGTATTTGAGAGCATTTTCAATGTATTTTGTTGGTGTAGAGTACAATTATTTTGCAAATGCAATGATGCACGACCATTTGCACAAGATTGTGAATAGGGCTAATTTGTTTGTTGGTTTAGTTTTGTATGAGTTTCAAGGCCTACTATGATTATTCTGTTGTGATTTTTGAAGATAGTTTGTAATTACAACTTGTGAATTCTCAGATGGTTTTCGGAAGTATATGCATAAGATAAAAGGTTTTTACTTTTCAAAACTGTGGTTAAAGTCTACTGATGATTTGGTAAAGCACCAATGAAATGCATATAGACATTGCTTAACCACCAACAAACAAATTTCATTTATACATATATATTGTTAAAATTTCATTATTTCATATTAAATAAAATAGTCTATTTCTTGTTATAAGTTGCTACTATAAATTGAATATTAAACCCCATGTTTATAAAATTTAAAACGGGTTTGAAACGTATTTTAGTCAAAGTTTTTAATACAAAATTTTCTTAAATAAATTTCAAATTTTGTGGGTGCTGTTGGCTGAAGTAGTAGAACACGAGACTGTGAAGCGGAAGGTCCTGAGTTCGAACCCGCGCTGAGTCATGAAATATTGTGTTGAATTCTTCCGATCAGCATTACTGCGTGGTTGTGTTATTTGTTGCCAGACTGTTTCAATGATAAAGGCATAGTCACTGGTCACTGAACATAATTGGCAGCGATTGACGATATCATGTACTAAAAGCAGAGTAACAGCACCCACCTTCGACCTGAGTGCTGGTCGTACTCTTAAAAAAAAAAAATGCATTTTATTTTCTTATGAAAATGAGGGTAAGTCTTTTGTCAGCAAATGTAAAGATATTTATGGGAAAATGCATGGTGATAACAATAAAAACAACATATGGAAAAATCGTACGTTTGCGACCGGCACTTAAGCCAATTCAACAAACACCAATAGAGATTTTTTATAGTCTAAATACTGGATAGAGACCTACATTAATACACACTTTTAAAATAAATTAATTACTCTTGAATATTCCATTCCATTTTGCAGATTTTTATATTTCACAACTGTCAGCCAAAGTTGACTTCTAATATTATTAGGTTTTTTATTCGAATTGCATGTTTTTTTTACCAAAAAAATGTTCTTATATAATTTTTTTATTCGGTATTCTCATCGGTTAATCGAAAATTTTTTTAGATTTAAGCGTTTGATCGAACGAACAGAAACAATTGTTTAAAAAAATTAAAGTAGTTAAATTTGTTTCTTTCTTTTTGAAAATATGATTAAAAAAAGTGTTTTCAAGAACTGTTATTTTTGGTTTCGGTAACACTTTTGTTGGAAATACCCATATATAAATTTCATTAGCAAATTAGATTCGTTAACTGTATCATAAATAATATAATTTTAGATAACGCTAAATCCCTATTATACCGTTTGATTATTTCCCATTTACAGAATATTTCTGTCATTTGGCATAAAGTACATCTGTCTGTGACTTTTAGAATAAAACACTTTTTTTGCAAAACAAAAATATATTTTTCAACATAATCTCCTTTTAACTCAATACACTTAGTCCAACGTTTCTTCAGTTTTTGTATCCCTTCCAAAAAAATAGGATTTTTCGAGGCCCTTAAAATAGGCATTTGTTTGCTCAATAATTTCATCGTTGGAGCTAAATCTCTTTCAACCGAGCCATTTCTTTAGGTTTGGAAATAGGAAGTATTCACTAGGGGCTAAATCCGGAGGAAGTGGCGGATGAGGTATCAATTCGTAGTCCAACTCATAGAGATTTGCCATTGAGACTGCACACTTGTGCACCAGTGCATTATCTTGATGAAAAATAACTTTTTTCTTGGCCATATGGGGTCGTTTTCTTTTTAAATCCTCATTAAATCGATCTAATAAGTTGGCATAATATTTGCCGTTTATTGTTCCTCGTTTTTGAAAGTAATCGATGTGCATTATCCCGCGTACATCCCAAAAGCTATTGCCATCACCTTATTGGACGAAAAACTTACCTTGGCCTTCTTTGGAGCAGAGAAACCCATTGTTTAGACTGTTGCTTGGTCTCCGGAGTACAGTAAATGATCCATGTTTCATCCACAGTTACAAAACGCTGCACAAACTCGTTCGGCAACTTCAAATGATTCCAAGCAATCATTTGAAGTTGTCACATGTTTACGTTTATGGTCAATTGAGAGCAAACACGGCATTATTTAAATTAATTCTATTTAACATATGAACAATATATTTACATAGATATGTATGTATGTATATACAATGATTTATATACTATTTTCTGAATGGAAGGTCAAGCACATGTTGTCTTTTTAATCTATGTACTTCTTCATCTAATAAACTAATAGCCAAAGGATTAGAATAAAATGAGTACTCGAAATTCACTTCTTTCTATTTTTCGAAAAATACAATAGGTTGTATGTTTTGAACAGCTGTTAAGCGCAAAGTATATGACGGCACTTGCTTAAAATTTGACAGAAGTCTATTAACAGATGGTACTTGATGGGAACTGCGTCGCATTTC
Organism: Linnaemya tessellans; assembly: GCA_951800035.1. Classification (NCBI taxonomy): domain Eukaryota; kingdom Metazoa; phylum Arthropoda; class Insecta; order Diptera; family Tachinidae; genus Linnaemya; species Linnaemya tessellans. Next base: position 52,817,489 of record OX637532.1, on the reverse strand, counting down.
ATATGGCTATGAGGGAAGTTCGAAAATTCACGGACTTATTGATCCGCCCTCGTATGTATATATGTAGCTCAATACGACATTTAGCTAGATATTTTAATTGAAATTAAATGTGTGGCAGGGTAAAAAGGTTTGTGTACTTGATAATTCGTGCAGTTTAGTATTTCCAAAAGGAGTATATTAGTGAATATTTCTATCGCAGTACTGTATATTGAAAATTAACCTTCGTGGAAATGGCAATGTACTACCTTATCACTTATAAAATGCAGTAACTTTTTTCACATATACAACACATACCATTGATTTAAAATTAAAATTTTTTATTTTACAACTATGGAGACTTTTGGGGTATTCACACTTCGTGCTATTTAGTAATATTGTCATAAAGTCATAATATTTTAGACCAGTTTAAAAACGTTGTTGTTGTACTGCATACAAAAAAGTCATAAAATAATAGCACTCTTTCAGGTATGTTTTTGTTTTGTCATAAAATATCTCTAGAGATCTGAGTCGAACGGCTGAAAATCTTTAGGCGAGACGGCGTTACTTATATATGATTCACGACTAAAAAACGGCTAAAAAATTATTCATACCTATATGTCTGTACCTTAAATCACATTTTTATAACATAAAAAAATTAAAAGAGAACTAAATAGCAAAAACTAAATATATACAAGTGAAAACATTTTCTCGTTTAACTTACGTAGCTGGCAGCCACTGAACGTTTTTCCGTATGCCGCCGCAAAAAAAATGTGTTCGGCTCATATCAAGGCAGCAGCTGTTTTAGTTTATACATACAAATTCATTTAGATATTCTTGCGCACCAGAAGACAAATTCAATAATTTTAAATAGAAATGGAGTTTATATTTTTTATTACAATTGGCTTAATTATTATATTAAATTCAATTAAGATTCTATAGGCTAATTGTTCGAAATTTTAATTTAAATCTCAGAAAGACATGATAAATATTCCAAGGCACAAAGGCAAGTCAACATCAGTTTTGTCTTAATTATCTTTTGCTTTGATAACATCTAATTACAAATGTGTTGTTTTCTTATCAGCTGATCGATGTTTGAAATAACATACTAACCCCCAGTTTTTGACTTCGTATTTAAGTACAAAATTAGTTAATTTTTCCATAAACTTAAGTTGTGTTTAAATACACTTTCAGTTTTTCAGTCCAAAATTTTTTTTGGTATTTAATTGTGATAAAAGTATGGTAGCACAAATAAATAGTAAGAAAAATACTGAAAATGATCCAATACAAGAACCTTTTTACCGAAGTTTTGTTCCAATGAACAGCTGCTGTACCAATTTTCAAGTTGTTGAATGTAAACAAACAATGAAAAACACATGGTTGTATGAAAAACTTAAATTGAATTTAAATGTACAATGTGGGCCATTTAAATCTTATTTAAATTCGAAATGAAAAACAAAATTTTGTATTTAAATACACTTTAAGTTTAAATAGTACTTAATTTTGAAGTTAAAAACTGGGCATAAGTTATGACGGGTTGTTCACACTAGTCATATTTTTCGTGCTATTAATTACTGACTACAGTGTGTGAATTCCCCAATTATAGCAGTGAAAAGCTCTTACATCAGGGAAGCCAAGTTCATGAAACAATTGTTTGGAGAGAACTCACACATATTCTTATGCTCTTTCATTTAGTCGTTGATGATAAGTCGACAAGTGCACATGTTTAGCGGATGCTTTATTACTTTTTTCAGGTTCACACTCAAAAAATGTTGCGTGGTCTTTCAATGCCATGTTAATGGTTGTCACAAAAGTATTAAACTAGAATCGTTTATAAAAGATTCATAATTGCAATCTTTTTTTCATGAAAATTTTGAAATCGTTTTGATTTATTATAATGAATTATATTATTAAATTGTTTTTGTTAAAAAAAATTTATGCGGAATATAACATAAATTTCATAGTAACATCTTTTAATTTTATAGAGTTTATAAATAATTGAGTATTTAAATTTACAATTTAAAAAATTAAATTGAATTATTTAAAAATATGCATATTAATATGTTTGGTTTTTTATATGAATATAATTATTCTGTTTTTCAATCTCTTACTAACATTATAATTTGGCTGTAAATAAATCAATTCTCTCAATTTGTTTTTTCTCTCTTACTCACTAATACACAACAAAAAAAATTTTGGGCTTCCCTGTTTTACATTCAAGCTTAACCAACACCATAGAGGAGATACGGGCGTTTCATAGCACAATTGTGCTGAGATCATTCACACGTATTCTTACCCTCTTTAATTTAGTCGAAGATGAGACAGCGACGAATGAATATGAAACGCCCGTATCTGGTGTAGAGGCCTCAAAACAGGACATGCGATACTTCCCGCTGAATGAGAGTGTTTCTCAGTAAACAAATATATTTTACGCTCTCAAAATAAAAGAGCGTAAGCGTACATGTGAGTTTGTTTCCACAATTGTGTATAACGCTGACATCACTGATCTAAACCAGTGGTGTTCAAAAATAAAGAAGATGTATTGGTGAGAGATTTAGCCCAGCAAACATAATGTCAAACGCTTGAAATAAGAATAATAGACAGAGTTTTTGCCATATATAAACAACTTATTAAGTGAATGTAATTTTAATGTTAAGAAAAAAAATATATATCGGGGACCGTAAATAGCAGTTTTCAATATCAAAAAATAGAACAGTTATATTGAGAAAAAACAAAAATAATGTATATGTGTTAATAGCCGTTACACTTTATATAAATTATAAAACAATTACCCTTTAAGCTTCGTTGGAGTTTACTCGAAACATAGTTTATATATATATAAAACTTTTTCAAGTGGTTCCAGACAGGAGAACCTAAAGAGGACATCTTACATAGAACTATGTTTGATTTTTCCTTAAGGGATTCTTTGTCTCTCAAAACTTTTTCATAATCTCGAATATCTGATTCCAACTCAGTCAAGCAGAGATCACTAGAACTGGAATCAGAGTCTTGTGACGCTGACTTCTGAAAAAAATTTTGTAACTTGTGGGAATCCCGCATTACTTAGTGCTGGTAATACATTTTTCAACTCCGTGCAGCGTTGTCAGATATATATAAAAATTTGATTTGGGGATATATTGCGGATTATATTTATGCTATTGGAATTTTAAAAGATTTTTTTTGGGTTTTTCATCTCACAAAACGTATATATTTTCTTAGAAGATTTTTATCACAACATATTTCAGTGTAGTATCCATAAAGTATTGTTACGTTTTTAGACCTTTTCGTAAAAACGCTTTTTCCTTATCCTTCAAGGATTCGTTTAATTGCATCAAATTAAAAATACAGACAATTAATTTTAGAAATATAATGCAGCAACACTTTAGTTACTACTTTATTAACACGAGTATTTGTACTACTAAACGATTAGCGATGTTAACACGTCTACATTTAAAATCACACTAATCCCGCTGATCACTGGCAGCGACTTTATATAGCAAAGTGATGTCGTCTGGTAACTTCGCGAAGCATCTGGTCATGGTTGTTGTTGGTTGTGCTTTACATAACATGTAGTTATATAGCAGTGATGTCAGCCTCATACACAATTGTGGAAGCAAAACTCACATGTACGCTTACGCTCTTTTATTTTGATAGCGTAATATATAATTGTGTACTGAAAAACACTCTCATTCAGCGGGAAGTATCGCAAGTCCTGTTTTGAGGCCTCTAAACAGAAATAATATATTTATATAAATATATATGTATATACAATACATATAAGAGGTTTGAAATAAGTTGGATCCACTGTATGTAGGTACATCTTTTCGAAAATTTCTTAAAGTAGCTTTTAAATTAATTCATAAGTAAGACTTTTTGTAAAAATTGTTTCTCTTGTATATAAACTAACCAAATGTTCAGCTTAAAAATGGAGAAATATTTTAAAATTAAATATCTGAGCACTTGGCAATTTTCGAAATCCTTTTTTACAACTTATAAAATTAGAAGATATTATTGGTAAATAAAAGGATACTCTTAGAAAAGGCCACTAGATAGGCCTCGCAACCGCACATTTCTCCCGCTGGGAATGTAAGAGATAAGAGTGATCTTACCAACACAATCACATTTGACATCACTGCTATATAGCAGTGATGTCAGCCTCATACACAATTGTGGAAGCAAAACCCACATGTACGCTTACGCTCTTTTATTTTGAGAGCGTAAAATATAATTGTTTACTGAAAAACACTCTCATTCAGCGGGAAGTATCGCAAGTCCTGTTTTGAGGCCTCTAAACAGAAATAATATATTTATATAAATATATATACAATATATATAAGAGGTTTGAAATAAGTTGGATCCACTGTATGTAGGTACATCTTTTCGAAAATTTCTTAAAGTAGCTTTTAAATTAATTCATAAGTAAGACTTTTTATAAAAATTGTTTCTCTTGTATATAAACTAACCAAATGTTCAGCTTAAAAATGGAGAAATATTTTAAAATTAGGCCTCGCAACCGCACATTTCTCCCGCTGGGAATGTAAAAGATAAGAGTGATCTCACCAACCCAATCACATTTGACATCACTGCTATATAGTATATACCTGTGTTTGGATATATGACTATGCTGTCTTGTGTGTTTTGTTTATTGCAACTACATATGTGTGGTTGGATGCATGAGTGTTCTGTGTGTTGCGTAGTTTTGTTTCTTCTTGTGCTATGTGTGTATGTTGCTGTGTATAATTGTGTACATGTTTAGCTTTTATTAGCAGCGAATACTTGCGTACAAGATCATTAAGAGTAACATCATCATCTCTTAGCATTGATGTTGCTATGTTTTTCGCTGTTGTTATGCTGGCCACACACGCATAAATTTGTTTGCAAACAAATTTTCAAAAGTTATTGAGAAATTGAAATAATGTTTGCAAACAATGCCACACACGCTAAATTTTTACTTAAATTTAAATTTATTTGCAAACAAATTTATGCGTGTGTGGGGCGTATTATTTACACTTCTTATTGCACAGCCTCGAATGATCTTGTATATTCTCGACGATGTATCCGGAATATTCCATTTCCGTTAATTCATATATTATCTGCATTGTGTTGAGCAGGGTTGTAACATTTTGACAACTTGAGATGGATTGGCAGTGCTGCCAACTACATATAGCCACATTGTCGTTATATTTGAATCTACTTTTGAACATTGTAACACTATTTATTAATGGCAATTTTTGCAACAAACCATATCAATGAGCACTTGAAAAATAAATGTGAAAAACAAGGCTAAGTCCCTATCCAAAAACTTCAGCCATTAAAAGTATTGAGATTAAAATAAATTCTTGATAATTACAGCAATATTTCATATATAGGCAAACTTCCAAATTTGGAAAAATATATTTCTTCATAGATTTTTCTAATATTAGAGAATCAAACCTATTAAAAACCATAAGGCTTTTTTGAGTCAGAATATCAAAAAACCATCGGCATATGTATGTCACAAGAGATTTATGTTTATCAATCATATTGGAGAATATGGAATGGTCTTTGATTTTATTAATGAATTTAACTGATTTGTTAGAATCAGTGCGAATAAAGTATTAATAAGCTGATACATAACGAAATTGAAGTGTATTATTTTCCTTTTGAATATATGGAGATATATAAACCAGTTTTTAAAGAATTTCTTGATATCAAAAGAAATATGGTAGGCCTGGTTCTATTAGTTTTGGCAGTACGTTGCCATATACTGACATGTACAGTAATACAGTGCTGCATTTTTACAAATATGGTAGTCCTGATTCTATTACTTTTGGCAGGAATGTTGCAATATACTGACATGTAATACCGTGCTGCATTTTTACAAATTTCCCAAGTTGGAATACGTATTTATAGCTACAGTAAAGAAAAATATTTTATTGTCATATACTTTAATAAAAATATATACACCTAAAAAATGCACATATATAAACTTTTTTTCCTGACATATACAAATTATAATACCAAATATATGTATATGTCAATCGGCGGCTAGTTTCAAACCGAGTTTCAGCCGGAAAAAAATCGGCTGCGGCGGCTGATCAAATCATTTCGGCGGCTCGGCTTAGCCGGCTCAGAGCCGATCGGCTTAGGCCACTGATGTCAACGTTTCTCAGCTCTGTATTATTAAAAATATACACAAAGAGAATTCGCCTTGAATATACCTGTCTGTTGTAATAACAGATATGCTAACCATCCCTGACAGCAAAAATGAGGAAAATCATGTGTTCTGTACCTCATTTCTGTAACTAGTGTGAGAACTTCTCGCATCGAGAAAACTGTTGTCATTCTGTAAAACACAGGATAAGTCAGACTATATTTTTTAATTTTTTGTATTTTTAGTACATTTATATAATGCTAAATATATTATTCTATAGATCACTCTACAATAAATAGCATGACAATCATAATAACTAATTTTTTTTCGATGTGAAAAGTTACAGAAACGAGGTACAGATTATGCTAGTAATAAGAGAGCGAGATAATCAAATGTAATACATATGTATATAAATTACAAAAATATTTGCTTTCAATTTTATATAAAAAATATTGATAAAAATTTATTACATTTTAGTTTTGTGAAGTTTAAATTTAGTTTATTGTAACGTTCCTATTAAAAATAAAAATTATAATAATAATTTTATTTATGTACTTTAAAGAAAATGAATTATATATGCAAAATTGCCTCTTGTAAAACAAAAATATAAATATGTACATGAGTTTCTTGTGATTTTTTCAGTAGTAAGAATTCTTTAATATGTAAATGAATTACAATTCTTGTTTTGAAATTATTATACCCTTCACAAAAAAGTGAAAGGGTATATATAGGTTAGCCATTCCGTGTGTAATTTCTTCGATATCAATATGGGACCCCATAAAGTATATATATTCTGGATCCTTATGAATAGCGATGACGATTGAGCGATGTCCTTCTGTACGTTAAATCGGTTTTCCCAAGCCCCCAGAAGAGCTGGAAACTTCTTGGATAGTTGGATAGGAAATGAGCTTAAATAGAAATTCAGAAAGATCCGAAGTACGGTTCCAGAGCTGGGAAGCTCTCGACGCAAGATTTATACCAAATATAAATTTTTTTTAATGTTTGTAAATTAAACCTATTTCGTGCTTTTCTATTAAAAACTAAAAAAATAAAAAAAAAATTTCCAGGGATGGGAAATAAAAAAAAAATTTCGGCATTTTGTAATACAGGTAGTAACTAAAATTGTTAAAAATTTTAAGTTGTTCTTTAACAAAACCTCTTTATGCGTCATACAAAATTTTTTTAACTTAAATTTTGCTTCCAGGGGTGGGAAATTGAATTTTTTTATACATACGTGAAAGTAATCAAACAGCAACTGATGTTTTTTTTGCTAACTTAAACTTTCTTAGAAAGAACAAAATTTATATATAAAATTAAAATTTCGAATCCAGGGTTGGACAACTGTAATATTGTATAGTACATAAAAGTGACCAAAATGGTCAAAAATTTTTAATTTTTCTTAAATAAAACTACTTTATACCTCGTGAAGCGTTGCACTGATGAAAAAAAATTAAAATTTCGCTTCCAGGGTTGGTAAAATGTAAGTTTTTTTGGTACATGCAATATTTTGTAGTACATGTTATAACTAAAATGGTTACAAAATTTGAGTTTTTCTTAAACAAACCTATTTTATACCTCATGAAGATTTACATTGATAAAAAAAAATGTTAAAAATTAAAATTTCGCTTACAGGGTTGGGAAATTAAAATTTTTTTATACATTAAAGTAACCAAAAAGGCAATTGACGTTGTTTTTTTTTGCGAAATGAAACTATTTTATATCTTAGGAAGAACAAAATTGGTATAAAAAATTTCAAAAACAAATTAAAATTTCGAATCCAGGGTTGGACAAGTGTAATATTTTATAGTACATGAAAGTGACCAAAGAGGATAAAAATTTTAAATTTTTCTTAAATAAAACTACTTTATACCTCATGAAGCGTTGCACTGATGAAAAAAACACAAAAAAAAATTAAATAGAGAGTCTTCGTATACAACAAAATATCAACAACACTATGAACTTGAAAGAGGACACAGATAACATTAGCACAAGTTACAGAGTAGCTTTAAGTAATAAATACATGTTAAAATATGTAATTCTAATAATTTTTAATTTTGAATTTTTATTTATGTTTTTAATATATTTTTGAATAACTGTAAATATTCATGTAATATTACTTTGGTGTGTATGTATTGTAATTATTTAAGTTTTAATTTTAATTTCAAATAGACAAACCCTTGAAAAAGTCAACAAAAAATTGACGAAACGTCGGGTAAAATATGTAATAAAAGGAATTTTCATTGACATAAAGAAAAAGTTAGGCCGCAATTAGCTAAAGACATTTAGTTAACAATAATTTAAAAAAATTAAATTTGCTTCCAGGACTGGGAAATTGAAAATTGTTTATACTTAAAAGTAACCAAAAAGGCAACTAACGTCGGTTTTTTATTAATTAAAACTACACAGAAAAAACAGTGCCTAATAAATACCTAATAAAATAGAACAAAATTAATAAGATATCTCTATGGTTTTTTTTCAAGAAGGAAATCGTATTATTTTAATAAGGAAAACCTTTTTGAAAAAATCAAGAAGGAAACTTAGAGTTTTTATAAGGTATTCTTCTTGTTTTTTTCAAAAAGGGTTTCTTTTTGATTTTATTGGGATATCTTATTGATTTTTTCAAAAAGGTTTTCTTCTTGATTTTATTAGGCGATCTTATTGATTTTTTGAAAAGGGGTTTCTTCTTGATTTTATTAGGCGATCTTATTGATTTCTTAAAAAAAATAATACTTCTTGATTTTATTTTAAAATTTTATGGTTTTTTTTATTTATATATTTACTTCAATTTTCATATGTACATTTGATATAAGTAAGTACTATTACCAGTATTTTTTTATTCGAATAACTTTAAGTCCATTGTTCAGTAAGTAAAAATGGATAGGCGGTCCGTCTAAATCGATTAAGTTGATCACGGTACATGTTTCAGTTTCATTGCCGATCACATAAGATTGAAATCTTTCTGAAAAGTTCAGGTTTATAAATTTCTTACCAACAATTTTTATATTGTTTTCTTTGCATAAAAAATCGACTATTTCATAAATATTTACAGCGTCATCTTTAGTTCCAGTGACTATATATTTAACTTTGAACGTTATTCCTCGAAAAATTATTTTATTCGTTCTCTTATACAAATGAAAATCGGTCAAATTTATCGAATATTCAATTGGTTCAATTTTCTGTACTTCTTGAATTGAATTCCTATTGAAAGAATTCGTTATTTAAAACAGAATTTGCAAATTTTAGAGAGGACTATGGCTAAAGTAAGTGGGATATTTATTCTAGAAGTAATGTTTCGTGCATATTGCTTGTGTAATTGATGTTCAGCCTCGAACCTAAATGACCATATATATTTAAAGGACCTAATTTTTTTATTATTGTAGGATAGTGGACATGGTTATACTTCCACTTTTAGGAATACGCAAATTTTGACTTCACAATTGACGGGAGCTTGCGCTCTTTTTAAAAGTACCGATTTGCATATTGGATAGTTTGACGTGGTAGGGATCTTTCATTTCATACGGAATGGTCCCAAGTAGAAACTCTTATTTTTCATTAAAACATGCATATAAAAATGTTACATATTGAAAATTACAGTTTCTATTATGTTTTTTTCTTTTTCCTTTAAAGTTACAATTATTTGAGTTAGCGCCTTTCTACTTTTGTCCAACGATATAAAATTTTCGATACATATGCATGTATATGCAGATGAGTGGAAAGTTTTTAAAAAAAATAATGATTTGTATTACTTACCTTGTGCGAACACAATTATTTGTTATCTTATTTTATTATATTAAATTAGATTTCTTAATTAAATTTATATATTATTTTATTTTAGTGGACCAATATTTTTTTGTTCTTCCGAGTTTTTCACTTCACACAAGGCGAATTCATACAAGGTGGAATTAGTTCAGAAATTGGCGATCAGCTGTTACCAAGGCAAAATTATTGAACTGTCAAAGTGTTCTTCTGGTTTTTCGTTTTTGTGTGCGGCCATTGTTGTTTCCAAAGCATTTAATTTGACAGTTAAATAAATTTTACACAGAGTTGCATAAGTGATTTCACCTTATATGAATTCATCTTGACTTCACACTTGTTCACTTTCAACTAAATGTTTAATTTTGGTATGTAAAGTGCAAAGAAATAGAGTTATGATCGGCGACACATGTACAAACATGCATATGTCGAAGTCTCTGCAGCAGAGAAATATTGCAGTAAAAAAAACGAAAAAGTCGTGAAAAAAATTGTCTCTATGTTGATTTATCTGTATGAAATAATAAGCAAGCTAATATAATCAAGAAGATATCCTTATTAAGAAAATTAAAAAGATGGTTTACACATGATCATATAGGCACCTAATGAAATTAATAAGGAATACCTTTTTGAAAAAATCAATTAGGTAACCTAATGAAATCAATAAAAAATTCTTTTTTTTATAAAATTCAGAAAAAAACCTAATAGAATCAAAAAGTTTTTCTCTATGGATTGTTTTTTGTGTCAAGAATAACGGAAATTGTGTAAAAAAATTGTGAATAACAAGTTATCTTCTTGATTTTATGTGTTTTCCTTCTTGATAAAATTAAAAAGATTTACCAAATGAAAATTATAAGGAATCTTTTCGGAAAAATCTTCGCTTCTTTCTGCTGGGGTACCCCTCAGCCTAAAAACGTTCCATAGAGAAAATCTTCTTGATTCCATTAGGCAGTTTTGGCTCTGTGTATTTTTTAGTTCAGGAAAAACAAAAATGGTATAAAATAGTAAGAAAAGTGAAAATTTAGATTCCAGAGTTGGGTAACTGCAATATTTTGTAGTACATGAATGTGACCAAAATGGTTACATATATTAAGTTTTTCTTAAATAAAACTATTTCATGCCTCATTAAGAGTTGCATTGGTAAGAAAAATTAAAATTTCGTTTCCAGGGCTGGGAACTTCAAATATTTATTCTGAATAAAAGTAACCAAAAAGGCAATTAACGTTGTTTTTTGCTAATTAAAACTGTTTTATAATTCAGGAAGAACAAACTTGGTATTAAAATCTTAAAAAATCAAAATTTCGACTACAGGGTTGGACAAATGATATATTTTATGATACATGAAATTGACCAAAAAGTTTAAATATATAAATTTTTTTGTCAAGTAAAACTATGGTAAAAAATTATAATTCTCTTCCAGAGTTGGAATATCGAATTTTTTTGTTACATGAAAGTACCCACATAAATTCCCAATTTTGGTTTTTTCAGTAAATTAAACATATTTTATACTACGCTAAGTAAAAATTCGGTTCCAGGGTTGGAATATCTAAATTTTTCAGTACATAAAATTAGCCATATAAGTTCCTAATATTGTTTTTTTGTGGGTGAAATCTTTTTCATACTTCGGGAAGAGTCAAATTGGTATTAAAAACCAAACAAATTAAAAATCGAATTTCAGGGTTGGAATATCGACATTTTCTGATTCATAAAAGTAACCATATTATTTGTTATTTTTTTGATTTTTATGATGAATTATACCTACTTTATATGTATATATATATATATATATATATATATATATATATATATATATATATATATATATATCAGGAAGAAATAAATTGGTATTAGAAACCAACAAAATCTAAAAGACGATTCTACGGTTGGACAATTAGAACTTTTTTGGGTCCATGAAACGGATTTTTTCTTTTTGTTTGTAAATTAAACATATTTAATATTTTTGAAAGACGTTCAGAGGTATTAGAAATAAGAAAAGCCAAACATTTAGCTTTCTAGCCAAAAATTTAAACGAAAAGAATGACATCTGTAAAGGGTATTTAAGATTCGGCACAGCCGAATATAGCACTTTTACTTGTTAACTTTTCATTGCATTTCAACTTCAAATAAATTTTTATGTTTTTTTTCCCAAATAAAACAGTGCATTTTAAATTTGGCTATTTTTTCTCAAACATGGTAACTTTTTCAAATATTTTGGTCACAATATTTTTTTTTTGAAGTGGCAGCACTGCCTATATCTCTCTCTTACTTTAATACTAGGATTTTTTATTTTATCTTAACACTAGAAAGATAATCTACGTAAAATTTACGCATTCCCTTCCAAAATATCGCAATTTCTTTTTAAATACTTCGAATTCGCCGCTGCGCCCTTTGGACATCTCAGGCATTGTGCAGATCTTTCGTCAGGTATATACATCGTTGCGGTACTTATAACCCATTTTTATTTTTTATATTTAATTCATCTTTATTTGCAAGATAAAGCCCATAGGAAAAATAAAAATGGAAAAGACCATATTAAATAATCAGCTAAAGAGGATCAGCATCTTCAGTCTGAAAGGATTATTACTATGCGAAAAAATACGTAACTCAATAGGTAAAAAATTCCAGCATCTAGCTATTCTCACTATGAATGACCTTTCGAAAACAGAACAGGAAATCCTAGGAATTCGAATCTGTGGGTTTCTAGAAGACCGAGCAAAAACAGAAGACCTGAGCTGAGGTAAGGGGGCACCTGTCCTCCTTTTTTATAGAATAAAAGCATACACCTAAGCTTAACAAAATTGTAGAAAGAGCATCCCAAGAAGTTGCCTACATACTGAGATATGTGATCAGTCCTTTTGATATTGTAAACAAAACGTAAACGTAAAACGTTTAAATTGCTGATATATTTGATTCATTTATATGCAGATGCATAGTCTACATAAATCTATTCTAAGTTAATTTAAAACTAGTGAAAATATGCTCTTTGAAAATCATGCGTAAATTTTACGCATATGATACGCATCAGAATATGATTATCTATCTAGGGTTAATGATAATAAATCCAACATAAGGTCTTATATATGTGGATGTAATGGCGTTTCAAGGGTCTCATGTGGATTCTCTTCACTCCAAATGCGGCAATTTTGCTTGTTGACGTAGCCATTCAACCAAAAATGAGCCTCATCACTGAACAAAATTTTTGCGGTTAACTTTACTTTCGAAATAAATTTGCACGATTTGCAAGCGTTGTTCTTTTGTCAACCTGTTCATGATGAAATGGCAAACCAAACTAAATATTAATCACTTGACAGCTGACAAAATGGCCGCCAGTTAAAAAAGTGATGCCAACTTAAAGTTCTATACCTCAATAAAAAACACCCAATATATGGCAAAAACTGTCTGTTTTTCTTATTTTCAGCGTTTGGCATTATGTTTGCTGGGCAAAATCTCTCACCAATCCATCTTCACTTTTATTTTTGAACACCACTGATATAGAGTTAATCGATATTTCCCTCTCTGAGATGTTTTGGATTTACAAATTAATCGTTTACGTTGAGTTGTTATTGCAATAAAGTCCCATTTAGTCCAACGTTGAAATCGCAAATGTTAGGTAAATGTAAATGTTGCAACACTTAAGGCTCATTTAGCCAAACGTGGAAATCGTAAATGTTAGCTAAATGTAAATGTTAGGTAAATGTAAATGTTGCAACAATTAAGGCTCATTTAACCGAACGTTGAAATCGTAAATGTAAGGTAAATCTGTCAGCTGATCCAAACTACAATATGGCAAGTTGTTAAAACGCTTACTTGAGTTTAATGAAATGGTGCCGTAACGTCGCAACCTGCAGAAAATAGAATTTTATTCTAAGGTTACGTGACATTTGTAGACAGTGATGGGATGTATGTATGTTATATGAGAAGGGGGTACAATAGACCTTATTTGGTACTTATTTCTCTTATAGAAAGAATAATCTTGTCATATGTTTTTGACAAAAACAAACAACATATAATTATTTATAAAATCAAAATCATAAATTATTCCCAAAATATTGTGTTTCTTGTAAGCTATATCGATTGAGTGTATTTAATAAAGAAAATAATATAATGGATGTGGAAGATATGTTTATCACAAAAAATCTGATGCGTATAACTTTCAAAAATATATACAATAAAACTCTATACAACTGTTTAAAACATTGATGGCACTTTAATATGTTTATGTTATTGGCGTTCGTGTTGAAAAAGTACGCAAATTAATTAAATGGTACAAAGAGGCATCACAAACACCAACATACACAACTAATAGGATAATGAGTCATCCCTTGCCATGTATTTAATAAACTGGACAAATTGTTTTCCACATATTACAGTTGGGGGATTCACAGTGTAGTCATAAGTCATAAAATAATAGCACGAAATATATGACTCGTGTGAACAACCCGTCATAACTTGTATGCTATTTCAAACATTGATCAGCTGATAACAATATAACACATTTGTAATTAGATGTTATCAAAGAAAAAGATAATTAAGATAATTGTAATAAAGTTGTTTGAAAATGCCAAAAAGTCTAAAAACTCCATTTCTATTTAAAATTATTAAATTTGTCTTCTGGTGCACAAGAATATCTAAATGAATTTGTATGTATGTATAAACTAAAACACCTGCTGCCTTGATATGAGTTGAATAAATTTTTTTTTTGCGGCGGCATACGGAAAAACGTTCAGTGGCTGCCAGCTACGTAAGTTAAACGAGAATAAATTTTCACACATGTATATATAGTTCTTGCGATTTAGTTCTCTTTTAATTTTTTTATTTTATAAATATGTGATTTAATGTACAGACATTTAGGTATGAATTATTTTTTAGCCGTTTTTTAGTCGTGAACCATATATAAGTAACGGCGGCAAACATATACAATCGCCGTCTCGCCTAAAGATTTTCAACCGTTCGACTCAGATCTCTAGAGCTATTCTCGTATATATTAAATGTTTTGTTATATAACACAGATGTATATATTTACGTACAAACGAGGGTTTAATACTTCTGCAACGAACAACACATACAGACATACGATATTTCATTGACAGTAAGACATACATATATTTAGAAAGTTAAACATATAAAATGCGTATATGATGTTTTTATACATATTTATCAACTAAACATATCAAAAGAGAAATAAGAACCAAAAAAGGTCTATTGTGCCCCATTCTCATTCAACATACATACATCTCATCACTGTCTACAACTGCCACGTAACCTTAGAATAAAATTATATTTGCTGCAGGTTGCGACGTGACGGCAACATTTCATTAAAGTCAAGTAAGCGTTTTAACAACTTGCCATATTACAGTTTGGATCAGCTGACACTTTTCCGATTTCAACTTTCGGCTAAATGAGTCTTAAGATCTTGCAAGTACGAGTATTATTGCTTGAGAATTGATTTATACTTTAATTATTTTAATTGAACAGTATCAATTCAGCAAAAAAAAATTGGTATACGAGTATATGTTCTTATTTCAATACGTATTAAGCCCATATGTTATATTTCTAATGTTACGAAAACCATGGCAAATACTTAAATTCATCTATCAATTCATTTTGGTCAGCCTTTATATCAGTCGTTTAACCATAAATCATTATACAATCCAATTTGATTATCTAATGGTTAACAGAATGAAATCTTTTTGATCCTAAACCAAATGCCTAATGCTATTTAATGAAACATATTTTTGACAGCAATAGATAGCATATTTAATTTAATCATTGTATAAACATATCAAGTACTTGTTGAAAATAAATTGTTAGTGAGTTTAGTTTTGCCAGCTAAACCAATAATTGATACCGTCTGTTGTCTGTTTATAATTTCTATCAGTGTGAAACAGTTTGCAAATAAATAGCCAAAAGTCATTTATCTATATGTTTAATTTGCGTAAAATAAGAACAATAAATATTTATTTAACACTCTGATTAATTGAACAAATATCATGTTTTGCCAACAAAGAATTGTAGGATTTTTTTCTTTTTTAGTTCAGCTAGGCTATGAAAATATTAAATGCTTTGTATCTTTTAGTAGCCTTAATTGAAAGTTCTTAGATGTATTACTCATCAAAAAGATATATATTACCAGTGTAAAACATCAGTCCAAAGTCTATCATATAAGAGTTTATTGTAAAAGACATTTTTCAATAGTTCGAGCACCATCGGTGCTCTTCTTTAGGAAAAGTATTTTCAGTGAAATACATTTATATACACAGTAAAACTAGATAGTCCGGATAATTTATTGCAGACCATACGGATTACCGAATAAAAATTTAAAAATATTTTTTGCATTAAAAATGCGTTCAAAACCAGCGTTGTCGACTCATTGCTTTTAGCACTGTTTTTATTGCTTTTTAAAACTTATTACGAGAAAAATTTTGGCTTCAGTACTTTTTAGTTTTTAGTGCTTTTTTTCATTCGGTGACGCCAGAAATTTTACTACTTAACTTTTATCTTCACCATATTCCAATGCTGAAGTAGAACGAACTTTTGGCGCAATGAAGCTTTTAAAAATTAGAAACCGTATGTCGCTGCATTCGGTTACTGCGCTTTTACAAATCAAAAACGGACTTAAAAGGAAAAATTCTTGTTACGAAAACCATGGCAAATATTTTGCTTTTGCAGCAAAAAATATATGTTTTTAGAGTAACAATTAATAGAGATTTACACTGCACAATATTTTGTGTACAATCCGGATTGTAACGTTGAAATCAGCCCGGATTATAGGTTACACAATATAATGAACAACGACGCACATAAGGGTATTGGCCATTCTAGCCTAGGGCTGCCATACGTCCTGGTTTTCCAGGATTGTCCTTGTTTTAGACCAGGGAAGCCCAGTTCATGAAACAATTGTTTGTAGAGAACTCACACGTATACTTATGATCTTTCATTTAGTCGTTGATGGTAAGTCGACAAGTGCACATGTTTGGCGGATGCTTTATTACTTTTTTTAGGTTAATGCTTGTCACAAATGTATTGAATTAGAATCGTTTATATAAGATTCATAATTTCTATCTTTTTTTCGTGACGTTTCGATTTATTATAATGAATTATATTATTAAGTTGTTTTTTGTTTTCTTAAATAAAATGTATGCGCAATATAACATAAATATCATACTAGCATCTTTTACTTTTATAGAGCTTATAAATGATTGGGTATTTTAATTAAAAATTTAAAAAATTATATTGAATTATTTTATTTAAAAATATGTATATTAATATGTTTGGTTTTTTGTATGAATATAATTATTCTGTTTTTCAATCTCTTACTAACATTATAATTTGGCTGTAAATAAATCAATTCTCTCAATTTGTTTTTTCTCTCTTACTCACTAATACACAACAAAAAATTTTTTGGGCTTCACTGTTTTAGACCAATTGTCCTGGTGTCCTGGTCCACCCTCTAATTGTCCTGATTTTTTGATACAGGTCAATGCAGGCAAACATTTTGTTTTTGCTGATTTTTGTTATGAACAGAGTTTAAGCTTTCTGTTATAACGCTGTTTACATTATGCAACTATTTAATCGATTTCAATAAAGTTAAACGAGAGCCAACTCTGATACAAAGATTGTTTCAACTAGTTGCTTTAAAAATTACCACCGTGTAAACAACTTTTATAAGTACCTAATCGAAAATCGACTACAAATTGTTTTCTCTAACATGTTAAAGTACTGTTTTCATTTGTGCATTGCTGTTTTCGCGTTGAGCTAGAGTTTCAATATCTGGTGAGTTTCCATCTTTATTTTTATTTTATTTGTTTAAAATATTACTTTTTTATTTTAAAGGAAATGCCTAAGAGACAGTGCAATTTCCTAGACAGGTACACGACTGAGTGGAGTTTTATAAAAAGAGGCAAAAATGATTATGAAGCTCATTGTATGGTATGTGGAAGTGCTATTTGCATTGGCAATGGTGGTAAGGCAAGCATTCAAGACCATATCAAAAGTGCTAAACATTCATCCAAGTTATCTATTGCATCACAGTCAAAAGAAATTTGTTCTTTTATGATTAAAAAAAATACAAAACTTGAGCGTTTGATAAATGTTGCAGAACTAACGAGCGCCTTCAGGATAATACATCATCATCACTCATTCAACTCTATGGATTGTTCAACAAAACTGGATTCCTTATTATATCCCGATTCAGAAATTGCTTCAAAACAATCAAACGCCAGAACCAAAGCTACTGCTCTTATAAGGAATGTTATGGCACCACACTCAGTTGCAGAATTTATCTCAGTTCTTAGATATGTTCCATTCTATGGAATATCTACTGATTCCAGTAACCACAAAGCTGAGAAAATCTTCCCTCTTCTTATCCATTATTTCACCGAAACGCATGGCTTAAACATTAAACTATTAAAAATTAGCTCATTGCCCAATGAAACATCGGACACAATTGCAGAATTTTGCGTCGATTCTTTAAAAAGTGCTAGCATTCCACTGGAAAATCTTATTGCATTTGGAGTTGATAATACAAATACTAATTTTGGGGGTAGACAAAGGCATGGCGTAAATAACATTTTTTATAAGTTGAAGGGCGTATTGGGTAGAGACAGACGGAATTGGTTGATCGGCTCATATTCTTCATAATACGCTTTCAAGTGCTGCATATGTGCTCTCAATTGATGTTAAGTCAGTTGTCCTGAAGATTTTTAAGTACTTTTGTATATACACGGTAAGAACTGAACGACTTACAGACTTCTGTGAAAATGCAAAAGTTACGTTTAACACAATCCTTTCACATACAAGGATTCGGTGGTTGTCATTACTGCCTGCAATAGAGCGCATATTGCAACCTTGGAAACCTCTTAAAGAATTTTTTGAAGTTGAAAAAGGAGCACCTAAATTAATAACCAACTTTTTTTCAAATCCGTTAGCAGAATTATACTTTACGTTTGTACACAGTCAAGCATTCGTTATTGAAAAACAAATTAAAAAAATTGAAAAAATAAATTTTACGGTAATAGAAGTTCAATTAATTCTAAATGATGCTCTACGGGATTTAAAAGAGAGATTCAAAAACAATTTTATAGGAATGCAAACACAAATAGCTTTGAATGTGTTAAAAAAATTGCTTCAGATGAAAATCAAATTCCAGCTTTTGAAAAGGATACTAAAAACTTTTTTTCAACTGCAATTGCTTACTTAGAAGACTGGCTATCCCCATTAACAAGATATGAAATTTTTAACTGGATGACACTGCATAATATTCCTTAATGGACGGACGTTCAAAAAACAATTACTTTTTTGAAAAAAATGTATTCATGTCTGATGAATGTTTCGAAGAAGTTTTATATCTTAAATAAATTTTATATAAAAATCAAGAAGCTTTAAAAAAGAAAGACACATTAGAAAAGTGGTTATATTTTTTCGAAAAAACTTCTGAGAAAGAAAGAAAGAAAAATTTATTAATGATGGTACAATATTTATACGCAATGCCGAGTCATAACGCTCACGTAGAGCGCGTCTTTTCTTTAATATCTGCACAATGGACTAAAGAAAGAAACTCTTTAAGGACTGAAACACTGGAAAGCATTATTCAGTGTAAATTTAATTTTAATATGACATGCTGTGAATTTTATAATTATATAAAAGATGAGAATTATGATCTACGCCGTAGATTCTACGGAAAGTGCAATCTTCACAAAAGTATTGATATACATATTTATAATATTTTATGGATCTTTTTAAATAAATTTTTTGTTATGTATGAATTACATGATAAGTTTTGTATCTATTGTTGAATCTAAATATATGTATGTTTGATACATGTATCAAAATAAAAATTTGTTGGGGTTCATTTATATATGACTAGTAGTTGGAATATATAATGTTCGTTTGTGATTTGTATTATAAGGGTCCTGGTCGATGGGTTCAGACTTCTGGCAGTCCTATTCTAGCCGGAAATTAGACTAAGGGCCCGATTATGGTTTACAACACAAAAATGTTGTGTTGTTTTAGTTACAACACAACACTAACCCTTTTTGCGATTATGGTACACAACAGCTAGCTGTTGTGTATGTCACAGGGTTGTAATGTAATTGTAGTAGATATTTCCATAAAAAGCATACCTGCGCGCCAACAAATGTCAAGGTAAAAAAATTGAATAAAAGTATTTTTCGTCTGAAATACATAAATAAAACAAAAAGAATTATGGATATTAACCTTGATTTATATATTGATGATGAAATTGAAAATAACAATAATACATACATGGCACGTATTCGGAAAAATACTCGCGACAAATCAAATCCATTAGAGTTACCAAATACTGAGTACATATAATTTTCCTAAAATAACAATTTTTAACATGTATTGATTACACATAAATTTTATAGTTTTATAAAATTGTTCCGAATAAACAAGAATGGTTTTTTGTTTTTGTTACAAAAGCTTTACTCTTTTTTAACACCTTCAATCCGCTGCTCTGGCATTCCACCAGTTTTAAAATTGTGTTGTGCATTAAGGTTTTTTGCTGATGGTAATTATCAAAGAAGCAGCGGCAATGATTTTAATATTGGAGTTTCTTTTGCTGCATATTAAATGAAATAATTAAATTCTTTGAGCGAAAAATTTGCAGGAACTGGATAAATGCTCGGATGACCGAAGAAGAAAAAAATAAGAATAAAACGTAGGTTTTTTTCAAAAACCCGATTTCCAGGAGTAGTCGGATGTATAGATGGTACGCACGTACGAATTGTAGCGCCTTGTATTTAAACAGAAAAGGATACTACAGCCTGGATGTCATGATTGTGATTGTAATATTCAATTGTATTTATTAAAAACTAAATATTTCTTTTAATAGTTGTGCGATTTCGAAATGAATATACGGTATGTAGATGCTCGGTACCCCGGCTCAAATCATGACTCCTTTGTGTGGAATATGAGTGACCTAACAATATTTACAGCAAAACTTGGAAGATAATACTTGGATCTTAGGTAGGCGATTTTTTGTTTTTATTTTACTTATTTCTTCAATAAATTTACAAATTTCTAGGTGATGCTGGCTATCCATTGCAACCGTTCGTAATAACGCCCTTTCGAAGTACTGCTGAAGGGTTACGCGAAAGACGTGTTAATACCATTCATTCGAAAGCAAGAAACGTTATTAAAAGAACAATTGGAGTTCTTAAAAGTCGGTTTCGATGTTTGCCCTCTGCAAGAGGTCTCCACTGTACTCCCGAAAAAGCAACGCAAATCACGAATGTGTGTTGCGCACTTCACAATATAAGCAGACATTTTAAAACAGAGTATAATGAGGAAATGCCTTTCCCATTAGACACAGAGGTAGAAGTTGGAGATGCTTCAGAAACAAACACTGAAGATTCTGCACACCAAATTAGAAATAATATAAAGCTTAATATATTAAGTGACTAAATTTTTCAACTTATTTATTGCTTTAATTCATCGCAAATATAACATAAACAAGTAAAAACGTTATGTTCGACCGGGTCGAATCTTAAATACCCTTCAAATATTTAGTAAGTGAATTTAAAACGTTTAACTTGGTGGGACAGAGTTACTTTATATAATATCGTACGTCAACGCCCACTAAAGGGGGCGGGGTTCAAAAATATACAATATCATGTTTTCCACAGGCGAACGTATGGGCATTGCTAGACCGTCTTAGACTTTATCACTGATCAAGAATATATTTACTTCATGGGGTCCAATTCTCTTTGGAGGGTATAAAAACTGTATATTGGCGGGGTCGCTCTGGCAAGGGCTGTGGGGGAAACATTTCACCTTTGTCATAAAACTCTAAAAATAAATGCTTGGGATAATTATATACAAAATTAAAATTTTTTTTTTTTATAGGTTCATTTAGAGGGCAAAGGGGGAGAGGGGGTAGGGCAGTAACAGGTAGACATAAAACTCTAAAAATAAATGCTTGGGATGATTATACACAAAATTAAAAATTTTTATTTATTTTTAATAGGGTCATTTAGCGGGCAAAGGGGGAGGAGGGGGTAGGGCAGCAACAGGCAGTCATAAAACTCTAAAGATAAATGCTTGGGATGATTATATACAAAATATAAAAAAAAAAAATTTTTTTGGCAGGGTCATTTAGGGGGCAGAGGAAGATTGGGGGAAGGTAGGGCAGTAATCGGCAGTCATAAAACTCTAAAGATAAATGCTTGGGATGATTATATACAAAATTTTAAATTTATTTTTTTTGGTAGGGTCATTTAGGGGGCAAAGGAATAGGGGGGAAGGGGGGATAGGGCAGAAATCGGCAGTCATTAAACTCTAAAGATAAATGCTTGGGATGATTATATACAAAATTTAAAAAAAAAATTTTTTGTTTGGTAGGGTCATTTAGGGGGCAAAGGAAGAGAGGGGAGGGGTAGGGCAGAAATCGGCAGTCATAAAACTCTAAAGATAAATGCTTGGGATGATTATATACAAAAATTTAAAAAAAAAAAATTTTTTTTGGTAGGGTCATTTGGGGGGCAAAGGAAGAGGTGGGGGGGGGGGGGGGGGGTAGGGCAGAAATCGGCAGTCACAAAACTCTAAAGATAAATGCTTGGGATGATTATATACAAAATTAAAAAAAAAAATTTTTTTGGTAGGGTTATTTAGGGGCGAAGGGGAAGGAGGGGGTTGGGCAGAGTAGTACCAGGTTTCGTCTCAGCTTCGTCATTAAAGCTTAAAAGTGTTATTTTTAAGGAATGTAGGCTTAAGTAAAACAATTTGTTAAATTTTTATGCTATTTTTGCCTATAACAACGCCCACTGAAGTGGGCGGGGTCAAAAAATATTTTTATTTTATTTAATGGCTCCAAGTTTAAGGCATTGGACCGTATTTGACATAAAAATATATCATTTGCTTAACAAAATAACCAAAAAACTTTAAAAATTATGTTGTTTTTTCTGGGTTGGTTTAGTTCTTCTTAGGGGAACTTTTTTCCCTCTTGCCCGATTTAGGCCATCTTCGAACTTAACCTGCTCTAAGTTTTAAAATATAATTATGCCAAATTTCAAGAGTCTAGCTCTTTTCGTTTGGACTGAATCGTGATTTCCACAGACGGGCGGACGGACGGACATGCTCAGTTCGTCTTAGATTTCATCACTGATCTAGAATATATATACTTTATGGGGTCTGAGATGGTTATTTCGATGCGTTACAAACGGAATGACAAAGTGAATATACCCTCCAAATTCTTTTTTGGAGGGTATAAAAATTAAAATACATTAAAAAAAATTAAAAACAAGTAAAAACGTTATATTCGACTGGGTCGAATCTTAAATACCCTCCAAATATTTAGTAAGTGAATTTAAAATGTTTAACTTGGTGGGACAGAGTTACTTTATATAATATCGTACGTCAACGCCCACTAAAGGGGGCGGGGTTCAAAAATATACAATATCATGTTTTCCACAGGCGAACGAATGGGCATTGCTAGACCGTCTTAGACTTCATCACTGATCAAGAATATATTTACTTCATGGGGTCCAATTCTCTTTGGAGGGTATAAAAACTGTATATTGGCGGGGTCGCTCTGGCAAGGGCTGTGGGGGAAACATTTCACCTTTGTCATAAAACTCTAAAAATAAATGCTTGGGATAATTATATACAAAATTAAAATTTATTTTTTTTATATGGTCATTTAGAGGGCAAAGGGGAAGAGGGGGTAGGGTAGAAACAGGTAGACATAAAACTCTAAAAATAAATGCTTGGGATGATTATACACAAAATTAAAAAATGTTTATTTATTTTTAATAGGGTCATTTAGCGGGCAAAGGGGGAGGAGGGGGTAGGGCAGCAACAGGCAGTCATGAAACTCTAAAGATAAATGCTTGGGATGATTATATACAAAAATTTAAAAAAAAAATTTGTTTTGGTAGGGTCATTTAGGGGGCAAAGGAAGAGGGGGGGGGGGGGTAGGGCAGAAATCGGCAGTCATGAAACTCTAAAGATAAATGCTTGGGATGATTATATACAAAATTTAAAAAAAAAATTTTTTTTTTTGGTAGGGTCATTTAGTAGGCGAAGGGGAAGGAGGGGGTAGGGCAGAGTAGTACCAGGTTTCGTCTCAGCTTCGTCATTAAAGCTTAAAAGTGTTATTTTTAAGGAATGTAGGCTTAAGTAAAACAATTTGTTAAATTTTTATGCTATTTTTGCCTATAACAACGCCCACTGAAGTGGGCGGGGTCAAAAAATATTTTTATTTTATTTAATGGCTCCAAGTTTAAGGCGTTCGACCGTATTTGACATAAAAATATATCATTTGCTTAACAAAATAAACAAAAAACTTTAAAAATTATGTTGTTTTTTCTGGGTTGGTTTAGTTCTTCTTAGGGGAACTTAACCTGCTCTAAGTTTTAAAATATATTTATGCCAAATTTCAAGAGTCTAGCTCTTTTCGTTTGGACGGAATCGTGATTTCCACAGACGGACGGACATGCTCAGTTCGTCTTAGATTTCATTACTGATCAAGAATATATATACTTTATGGGGTCTGAGATTGATATTTCGATGCGTTACAAACGGAATGACAAAGTGAATATACCCTCCAAATTCTTTTTTGGAGGGTATAAAAAATTCATATAAAGTAATTTTCTTTTCAAATTGGCTTTATATTGGGTCCATACCTGTGATTAAATAGAAATAATTTTACGTAAGGCAAAATAAATTATTCAGTAGATCTGCTACTAACTCGTTGCCATTCTTTGGTAGTTTTAATAGGAGGTCCTAAGCTATTTAATTGGTCAGAAAATTTATCCAATTTCTCTTTGAGATACATTTTGCTTCATCCAAATGGCAGCTTCCCTCGGCCAATCTCTGGATACATTTTCATAAGATCAACCAGTTTTTCCATTTGTTTTTATTTGTAATTTTGCTAAGAACAAATAATAATTAATTTTTTTTCTGCGTTTTCTAGATATTATATGTTTACTTAAAAATTTTTCTCCATTTTGCTTTTTTAACTTGTAACGTTCGCGAAACAACAGCTAATGAGCTGTTGTACGTTTTTGACAGTACGGACAACACATAAATACACATATTGTAAACTATAATCGGTGTTGTCAAAGGCAAACAACTTAACATACAACATTACAGACAACAGTTGTAAACCATAATCGCTTTTTCAAAAATACAACATTGAACTATCAACTGTTGTAAACCATAATCGCTTTTTCAAAAATACAACATTGAACTAACAACTGTTGTAAACCATAATCGGGCCCTAAAACTTAAAATTGGAAATGTAAAAATTTGAGTACGCAGCTCGACAGACAACAAAATTCTGCATCGTATAGTAAATTTTCAAGGCTTATGCTTGAGACTTGTCGTTTTGCGACACTGTTAAAGTCAGGAAAGTTGAGTAAATTTCATGCGCTTTTGCTGAATTTTTACGATTTTGAGACATTTAAAATATATATTTTTTGTGGCTAAACGAATTAACATTATACATTGATTTTTTCCTCTGCGAAAGACTATATTTTCACCTGCATATTTTAATTTTTAGATAAATTTTATTTACAATTTTTATGATAGGAAAATTTGTTCGAAATTAAAAATAAAATGATTTTTTTGTTAAATTTTTTGTAAAAAAAATGTACCAAAACGTTTTTGAAAGCGAGTTCCATCGAGTTGTAAAAACGTTATAGTTCACTATAAAATGTGATATATCAACATTTAGACAGAAAAAAACTTAGTGCAGTTTTGCGCCATTTTTTGATGACCTTTAATTACCTTTAGCGTTATTTGGTGGAGCAAAATAAATGTACTTGTTTCTATTGACTTTTTTTATTACTATTAAAAACAAAGACAAAAATATATAAAAAACAAGTAAAAGTGCTATATTCGAATCTTAAATGTTTGGCTTTTCTTATTTGTAATACCTCTGAACGTCTTTCAAAAATATTAAATATGTTTAATTTACAAACATAAAGAAAAAATCCGTTTCATGTACCCCAAAAAGTTCTAATTGTCCAACCGTAGAATCGTCGTTTTTATTTTTTTGGTTTCTAATACAAATTAATTTCTTCCTGATATATATAAAGTAGGTATAATTCATCATAAAAATCAAAAATAACAACTAATATGATTACTTTTATGAATCAGAAAATGTCGATATTCCAACCTTGAAATTGGATTTTTAATTTGTTTGGTTACTAATACCAATTTGACTCTTCCCGAAGTATAAAAAAGATTTCATCCACAAAAAACCAAAATTAGGAACTTATATGGCTACTTTTATGTACTGAAAAATTTAGATTTTCCAACCCTGGAACCGAATTTTTAGTTAGCGAAGTATAAAATATGTTTAATTTACTGAAAAAAAAATCAAAATTGGGAATTTATGTGGGTACTTTCATGTACCATCATTTGTCCAACCCTGGAGTCGAAATTTTGATTTTTTATGATTTAAATACCAATTTTATTCTTCCTGAATTATAAAACAGTTTTAATTAGCAAAAAAACAACGTCAATTGCCTTTTTGGTTACTTAAATTCAGAATAAATATTTCAAGTTCCCAACCCTCTAAACGAAATTTTAATTTTTTTTACCAGTGAAACTCTTAATGAGGAATGAAATAGTTTTATTTAAGAAAAAATTAATATTTGTAACTATATTGGTCACTTTGATGTACCACAGTTATCTAACTGTGGAATCTAAATTTTAACTTTTTTCTTAATATTTCAAACCAATTTTGTTTTTCCTGAACTAAAAAATAGTTTTAACTAGTAAAGAACCGAAGTTAGTTGCCTTTTTGGTTACTTTTATGTATAAACAAATTTCAATTTCCCATGCCTGGAAGCCAAATTTAAATTGTTTGTTTTTTTTATCAGTGCAACGCTTCATGGGTTATAAAGTAGTTTTATTTAAAAAAAAATTTGAATTTCTATCCAATTTGGTCACTTTTATGTACCATAAAATATTGCACTTGTCCAACCCTGGATTCGAAATTTTAATTTTTGATATAAATTTTGTTCTTCCTAAATTATGATACAGTTTAAGTTAGTAAAAAAAAACATCAGTTGCCTGTTTGATTACTTTCACGTATGTATAAAAAAATTTAATTTCCCACCGCTGGAAGCAAAATTTAAGCTAAAAATTTTTTTTTAGCCAATGCAAATCTTCATGACGCATAAAGAGGTTTTGTTAAAGAAAAACTTGAAATTTTTAACAATTTTAGCTACTACATGTACTACAAAATGCCGAAAAAAATATTTAATATCCAAGGGTCCAAGAACGAAGTCTCTAGCTCGTCTGGGGGCTTGGGAAAACCGATTTCACGTACAGACGGACATCACACAATCGTCATCGCTCTTCATAAGGATCCAGAATATATATACTTTATGGGGTCCCATATTGATATCGAAGAAATTACACACGGAATGACAAACCTATATATACCGTTTCACTTTTTTGTGAAGGGTATAATAAACCTGCAGGTGCTCAGCTTTTTGTTATACATATGTATATTGTGGTTACTGAACAATGTTATTGTCAGAATCCTTTTGAAACTTCGAGAGTAAAATGGAAGAAGTGTATATAAGTTATTCCAAATATTACAGGAATCTAATGATACGCCCGTTGAAGAGAAATTAAAATTTCTACTTTGAAAATTGTGCGGAATTTCAAAATGTCAAGGAGATGGTGATATACCAGCAGTAAAGCAGGCTTTAAAGAATTTCAAAATATATTGGCATTCAGCACAAGGAAAAAAGGACCGATTTTAAACCATGTACGCCACACGGCTGTAAGGAACCGTGGCAATACCTGTGTTTGGAGATAGGTTTGGCATTGGGAAGACACCTTCGCTCGACATATAAGCTTAAAAATAAATATTTTTTGGAAACTAGCAAAAAAAAATTTTCTTGACAGATTCGTTTTGTGGAGGGGGTTTAGAGGGATACCTCCCCCTTCCTATAAAAGCTAAAATAAAAATTAATTTTTATGGTAATATCGCATAAGTAATTCATTCCTTTTACCATATACATTATTTTTGCAAATAATAATTTATGTCACCGCCCACAATAGGGGGCAGGGAAAAATAGCATTTTACGTTTAATAACTTTTTAGAAGCAATATAAAAAGTAAAATATATGAATGTCCGGCTAGATTTGCGAAATACCCCTATGTGCGACGTCGGGATTGCCGAATAACCCGGATTACCAAGGTTCGGATTACCAAGTTTTCACAAAATATAAAAAAAAGAGGTCAACATAAATGGGCTGTGAGCCCCTGTATGTTGACTTTATTTGACTATTGTAAACTTCAAATCATATATGTATATTCATCATTTAGTGCTGGGTGCTGTATGCGAGCATTAAAACCAGTGATGTCAGCGTCATACACAATTGTGGAAGCAAAATTCACATGTACGCTTACGCTCTTTAATTTTGAGAGCGTAAAATATAATTGTTTACTGAAGAACACTCTCATTCTGCGGGAAGTATCGCAAGTCCTGTTTTGAGGCCTCTAAACAGAAATATATTTATATAATTATATATACAATACATATAAGAGGTTTGAAATAAGTTGGAGCCACTGTATGTAGGTACATCTTTTCGAAAATTTCTTAAAGTAGCTTTTAAATTAATTCATAAGTAAGACTTTTTGTAAAATTTTTTTCTCTTGCATATAAACTAACCAAATTTTCAGCTTAAAAATGGAGAATATTTTAAAATTAAATATCTGAGCACTTGGCAATTTTCGAACCCTTTAAAATTAGAAGATATTATTGGTAAATAAAAGGATACTCTTAGAAAAGGCCACTAGTTAGGCCTCGCAACCGCACATTTCTCCCGCTGGGAATGTAAGAGATAAGAGTGATCTCACCAAAACAATCATATTTGACATCACTGATTAAAACACACAGCCTATAGCTAAGCGCTTTGGAAAGAAAATCATCATTTGGCGACAAAAAAATCATATTTTGAAGAAAAAAATCATCACGTTATTTTTAATTCAAACATTTTATAATAAAGGCAAAAAAAGTAATGACAATTTTATATAAAAACAGAGATCTTATTATATGAAATATTTAAGGTGAAATATGTACATGTACATTAGAGCGTCTCGCCTTATAGGCTAAAAAAAGTTTGCCGTATACCACCGAATATAAAGAATTGTTGCAAGGCGGTTTCGATAAAAAATTATTATTTTTTTCCCCGAAAGTAGGGGTCGCCAAAATACATTTTTCGTTATATCTTCTACATTTTCAGTCGGATCTCAAAGAGTGATACATCGATGTTTTTGTCTCGAGGAGGGCAATGTTTTGCTTCAATAATCATCGACCTCAAAATTTCCTCTTGTAGTATTTACCCACCACATCTCAGTTCCTACCATCCTAAGGATTAAAAAAATTAATTTAAAATCAAAAAATTTTAATCAATCATATTTTGAAATGATCCAAGTTGGGTATATTTTTTACGGCTCCTGAACTTAGAAAAAATGCATGGCGGCTCAGTCAATTCAAGTTTGGTCCAATTGAACATATTGAAATATGAGTCACTCTCGAAGTTTATGATATTATGAACTTGTGGACCGAACATTTGACGAATGCATACCGTTGCTTCACTTCGGGCTGATAAAATCTTAGCATAGTCATCTGAATGCACTAGCGGCTCTTGGTCTGTTATCATGGATAACAAAACATTATCGGGGTGGAAAAAGTACGCGTTATTTTCTATGGACGGTCGAAGGACCTGTTGTACATTGTCTGGCAATTGACGAATCAAGAAGGTGTAAATATCGAAGATATGATAAATAGGCTACCCCTACGTTCGGCAAACAAAAATATATATTTCTTATTAGTTCTGTTGGAATTATTGAAAAACTTCCTTAGCAAAAGTTTAATGATTTTTTGCGTGCTCTACTATTCTGATATTAGGGCTGTAGGAACTAAGATCTGGTGGGTAAATACAAAAAAGGTATATTTGAGACCAATGACTATTAAAGCAAAACATTGGGCTCCTCAAGACAAAAACATCGATGTATTACTCTTTGAGATGCGACTATAAATGTAGAAGATATAATGAAAAATGTACTTTGGCGAACCCTATTCTCGGCAAAAAAATTGTTTTTCGTAATCACCTTGCAACAATGCTTTATATTCGGTGGTGTACGGCGAACTTTTTTTTCGAAACGCTCTAATGTACATTCATGTATATTGTCACATGTACATATCGCCACAGAAGTTGCAAAAAGCCCTATCTAACATTTTAAAAGTTTTACAGGAGAAGCATAAAACTTGTTTAAATGAAATTATATTGACAACTAGTACAAAATTTACAATACAGGTGAAAAAGGACCAAGAAATATATGTACTATGTATTTATTGTAAAATTTTGTAAAAGTTTTAATATGTTAGATAGGGTTTTTGCATTTTCTTTGACGATATGTCTTAAAAATGTTAATATATAGGGAGTAAGCAATATAAATATGTATGTACGCATTGCTGTAAAACTATTTAGGAAATATTATTACATTTTATTATTCTAGTACTGAAAAGGTTTCATATTTGTAATTATATCTTGATCTAGTTTTAAATTATAGCAGGAGCATTTTTTTAATGTCAAGTAATCTTTTGAATATAAGATATCTTCAAGAGTGCAGTTATCTAATCTATTTCGGTATTTTGATTTATTTAAATTGACTCTTGAGAATATTCGTTCAACATTTGCAGAAGAAATGGAAAGCACATTAAGTTTTGGAGAAATTTTTGCGGAGTGGGAAGAGCTACGATATTGTTAGCACGATTAATTTTAGACACTTTTGACCAAAATTCTTCGCAACTAATATTATCTAGAGTTAAAAAATACTCATTAACGTTGGCAAGACGAAGTTCTCTAAACTCGTCATCTAAATTTTGAAAATCCTTCTGATCAATTAAGTTTGGAAAATTTTGTATTAAACCTGTCAAAGAAGTTACATTTCTATTTAAAATTTTTAATTAATTAATGAGAGCTCTTTTAACAAAATATCGTTGAAATCGAATCATTTTAGCTTTTGCTTACATAGCTCAATATAAAATGCAGTGCAATTCTCAATAAATTCAGTTTTTTCATTTGCGGTATGTTCGGAATTAGAAATTTTTTATTGAACAAACACTCCCAGATAGACCTCTTCGTTTTGTAAAAAAAGCCAAGTTCATTATTGAAATTCATATTAACATATGTTGGTTTTATAAAATTATCTAAAATTTTAAGGTATAGACGTTGCATTTCTCTGTACACTCTTTGTATTTGGGAGGATGTGCTTTGAGATATTTTATTTACGTTGTTTACAACGTGGAGAATATATTTTAAAAAACATAAATAGAGTTCATTTTTATATTAATTTGAATTAAGATTCTATAGGCTAATAGTTCAAAATTTTAATTTAAATCTCAGAAAGACATGATATATATTCCAAGGCACAAAGGCAAGTCAACATCAGTTTTTGTTATTCAACTTCGTTATCAGTTCTCATGTGTATGTGTTTGTCACCACTTATTAGGTGGCTTAGTTGAATTTGATAACAGTTCCTATTTACACAAATTTTATTGTGAAAAAGAATCCGAGAACTGTATCAACCTGATGTTAACATATTAATGTTATAATACCCGTGTTACCGTTTGATTATTTTTCTTCATGTCCCATTTTTCTGAATTTTTTGTTCCATCATACCTAAGTCAAACTTTTTTGGTTTGAATTTTATACTTAAGTACATGTGAACGTTTTGATGATGAAAGGTTGCGTCTTTCGAAAGCAGCTGTTCTGCTCTGCTGTGTAAGTTGAATAACAAAAACTGATGTTGACTTGCCTTTGTGCCTTGGAATATTTATCATGTATTTCTCATATTTAAATCAAAATTTCGAACTATTAGCCTATAGCCTTAATTCAATTTAATATAGCAATATAAAATGTTCGTTAACATTCTTACTACATACAAATTTAAGCTATGGCTTGAGCTACCAATAATAAATTAGAAAAACGTTCACATGTACTTAAGTATAAAATTCAAACCAAAAAAGTTTGACTTAGGTATGATGGAACAAAAAATTCAGAAAAATGGGACATGAAGAAAAATAATCAAACGGTAACACGGGTATTATAACAATAACATGTTAACATCAGGTTGATACAGTTCTCGGATTCTTTTTCACAATAAAATTTGTGTAAATAGGAACTCTAATAAGTGGTGACAAACATAATACAAATGAGCACTGATGATAAAAGGGTTGCGTCTTTCGAAAACAGCTGTTCTGCTCTGCTGTGTAAGTTGAATAACAAAAACTGATGTCGACTTGCCTTTGTGCCTTGGAATATTTATCATGTCTTTCTGAGATTTAAATTAAAACTTCGAACTATTAGCCTCTCTGCGCTCTCACCACGAATCGGTATTGCCAATCAACTTTCGTCACTTCTCCCCAATTAAAACTTTAAAATCTCCAAAAACTAACTTAATTTTATTATGGGTATTTGCAATATATTAGAAAGTTAGTATCGGCATGGCATTGGGGCAAAATGATGTTTGTGGCTCTGTATGCAGTGATGGTGTGTAAATAAGAAGGTTTTGTAGGACATTTGACAAAGAGTAATGCAAATACACATACGTACATATATATTTTTCATTGCATTATTCACCAACAGGCATTATTTGCAAAAAGTTTGAATGTAATGAGCACAATGAATTGTGGTTCAAATTGTTAACAAAACACCAGGTGGTCATAAGGGAATGTCATTCATAATTTTCCGCATCTCTTCATACTTTTCGCCAAAGCATTTGCCTTTCCCTGTACTAGAATCAGCAAACATTTTTTTTATAAAGATTTCTCAACTGTGATCGGACTCACATTGCTTTCTGGCAACGCTGATTCTTAAAGTATGCAATAAACACAACCTGTCTGTTTGAATGCTGAAACTAGACTGATTAAAGTTGTTTACAGCTCTACAATGCGTATACACACGTACGTAACAGAAGAGTAAATGAAAAGGCGCCGCGCCCTGCATTTGACTTTCCCTGGCATAAAGGGACTTTTCAGAAGTTCTTGTTTGTTTGTCAAATGTTTATCAAAAACTAAAATAATAAAAAGAATTTTACAGGAATGGGAAATTAAAAAAATTTTTTTGGTACATGTAATATTTTGTAGTACATGACCAAAACGGTTACAAATTTTAAGTTTTTCTCTAATAAAACCACCCTGTACCTCCCGAAGATTTGCATTTTTAAATTAAAATTTCGCTACCAGGGTTGGGAAATTGGACTTATTTTTTATACATAAGAATACCTAAAAAGACAATTTAGGAAGAACAAAATTGGTTTCAATAATTTAAAAAAATAAAAATTTTGAATCCAGGGTTGGACAAGTGCAATATTTTGTAGTACATGAAAGTGAGCAAAATGGTTACAAACTTTAAGTTTGTCTTAAATAAAAGTATTAAATGCCTCATTAAGAGTTGCATTTGTAAAAAAAAAATTAAAATTTCGCTTCCAGGGTTGGGAAATTGTAATACTTTTTTAACATAAAAGTAACCAAAAAGGCAATTGTCGTTGTTGTCTTTGCTAATTAAAACTATTTTATGGTTCAGGAAGAACAAAATTAGTATTATATTTAAAATTTTCTGTTTTTAGTAAATAAACCTATTTTTTACTTTAGGAAAAATTAAATTGGGACTAAATAATTACAAATTAGGTTCCAGGGTTGAAAAATCGAAATTTTTTGTACATAAATTCCAAATTTTGTTTTATAGTGAATTAAGCCTATTTTATACTTTAGGAAGAATTAAATTGGTATTGAGAATTTTAAAAATTGAATATTCGGTTCCAGAGTTGGAAAATCGACATTATTTGGTACATAAAAGTAACCATATAAGTTCCTAATTTTGTTTTTTTTTCAGTGAATTAAACTTATTTTATATGTCGCTATATATTAAATTGGTATTACAAATTTTAAAAGTTAAAAATTTGGTTCCAAAGTTGGAAAATATATGTTCCTAATTTTGGTTTTATGTGAATGTAATCTTATTTTATATTTCGGGAAGAGTTAAATTGGTATTAAAAACCAAAAAAATTTTAAACTCAATTTTAGGGTTGGAAAATCGACATTTTTTGATACATAAAAGTAGCCATTTAATTTGCTATTTTTGATTTTTATGATGAATTATACATACTTTATATATCAGTAAGAAATAAATTGGTATTAAAAACCAACAAAATTTAAAAACGATTTTGCAGTTGGGTAATTAAAACTTTTTGTGGTACATGAAACGGACATTTTCTTTTTGTTTTTAAATTAAACGTATTTAATATTTTTGCGAGACGTTCAGAGGTATTAGAAGAGCCAAACATATAGCTTCCTAGCCGAAAAATGTAAATGTTTTCTTAAATATAAAAGTAACTGATAACAACATTTTGTATTTTGTTAATTAAAGCTATTTTCTGTGTTAGAAAGTAAGAACAAATACATCTGGGAAGGGTATTTAAGATTCGGCACAGCCGAATATAGCACTTTTACTTGTTCACTTTAAACTTGTTGATAAGAATGTTATTTGTTATTGTTAGATTGCAAAATGTTGCAGTAATATGTATATTAATACGGTCAGTCATAATAAGTTGAATATGAATTCTGTTGTAACATAGAGCCTTTTTTAAAAACATATGTCGCTGTATTTACTTTGTATTCCACGTTACTGAATTTATGATTCATCATAAGAAAAATATAGACAAGAAAGCTGAGTACAGTTACAATGTAATCAGTTTTGCGTTAATAATAGTTGTTTTTGTTTTAATATTTGCATGACTAGGAAACTCATTTTTATACCCTAAATAAAAGTTAGTATGTGTGTAACGCAGCGAAATATACCTCTAAGACCCCAAGCTGATAACAACATTTTTTTTAATTAAAGCTACTTTCTCTGTTAGAAAGTAAGAACAAATACATCTGGGAAGGGTATTTAAGATTCGGCACAGCCGAATACAGCACTTTTACTTGTTCACTTTAAACTTGTTGATAAGAATGTTATTTATTTATCTTGATCGTTATTTCATTATACGGCGTATTTTCATTTAAATAAAATAAAATGTGTGTGAGATATCATGGAAGCTTTTTTATAGTTATAAGGTTCGATCGATACCATTTTTCACAGAATATAACATCTTGTTGTTGAATTTTGCATGATTTTTCTCGTTAAATTATGCTATTTGCGACAGATGGATATTATGATATTATGTGAATTGGCGTCGTCTCAAATTTATTCGTGAAGAAATGGGTCTCATATCCGATGATAATCCTGAGATCAGAGTAAGGTTTATTTTGCATCAGTGCATATTTATTGACCTAACGATAACGATTTGTAGTTAATTATTTATATGAGAATTTTGAAACAAAAAGAATTTTTGATCATTACATACCTTGTTTGTGTAAATTAGTGAATTTTCCAAAAATATTTGCCGAACAGAATCAAAACTTGTCGCATATTAAAAGGTTCCTGCAAATTTAAGTTTCCTGTAAGTCGGACCTGTATTTAGAGAAATGTCACAAAAATTAAAATATTGTTTTTCAAGAGTGTTTTTTGTTAGGTATCAGATGTTGACATTCAAAAACTGGGTCAAAATGGGCTGATGCGTTGTGAGATTTTGTGAACGAAAAAATTTAAATTCGAACCAACATAGTGACGCTTCATCAAACTTAGATTTTCTGTGAATTGTATCCGATTCGAACCGATAAACTTAGCGATATCTTCAAAAAAAACTAAAATTTGTCTCAAATGCTGATTTTTTCAATAACTTTTAAAAAACTTTATCGACCGATTTCACAAATTAATCAGCTTTTAAAATATTCAAAAACCATGTCGGTCGCCACTAATAGGGTCAAAACCAGTTGATACTTTCGTGAGATATCGTTTTCGAAAAAGCGATTTCTTTAAAAAACTCCGCATCATAATTCTACATTACGATGAGCATAAAATTACCAGGAGATTACAGGGATGGTCTTTAGGATCAACCGCTTTCCATATTTTTTATTTATTAGAACTTCATTATACTTCTGTTTCAAAATTTCACATTATCTCATATTAAATTTTTATCATAAATTATTTTTTTTTATATATTTCTTGTATTTAATAGGTTTTATTATTGTTTCAGTACAAAAATTTACATTTGTTGTTAGTATACTTATGATATATGCAATATCAACATGATTGGTAGCAATTTTAACTTGTACAATTTCGAATGCCTATTCTAAGTTTGCCAATTGTATTAAATCTCTATTTATTATTTCATTAAGGATATCTGTATCCGTGGAGGATACTATAAATGAATTAGTTATTCCAATTTTAGCCCAATGAATAGGATACTGTACATTGATTTTCCTCTGTTATATCTAATGTATCTTTTAAAGCCATTTTTAAGAGTTTTCTGCATAAAAACAATATCCGTGGAACTGAATAATTTCTCGTTATACATAAGGATTATTTCTGGCATGCCAAATGAAAGTATCATCTCAACAGAACGAGAGTTCAAAACTCTGGCCTATGCAATATTCACCTATAGCGGATAGTACCGCCCTTTTCCCTGTCATAAAAAAATTGACCAGGGTGGTGTGGTGTATGAGTCTGTTGGATTGTGATTTTGTTGGAATGACTTTCACATCTATTTTCCTTACATATCTTACAATGGCTGTGCTCTCAATACTATTCATATGAGCTCTCTTACGCTCCTTAATTATTTCGTTTTCCTATCACCAAGCTTATGGAGTATTTTACTCTTTAATGGGCGAAATTATTTCTATAAATTTCCTACAACATTCCTAGGATATCATCATGTGTGTGTACAGTTAGTAGCAGAGGTTCAGATATGTTTTTAAAAATCTGAAGCTGGTCGTTTATCGTTCCTGGAATTCGTATATATGAAACGTAGAAAAAACAATTTCAAAATTATAGATCGTATTTATCATTATTGTCTTCCTTCTACCTACTTCTTTTAGTTGAATTTGGTAAACAATGCTTTTAAGGTCTACGAGTAACACTTAATATTTATCGAAAATATATAAATCTAAGTCTAAAGGAACCTTTTGAAACGCGACTACTTTGGTTGAATTTGGTTCAGAAGTTATAACCGGGTCACACACTTCCACACATGCAGACATAGTGCCGGGTTCTCAGGAGTAGTCAGTAAAGTTTCCTAGGAAAACGTCGAGATCTGGTGAAAACTCGATTTATTCAAACCGATTAAAACCAGTAACTTCCCGATTTTTCGAAAATTTTCAATTGTCTCAGCGGAAAATTAAGAAACTACTAGGTTTCACTCTTCAATTTCAACAAAATAACTTAATTCTATTCTTACATACAAACGATGATTATCGTCATGAAAATGGTAAGGGGTGTTTCTACTCTTCCTTTCTGTACTGGAGTACCCTCGTAATATATTAAATGCGTCTGCTTGCTGCCTGTGGGATGCTTTTCATTGGAATCTCCTGATTACTTGCTTGAAAAAATATATTTTTATTATATCACAAAATTAACTATAGCTTGAATTATTTGTTAACATATGCTTGTAATAAAAAACCACACGCTTATCAGTTTATTCAATAAAATTAAATTTGTTTTTGACTATCTGAAATTTTTTTCAGCAATTTGCACTAAAAAGAAGTTTAATGAACTTCAATAAGGTCATTAAACGATTCTCATATTTCCGCTAAAATGTTTTTTTATATTAACATGTATAGAGAATTATAGTAGCTTGTATTATAGTTTGGAAACTGTAGAATGTACAGCATAGGTTCATCTTATAGCATGATATTTTTCCGATTTGCTTGTTTGCTTAGCTTGGTTAACATAATAACAAATAAAAATAAAATACTGCAAAATTAAAAACAAATCTCTAAGACAGCACGCCTTTTTATATGCGTAACGTCTGCTTCACTGGCAGTTCTTGCCAAAATTTTTTAAAACATACAAAAATTATATCTACAAATAAAATATAAACAAGTAAAAATGCTATATTCGGCTGTGCCGAATCTTAAATACCCTTCACAGATGGAATTCTTCTCTCTTTCTTGCTAAAACAGAAAGTAGGTTTAATAAAAAAAAAACAAAATGATGTTATCAGTTACTTTTATATTTAAGAAAACGTTTAAATTTTTTGGCTAGGAAAATATATGTTTGGCTCTTCTTATTTCTAATACCTCTGAACTTCTTTCAAAAATATTAAATATGTTTAATTTACAAACAAAAAGAAAAAATCCGTTTCATGTACCCCAAAAAGTTCTAATTCTCCAAGCGTAGAATAGTCTTTTAGATTTTTTTGGTTTTTAATACAAATTTATTTCTTCCTGATATATAAAGTAGGTATAATTCATCATAAAAATCAAAAATAACAAATTATATGGTTACTTTTATTAATAAACAAATCTCGATATTCCAACCCTGAAATTGGATTTTTAATTTTATGGTTTTTAATACCAATTTAACTTTTCCCGAAGTATAAAAAAGATTTTATTCACAAAAAACCAAAATTAGAAACTTATATGGCTACTTTTATGTACTAAAAAATTTCGATTTTCCAACCCTGGAAACGAATTTTTAATTTTTAAAATTTTTATTGCCAATTTAATTCTTAGCGAAGTATAAAATAGATTTAATTCACTAAAAACACAAAATTTGGTATATATGTGAGTACTTTTATGTAGCAGAAATATATCGATTTTCCCACTCTGGAAGCGAATTTTTATTTTTTTACCAATGCAATTCTTAGTGAGGTGTAAAGCAGTTTCACTTGACAAAAAAATTAAAATTTTTAAACTTTTTGGTCACTTTCATGTACCATAAAATATTTCATTTGTCCAATTCTGGAATCGAATTTTTGATTTATTAAGATTTTAATACCAATTTTGTTTTTCCTGAATTATAAAATTAATTAGCAAAAACAATCACGTCAATTGCCTTTTTAGTTACTTTTATGCATAAAAAATATATCAATTTCCCAACCTTGGAAACGAAATCTTAATTTTTGTTTTATTTTTACCAATGCAACTCTTAATAATGAGGCAGGAAATAGTTATATTTAATAAAAACCCAAAATTTTTAACCATTTTTGTCACTTTCATGTACTACAAAATAGTGCATGTACCAAAAAAAACTTTCATTTTCCCTGCCCTGGAATCGAAATTTTATATTTTTTTATCAGTGCAACAACTTTATACCTTTTCTTGAGGTATAAAGTAGTTTTAGTAGTTACTTTTAAGTATAAAAATAATTTTCAATTTACCATCCCTGGAAGCGATATTTTAATTTAAAAAAAAATTTTTTTGACCAATGCAAATATTCATGACGTATAAAGAGGTTTAATTTAAAAAATAAAAACTTAAAATTTTAAAACATTTTATTTATTACATGTACTACAAAATACTGAATGAGCCAAAAAAAAAACTTTTTATATCCCATCCTTGGAAATTTTTTTTTTTTTAGTTTTCAATAGACTATTGAGGCTTCCCAAAGCATGAAATAGGTTTAATTTACAAACAACCAAAAAAATTGTTTTTTGGTATTAATTTTGCGTTGAGAAATAGGTGTAAGCTTCCCAGCTCTGGAACCGTATTTCGGATTTTAATTTAAGTTCATTTCAAATCCAATGGTCTATGAACGAAGTCTCTAGCTCTTTTGGGGGCCTTGGAAAACCCGTAAAGACAGACATTGCTCAATCGTCATCGCTATTCATAAGGATTCAGAATATATATTCTTATTTGGGTCCTATATTGATATCGAAGAAATTACACACGGAATGACGAACCGGGATATACCCTTTCACTTTTTTGTGAAGTGTATAAAAAAGAAAACACAAATATTTTACATACACATGCAGATGTACGTACACATGTAGTTATGGATGCATATATGTACATACATATATACATAAGTATTTTAGAAAAATCAAATGTTTTGCTAGAACATTTACATTAGGGTGCTGAGACACTTTTGGAATAAAGACCAAGTATGTATATACGAAAACGTATTTTCCAATTAAAAAAATTAACTTCACGCTTACGAGTATATCTCACTTTAAAGTTTCATAACAATTTTAGATTCATTTATACATACTATATACTACATTGTATATAGGCTATTGTACATTTTACAGTTTTATTTGCAGCCTAACCACAAACAAATGCTTTTTGTGAAATTTTATTTCGCCGTTTCACATCGGTTGTTTTCACTAATTTTATTTGTTGGTGCAATTCCGACTTTAAAATTGCTGTCTCAAAGCAGCTGTGAATCAACATCAAACCAGACCACTGATCGTTCACCCTCTTTCGAGAGTTTTGTGTCTCACTGGTACTAGTTAATTTCAATACCTCATATAAATGTGTAGATTTACAAATGAAATTTGTTTGTTGGTGGGCAAGCAATGTCTATATGCATTTCATTGGTGCTTTACCAATGTGTAGATTTACGGGTTTTCTAAGGAATTTTCCGTGATTGTGAAGGCATAAGTTGCAATAACATGTAAAATACGGGTTAAAAATATCGCTCGTACATATTTAGCAGTAGGAATAAACAAATTTATATTCTAACCTTCACCAAATTTTGTTTTGAACAAGGGAATATTATTGAAAATTGTGTAATATGCACCTGTTAGACGATATATGAATTTTGAAAAATTCGAGAAGAGTTATACCCTAATAAATATTTATATCTCTCTATCTTAAAGTTGCAAACGCATTGATATCAAGAAATATTTTGTTCAACGTGCAGTATTGTCTGAGCGGCGTGCGTGTTGTGTTTCAACCCACTTATAAATATATGGTGCATGTATAAGTATATTAAAATATCAAATATGCATTAAATGTAATACTCGTAGTG
This sequence comes from Linnaemya tessellans, assembly GCA_951800035.1. Taxonomy (NCBI): domain Eukaryota; kingdom Metazoa; phylum Arthropoda; class Insecta; order Diptera; family Tachinidae; genus Linnaemya; species Linnaemya tessellans. The sequence continues at coordinate 52,776,779 of OX637532.1, read as the reverse complement.
TTGTGTCTTCAATATTTTGAAAGAAAAAAATTCATTTTTATTTGTTTCTTTAATTATTTAAAACTAGCAATAGGTGAATAATTTAAATAGTATTAAAGTGTAAAAATTGCGCTGTCAATTTTATGACTTCTTTTATATTCAAAAACAATGTGATTTTGTTAATAATCGAATGATATCAACTTCCTTATGAGCTCGTTTTATGATTCTGAGTAAGTTTATAAGCCTTCGGTACATAAATGTTTAGAGAAAAAATTAAATGTTATACCAAACCAATTCACTTTAAAATTTCATATGCATACCTATATTTCCTTGAAATCTGTTGCTGTGAGGAATTATATACCAAATGATACCAGTGGCACTTTAAAAATGTGATACCTGATATGTATTTATGCCTTTC